>JAPKLX010000012.1:3458097-3474811 GCA_026898415.1 Leonotis leonurus
CCACCTGCACCACCCTCTCAAGCACCCTCACTATCCTTTCCTGCGCCGCGGATACGTCGAACAACACCTCCTTGCCATCACCGCTGATCTCATCAGCACTCCCATCACTCTCCTCCCCGTAATTCAGCGCTGCAGCACAAAGTTTAATTTGCTTGATGATGGAGCCGGATTTCCCAATGAGGCCGCCGATGCGGGAAGCGTGGCAGAGCTGGCGGAAGGCTATATGGTTGATTATACTATAGTGTGTTGTTATTGTTTTTTTTTCTTCGACTTGCTAATTGATCGAAAGAATATATCCGCATTTGTATCTTGAATTAATCATATTGCTATTGGATTGTATGCTAATCAGTGTTGTGTTGATATCTAAGATGAATAGGTCATGAATTTAACTGCTAACTTAACATGTAAATGTACACAGATTACATAATAAAACTGCAATCGGTGAAGCAATTAACATACTAGAAAGGTCCTAGGCATCACCACAATTCCCAGATATAACACTGGAAGTTGAACTTGTTACCAAATGGCAATAGATGCAGAACCTACATATTTACATAATGGAGCTGACTGATATATACATTCTGAGGAGAAAGATAGTAGTATGGATGGTCTGGATGTTGATTAAATGAGAGCAGCCTCTTAGCCATAGATGTATTACAACTCCAAAATTTTGTGGTTAGTTTCACAACTACCGCGACGCTTCATAGAGCTGCCATAGAGCTGCCGGAGAAAGAATCAGCTAAATAGTATTTGGCTCGACTATGTATGATGAGATAGGACACAGGCCACAATCGGCACCTTAACTTCACAAGTGCACAGAAGCATTACTGCACAGTGCACACATGACACATCAATACTTTTTAAGTATACAGGGCAACTAAAATCATTGGGGAAACAAGTTTGCTTTCTGATTTTAATCAGAACTTCCTCGATTTTAAACAGCGTAATTGTATTTATTCTTACCTAGTTACCTGAATACACACGGGACGCAAAATTAGGCCTTCCAAGTGCAAATCTAGCAGTCACCTTAAACTCCCATGTTTCATGCAATTTTAATCACAAAGAAGTGAAAAACACAAAGCAAGTGAACTTACCTAAGAAGAAATAAAAACAATAGCATCTGGGTTTGATGTGGTAAGTAGTCAGTCCAGCAGCCGGAGTCGATTGAAGAATACCAAGAACTGATATTCAGGAGCCCAGTAAACAAAACCAACAACAGGGCCTCCTTTGATATGCTGCACAATTTGCATCAAAAATCATGGGGGGCAGAAAATAAAGCCTTCGGAAACATACAGAGTTAGCTAAAAAGATTTAACCTTTCCATCCAATATCACAAGTTCACCATCAACCCATCGAGGACTCCGAAATCCAGGTTCAGCTAATCTTCCTTGGCCTCTGTATCGAGCAATCTGCAGGTAGACTCAACTAAGAGTACTACCAAGAAAAGTATAAATATCAATTCAATACAAACAGTATACAACATACCACCCCAAACTCTTCAGGGATAATCCCTTTATGAGGAAGCTGATACTTCTTTCCTACTTTTGCACGAAATGCAACCTGAAAGTGAGAAGATGATAAGATTTATAGATAGCTAGTAGTAAGCTATACAGTGAAGAATTTAGTCTCCAGTTGGTTTGGTGTATACATAATGCAATCAACTATGTATAGCACATGTTAAGCTACAAATGCACAAAAAAAAGCTTATTATAAAACATAGTGCATATACCAAGATCTAAGAAGAAAACATGGAACTTAATGCTACAAATAATTTTTTTTTTCCTTTTCTTTTTCCTTTTTTTGAAGAGATGAGCTTAATAATCTGTGTCACGGTGATATTCACGTTATATACCATATAAAAGTTCCGGCAAGACACGTCCTCACTCAAGCACCGGAAAGTGAGGCACGGGACACTTTTGTGACTCTTGTAAAATGATAGGTATGATGAATCAGTAACTCAAAATTGATGCAAGCAGGCATAACATGCATGTGTTAAAGAAGTATTTGTGACCTAATGGCACAAGTACTCAAATGAATCAACTACCTGGCCAGCTGGAACATGAGCATCTCCAGTTAATTTAACAGCTTCAACATATTCGTAAAATTCAATTTCTGAAGGTTTCTTAGTGCTCCCATCCTCATTCCACTGGCCAAATTGACGCCTCATATGAATGACTTCTGAAGTGTAGAGCCCATGTGCACCCATATACAAACCTAAAAAAGAGATACATTTTCATAATGCTTCTGGAAATGTGTGGAACGGTGAGAGAAACCATAGGACATATGTTATAAACCATCAATTGTTGAACATCAACATTAATCACCATTCAGTGGATCCGAGGTGGATGATACATCAATACAATTAAATGTGGTGGACCCAGAGAGTGGCTGACTGTTTCGAGCTTGATTGAGTGTTAGATTTATTAGTTCACCTACATCTTGAAGGACCTACACATTTGACAAAACTATGTCAAGCTATTGGCGAACCCAACTTGTAAATGGTAAATGAATCTTGCAACTACAACTTAAACCAACCTTCACAGGAATCTGCCCTTTGCCAATGGACTTAACAAAATCAAGCATAAGATTATCAATGCTAAGTTGACCTGGAAGCTTAGCTCTTTTCTTTTTCGCAGACAGTCCATCACCACCAGATTGATGCTCATTGGCATCTTCCTCGATTGTGAATGTAAATGTCATCCGACTCTTTTTCTCCAGCCTTGCTGGAACACGAAGCAAGTCCCTAGCATGTGCACCACGAGACAGTTTCTGGAAGAAACCATCACCAACAACGACCTGAACGGCGATTCGATGTTGCTCATCCTCCTCAGCTATATCACTACCAGAATCCAGATCAGTGTCACTGTGCTCGTCATCATTTGATTCATTTTCACTTCTAATCTCGTTGTCCGCATCTCCACTTTCTATCTCAGAGTCCTTTTCTTCCTCCTCTTCTTCTATTATTTGTTCAATCACCTTAGATATCATATCCCTGTCAACCTTATCTGGTGGTGTTACTTTCACAACCTTAACGTTCACACCAGGAATCATGTCTTTCAGGATTTTATCAAAACCAATATCATCATCCCTATCTTCACCATCCTCTGTTTCTTTAGAACTTCTTTCAAATAGCTTAGTTTTGTTATCCCTTAAATCATGAGAGTCCAGACTTCTGGAACCTCCTGATGACTTGAATGATGGAGCATAGGCATCTTCAGGAGTTCCTTTGTGCTTTAAGTAAACAGCCTACAAATCAAATAATAAACATATTTACTCAGGGCATGTGTGTGCATGTTGCATAGTATGTATCTCAGGTGCAGAATTCAAGCGGAAGTCTTTCCAATGCAAATACTGACTTTCTTAGTAAATGCGAGAGAAAAGAGGTAGCAGGTGTGTCATGCATTTTACAATTCCTCAGGTAAATTAGCAGATGATAAGTTATCCAATTACCCATGTCTGTCGGTATTTCTTTCGAAGTTGCATTCAAAAGAATACAACTCCATTCACCAAATCAACATAAAAGCATGGATAAGCAGTAAAAGAAAATAATTAGTTTACAGAATGTCTGATGTGTACTACCACATATACATTACAATAGTCCTAAAGTACGTACATAAAACAGAGTGAACCTTGCGGAATAAAAGAAGGTACCTGCTGCTTATATTCGCCATCTTTATTGTCTCTCAAGTATACCTCAAACACGGGAGCCCCAACAGAGGCTGTTGCCAACTGCCTGCCGAAAAGTTCAAATGGTAGACACGGTGTAAATGGTGAACTTGATCCTAAAGAAAACAGTAGAAGTTGAAGGGAAGGAACCAGACTCCCCATGAAAATCTAGCTTTCCTTTTAGGGAACAATAAGCCATCTACTTCTGACCCCGTGTATGAAGCATTTTGGGAAAACAACTACCCAAAAAGAGTGATCGTGAAATATTCAACAAACTGCTGAAGATTGTGGTTACATACAAATGCGAACACCAAAATAACTGAAGAAATGGGTTACTGCTTTTCAGAATTAGGAAACCTTAAAATGGCACACAATAAAATTAGTGGAGAAACAACAAATAACTCTTGAAAAATGTTGTACATGAATTAAATTAGTAAGCGAAAATGATTTTTTTTTATGAGTGATGCATGTTATCCATATCCTGATAGACTGCAAATCCAAAATATGAATATTTTTTTGAGCACATTAATATAAAAGTAAAAAATACATACAGATAAGAAGCACGGATAGAAATGAATAAAACAAGTAAAAAGAAAACGAAGGATCATGTCATGCACTGGAATATTAGAAGAAATTGAAATCGTGAATGGATGCTATGTAGTTAATGATAAATCTTGCACACAACTGAAATAAAACATCTAAACAGCGAAAAGTAATTTTACCTGGGACTGTAACTTCTAGCAATGTATCTTCCGTACTCAGCACTTATATGAATAATACGACCATACGGATCATTGCCATCTTCTGAAGTTCCGGACCACCATCCAACCTGAATTGCAGGAAAATAATAAAACTCAATAATTCAACGAAAGAACCATGTAGGTGCTCTATGGTCTTTCTTATTTTTCTTGATACGCATTTGATAGCAAAAACGACAAGACATGCATCAGAATTCAAGTACATAAACATATGCATTGCAATCACATACTGCTTAAATGAAACTACTAATAGAAACAATAACTTGCACAAAATATTCCTATTAACCAGGACAGGTTGCAATCAAATTATCATTAAAAAAAATAAAATCACAGAAGTATTTGATGCTATTAAAAAACTTATTTTCATTTTTAGCACATTCCTCTTTGAACTAAGCAAGTAATTTTGCATCATGCTCTAAATATGAGGCTAACTAACCAATCCAGCCCCTGCATGATCACGTATAAGAGCTGCATCTCTGTATTGCTCTTCCTCCACATATTTCTGCAATTGATTGGAAGATACCAGAGCAGTTCAATGTTAAGTAATTCACTACAAAGATAGCATGTGAGAGTAACAAACAAAATAAAATAAAGTACTTTTAAATGATATGTTACAGACACAAATACACCGGCAAATGAAAGAATGCAATACACAACCTTTAGATGGGAAATCACCCTGCCAACAGTATCACTCCTTGCAGCAGCTGCTATTGCTACCTTTATCCTAGCAGCCTCTCCATAGTCCTCTCTTTCAATTACATTGGCTAACTGAGACTGTTAGGGATTAAGATAAAATTGTCAGACTGCAAATAGAAAACCACAGTTCATCCCAGAGAGAGAGAGAGAGAAAGGAAAAAACATAAGAAGAAGAAGAAAATAAAATGGGTGGACCGCATTTGCAACATCCAGAATTTTTACAGGGTCTAGAATAATTTTTGCCTTCGTCATGAATTAGCAGCAACTTTACTATTAACATTCTCGCATTAATTATGCCTATTTCTTTAATCGAGTACAGATTTTCTCTCTTTCAAATGTCCAAATTTCTTCATGTTGATGAAGATATCAACATATTTCTCCTACTTTTAAGGACAGCACATTCTAAAAACACTTGCTTTATAAAAGTCATATTTATCGACATAAAAGCTCCCAGCGGCATTTTTTCAGAATAGAAGGAGAACCGATGAGTAGAAAGAAAGGGGGGAAAAGGAAGAGACAAAACACCTTTAAAATCGATACAATGCGTTCCTGGTCATCAACCTCCACAAAATATTTCATCCACCTCTCCCAATCCCACTCCTCTCCTTCCTCCTCTTCCTCTTCGCACTTCTCCACCACGACCCGTGTTCCGTCCGCCTTCTGATCTCTCAACGAACTCAAGTAATCATCAAATCGCTTAATTGCATTCTTAAAGGTCTCCTGAATACCGAAGTTCCACCGCCAAGAATCGTCGGCGCCGGAATCAGAGATATCACTGCCGGAGCTTCCTGTATTGTTGCAGCGGCAGCAGAAAGCGTAATCAGGAACCCTAGGAAGAGAAACTCCCGATTGCAATCTTCTCCCGAACTTGGAGGAGCTGAATACCATATTAACAAAGTTCAAATTTTGAGAATTGGGATCCGTACGCGGCGACGGGAACGTCGGCCGGCATATCGACGCCATTGTTGAACACCTCGCGCAGCTCTAAAAGATATTGATAATAAAAAGGGCAATATATTTATGTATTAGGGTATGTGAAGCAATAAGAAATTGCACGCGATGTTGTTATTACTGTTGTGAATTACTCCTAGAAGATAGCGCGAGGGAGGGAAATAAAGAAGACCCAGAAAAATATAAAAGGCAGAAGAAAAACGAAGAAGAAGGATAAGGTCGATATGCTCTATTTTAGTGCTTACGTATGAATATGCGTTACAAGTTTTATTTTTTCTTTTGTATAAAATTAGTCATGTAATCATATCTTATCCTAACTTATTTTTTATTGCAAAGAAAAGATGTCGGCGCGAAACGATAACGAACTCTATATTATTTTTTTTGTTATGTTCAACGTTTCTAAAAAAGGAAAAAAAGAAAAATTGCGTTGCTTTTCAAATCAATTAAGTATTACCCTTTCTTGGTGCAGCAGGTGCAGGAATTTCTCGTCGTGCCCAGTTCTGATCTCAGCTGAAAATGGAGTCGCAGAGTACGCAGCCACCCGACCCGCCGCCCCCCGCCGATCGGGTCCGTTCGAGGGCCGATCCCTTCTTGATAACCTGCCGATTCTTCAGCGTCATCACTTCTCTCGCCGCCGTTCTCTGCATCGCTGTCAACGTCATCTCCGCCGTCCAATCTTTCAAGAACGTGTCTGATGTATTCTCATCTTCACTCCTCCACCTTCGCTCACCGTTGCTGCAAATTTTCAAGAAATTAATTTCGGTTAATGGAACGACTGCGTTCCTCACATTTTGAATTCGTTTGTTTTAGTGCAGATATTCGATGGGATATTCCGGTGTTACGCGGTGGCTGTTGCCGTGATTGTGGTGGTCGCCGAGACGGAGTGGGAATTCATCATGAAGTTCTCGAAGGTTCGCTCTCTATCTTTCCCTCTCTACTGTGCGTTTAGGTCGTCTATTTAAGGAATTTAATATTCTCTGTTACTTGTACAAAAATTGTTTATTGAATGTTGGGGGCTCAGCTCAGATATGATTTTGTACTCTCTTAGAAGTTATACTTAAGTCATGTTGTGTCTAAGTGTGATCATTTACTAAAGCTGGGGAGTTGAATGCTTTGCTGATTGATTGCTTCTTTTCTCAATATTTATGCTTGGTTTTTGGAAGATCTGTATAACTAAACTTTTGCATATCACTTTCCTGAGAACTGTTTAAAA
Source organism: Leonotis leonurus (assembly GCA_026898415.1). Lineage (NCBI taxonomy): Eukaryota > Viridiplantae > Streptophyta > Magnoliopsida > Lamiales > Lamiaceae > Leonotis > Leonotis leonurus. The sequence continues at coordinate 3,465,382 of JAPKLX010000012.1, forward strand.
GACTTTTTGCAGTGTTCTTTTCTTCACTTCTTTGCAACTAGTGGGAAAAAGGAATTATTCTGCATCGTTTATCTGTAGCTGTTGAACATTATTTCGTCATCGATATTCATATGTCTTTGATATAGACTTTTAAAGCCTAAAACAATTAGATATGACAAGAGAGAAGTTCAGTCAGAGCATCCTCCGTCTTAGAATGTTATCAACTTACTATTGTCCTTTTCTTGATGTTTCGGAAAACCTCTAGCTGTTATACACTGTTTAAATTTATATCCTCGTGCATTAAGTCTCGACCGTGTTGCAGATCCTGGAGTATTGGGCAGGCAGGGGCATGCTGCAGATCTTGTATGTCCGACTTCTGCGTATAATTTTTTCCTGAATGACTCTTGATTGAACTGCTACTTAGCTTTCCTTGTCTGTAGCTTTAGTTTACAATTAAATAGTTATGTTGGCTGCATTCATCTTTCAGATATGGGTTTTTACTAAACTGAACCTTAAATTCAACTATATCATGGTTATATTCTTGTCGGACAATTACTAGCATGACACATCATTCATCTGGAGAAACTGCTATACATGACAATCCCCATTTTCCAGTTTTCTTCATACATGATAAAAGAACTGCTTATAAACTGTTGCATTTGCGGCTTGTGCTCATCTATTTCCTCCAGTGTTGCAGTGATGACCCGAGCTTACCCCGAGTACTTAAAGGAACGCGAAGAGCTTTTTCTTTTTCAGAGCATTGCCAGCTACCTCCTTCTTGCATGTGGTATCGTTTACATTATATCAGTAAGTGAACCTGCTAATTTGTTTGTTCATTCGTATTCCTATTACGCAAACAGAATGTTAGGCAGATTAAGGTCGAAGTAATTAAGATTTTGGTTGAAATGCCTATTTAGGGGATGTTCTGCATAGGCATGGTGAAGCGTGCTCGCCAGAAAAGAGAAGTCTCCAGGGAGCAAGCAATAAAGGATCTTGAGGTAATCTTTCTACAACCGGAACCATAAGATACTTGAGTGAGCTTACTATTAATAAGGTTTTGATAGCTCACATTTGAAGCCATAATTTCCACTAGATCTTGTTTAGGAATACAAATTGATAAATTAAATGTGTAGTCCTAACTAAGTGCAGTAAATTGTTACATAAAACTAAAATATTGCATGCAGGAGCTTGAGCGACGTCGGGAAGAACTTGAGTCGTTGTTGGTCCCAGAGGAAGCTTGACTTAGAGCTCAGACATGGCTGCAGAAACATCGAGCTGCTCAACCTTAGCTATACAGGCTTAAGAAGTTTTTTGTTGTACAGTTTTTTGAGTTTTTGCTACATGCTACCTTATATATATATATATTAGGATATTAGGTTGTCACCCAATTTGTTGGGAGAACAATCTTGAGTTGTAATTGTTTTGTCGACGTTTATGTGAGCTTTACTTGAAAGTTGAAATTGTATGGTATCGCACATTTGCACTGGATAAGTTAGGATATTATAGTTATTTATTTTAGTATAATATTATTACAAGCAATAATACTAGTAGATTTTAGTTTTATAAGAAGGAAAAAAAGGTTGAAAGTGAAAAAAATCGAGAAATGCGCATCCGGGGAATCGAACCCCGGTCAGTACCGTGGGAGGGTACTATGATACCACTACACTAGATGCGCTATTTTTGATCTTTCACTTCATTGTTATTAATATAAAACGTATTACAATAAACCAACATAAGGTTGTATGCGATGCCGATCCCAATTCCCACCCCACGATGGTATATATATATATATATGTGTGTGTGTGTGATATGATCATAACCGATTTTCGAAGATAGGGGATAGTGTTGAAACCCTTCTCTTTCAAAACGTCGTATGCGGTGTCATCCACAACGTTGTTTATTGCAAGAAAACACAGTTGCATGCAACCAGGAAGATTATCCATTGACCTGATATCCCACCTTCGAATGACATCTGTGAATTGCTGGAGTTCTTCTAAGGTACCATAGACATCATAAACATCATCTAAGGTTGTTATAAGAGCTTTGACTTTGCCCAACAATCACCCCAATCGTCCAAAAGTAGCATTCCACAAGCCTGTCCCTCACGAAAGACATCTTCTCAACAAACCACGTATTCATCATATAAAGAAGAGAAGGAAATGTTGAAAAAAGGAAGCTGTATTGCGAATGAAGAAGAAGGAGATTGACTATGCTTTCATCGTTAGAAAAGCGTGTTTTATCTTTTACGTTTCTTTTAGTTGGTTAGGCGTTTATACGCATAGACTAAATGGTAGTTATTTCTATAACTGCCTTCCTTCCGTTTATATATATATATTTATCTCTGTATGTATCCATTGAAGAGTATTGAATAAAATTCGATTTTTCTTGCCTCGTTTTCCCTTCTATTTTTCTCCCATCTTTTCATTTTGATATGGTATCAGAGCGGAATCCGCTTGTTGATCTCTGATCTGTATTCTCTTTTCTTGTTTCTTTACTTTGGAATCATGGTCAAGATCAACCGTGAAACCGAAGATTATAGCTCCCTCTCTATCTCCACCCTAGTGACAGCCCTGGTCTTACCCTCGTCGCTGAGCCACTCACGGGAGAAAACTACACAAGCTGGAGTAGGTGTATGGAAACTGCTCTAATGGCAAAGAACAAACTGCCACTTGTAGATGGCACCATGACCAAACCTAATGTTCAAGATGAGTCATATGGTGCATGGATGCGGTGCAACAGCATGGTCGTTTCCTGGCTGCGAAGTTCAACCAACAGTGAAATACGCTCGAGTCTTCTCTACATGGACACGGCGCACAAGATATGGAATGATCTTCATGAACGCTTCTCCGAAGGAAATGTGGCCAGATTGTTCCAACTGAAGCAGCAGCTCTTTAGAATCTCACAAGGACCATGCGGTGTGAATGAGTATTACACCAAAATAAAGGCAGTATGGGAAGAATATATGAATCTCCAACCTGCGTCTTGGTGTAATTGTGATGAAGGAGGAAAGAAATGGAGCAAATTTCAACAACAAGACTTTGTTCTTCACTTCTTGATAGGGCTGAATGAATCCTATTGTAATGTTAGATCTCAGATTATACAAAGAGACCCTCTACCATCCATATCCAAAGTCTTCGCTCTAGTTATCCAAGAAGAAAGGCAAAGAAGCATTGGTGATGTCTCCAGCCCTATTACTTCCAGTGGAGATTCGAGTGAAACTACCAACATACTTGCTAATGCTGCTCAAGGCAACTACAAGAACTTCAAGGATGGAAAGGATATGTATCATTGCACCCATTGTGGATGCAAGAATCACACAGTTGACAAATGTTTCCAACTCCACGGCTACCCCCCAGGGTTCAACAAAGGAAGGAACAGGTTCAGTGGTGAATATAAGGCCAATGAGAATAACTTCAAAGGAGTACAAAGATCAGTTAACAATGTTAGTCAAGATCAGTCCAGTGGAGCTGTATCTGGCATAACAGATGAGCAATGTCAAATGATCATCACTATGCTGCAAAACAAACTTCAAGTCAATACTCCATCAACATCCACATCAGAGGATCAAAACACCATTCCAGCCTTCAGTGGTAACCTTTATTTCCACAATATGTATATCAATTCCTGTCATCTTTCTCCTAACACATGGATCCTTGACAGTGGGGCCACACATCATGTATGCTGTAATCTAAACCTGTTTAATGAATCCACTCCTATCCCTAACACTTCTGTGACCTTACCTAATGGCCTAAAAGTTCCCATAGCTAAGTCGGGAACTGTTAATATATCTCACACTATAAGCCTAAAGAATGTTCTATTTGTTCCTGTCTTTTCATACAATCTGCTGTCTATAAGCACTCTTATAAATGATAACTCTTGCCAAGTGCTGTTCTCACCTACAGGTTGTGTTATACAGGATGTTTCAACGGGGATTCAGATTGGGAAGGGTGAAAGAATAGGGAACTTGTATGTCCTTAGCATACCTTTACATGTTAGCAGCGTAGTTGTTAGTGAAAGCACATGGCATGCAAGACTTGGACACCCTTCACCAGAAAAACTTAGAATGCTTAGCAAGACTATTAGCTTTAAACCATCATGTAATACTCACTGTGAAATATGTCCTTTAGCCAAGCAAAAGAGGTTATCATTTCCAGTTTCACAGTCTAGAGCTGATGCTATTTTTGATTTGATACATTGTGATGTTTGGGGACCTTTTTCCCCTTGTACTGTTCAAGGTCACAAGTATTTCTTAACCATTGTTGATGATAACTCTAGATTTGTATGGACTTACTTACTTCTGTCAAAATCATGCGTTGCCACCACCCTTGCATCATTTTTCTCCCAGGTTCTCACGCAATTTAATAAAAAGATCAAGAGTATTCGATGTGACAATGGTACTGAGTTTTCTCTACCTTCTCTCTATAATGATTATGGTACTATAGTCCAACATTCATGTGTTGCTACTCCACAACAAAATGCTAGAGTTGAGCGTAAGCACCAACACCTCTTAAATGTTGCTAGGAGCCTGTACTTTCAATCTAAGATACTTATTGAATGTTGGGGAGATTGCATCTTAACTGCATCTTACTTGATAAATAGAACACCTTCTAATGTTTTAACTAACAGATGGTTAACACCCTATGAAGTTCTTTTTCAAAAGAAACCTGCATACAATCACTTAAAATCCTTTGGTTGCTTATGTTATGCTTCAACTCTATCTGTTGGTAGATCTAAGTTTGATTCTAGAGCCTTAAAATGTGTCTTCCTTGGGTATCCATCTGGTGTGAAGGGATATAAGGTTATGGACTTAGAAACTCACCGTGTCTTTATATCAAGAGATGTTGTGTTTCATGAAGAAATATTTCCCTTTGCATCTCATAAGACACCAGACTTCCCTTTACAAACCTTGCCTCAAAACCAATATATTGATCCTTTTTCCTACTTCCCTCAGTCCAGTGACTCTCCTAATTCACCTCAAAGGAGTATTGAAAACCCTAATTCACATAAAATCACACATTCTGGCAGAATCTCTAGACCTCCATCCTTCTTAAATGACTATGTGTGTGGCACTGCCCTATCATCATCTCTATATCCCCTTCATAAATACATTTCATACTCTAGGTTAAGACCACCACAATGTGCCTTTACTACTGCTATAACTGCCATTCATGAGCCACACACGTATAAGCAAGCTGTTAAGTTTCCTGTATGGCAAGCGGCTATGAGTGAAGAACTAAAAGCTTTACAAGCCAACAATACATGGACTATAACGAACCTTCCACCTGGAAAGACTTCCATCGGCTGTAAGTGGTTGTACAAGATTAAATACCTAGCTAATGGACAGGTTGAACGTTATAAAGCTAGGTTGGTTGCTAAGGGTTACACACAACAAGAAGGAATTGATTATCTAGACACTTTTTCTCCTGTTGCTAGACTTGTATCTGTCAAACTTCTATTAGCAGTTGCAGCAGCAAAAGGATGGACTCTACACCACCTAGACATTAACAATGCTTTTCTATATGGAACTCTTAAAGAAGACATCTACATGGACCTTCCTTCTGGCCTGCTCAGTCAGGGGGAGTACTGTCAAAAACCCCCTCTGGTATGTAAACTACAACGCTCTTTATATGGCTTGAAACAAGCATCAAGGCAATGGTTTCTTGCCTTTTCTGCCGTCCTAAAAGGATTTGGGCTTTCACAGTCAGTAGGTGACCACTCACTATATTACATGAACACATCTAAATCATACTTTGGTCTTATAATATATGTTGATGATATCCTTATTGCTACTAATGATAATGCCATACTGACTTCCTTAAAGAAATACCTTAGCACACACTTTAAATACAAGGACTTAGGGAAACCAAAATACTTCTTAGGTCTAGAAATAGCTAGAAATCAAAAAGGCATATTCTTGTGTCAAAGAAAGTATGAACTTGATTTGCTTGAAGATACAGGAATGATGGGATGCAAACCACATAAGACACCCATGGATTCAAACCTCAAAATACAACAAGAAGGCTCAGAGCCCTTAAAGGAACCAAAGGAGTACAGGAGACTTATAGGAAGGCTGCTGTACCTTTGCATAACCAGACCTGACCTTACCTTTGCAGTGCACAAGTTGAGTCAATTCCTGGCCAGACCATGTGCGCATCACTTACAGGCCACCCATAGAATCATGAGATACATCAAAGGAAGTCTAGGTAAGGGCTTGTTCTTCCCTGCTTCGTCTGACCTTGCTCTTAGCATGTTTGCAGATGCAGATTGGGCATCATGCCCGGACACTAGAAGGTCGATCTCAGGGTACTGCTTGTTCTTGGGATCTTCCATCATAGCGTGGAAATCCAAAAAGCAACACGTAGTATCTAGATCATCGGCTGAGGCGGAGTATAGAGCCATGGCGCAAGCGGCGTGCGAAGTGGTTTGGATAAAGAACTTACTTAATGACCTTGGAGTATCTAGCACCAAGCCTGTGCCATTGTTCTGTGACAACAAAGCTGCTGTGTATCTAACATCCAACCAAACATTCCATGAAAGAACTAAGCATATCGAAATCGACTGCCACTCTATCAGAGAGAAGTTCCAAAATGGGATTATCAAACCTATGCACATTGATAACTCACACCAACTTGCAGACATTCTCACCAAACCTCTCCACCCAGCTGCGTTCCACAAAAACCTTAGCAAGATGGGGATGATGAATATCTTCTCCCATCTTGAGGGGGAGTATAAAGAAGAGAAGGAAATGTTGAAAAAAGGAAGCTGTATTGCGAATGAAGAAGAAGGAGATTGACTATGCTTTCATCGTTAGAAAAGCGTGTTTTATCTTTTACGTTTCTTTTAGTTGGTTCGGCGTTTATATGCATAGACTAAATGGTAGTTATTTCTATAACTGCCTTCCTTCCGTCTATATATATATATTTATCTCTGTATGTATCCATTGAAGAGTATTGAATAAAATTCGATTTTTCTTGCCTCGTTATCCCTTCTATTTTTCTCCCATCTTTTCATTTTGATACATCATCAAAATTCATCTGATCCACTTGCGGTTCATATACACACATTACCTTAAGTCTTGTTATAGTTCTTGTTGATGTTGTGCTTGAACAACATTGAAGTCGAGTATGGCAAGCTCCAACACTATTGGGTTCATGTCCAGTCTCCCCTTATATGCATCAATGCACACGCTTACATTTGGCCTTGTAACCCTCCACCGAATCGGGAGATCCAACGAATATGCGATCGATGATAAAAGGTCCTTATAATTCATGTCATTGTCATGACCATCGTCGTCATTAATTTCCTTGAGTTTTTGGCGCAGAAAAGGGGTGGCGAATTCCCTAGCGAAGTCGAGTGTGGTTTCGCCTTCCTTGAGCAAGAAATTAGAAGCATCGTACAGTTGCAACAATACTCTAATATCGTCGCTAAGGCTTGCTTTGAACGTCACACCTTCCTCGTTCTTGAAACAATCGAATACCTCTGCACATATGCATGTAATATATATAAGCTAGCTAGGTTCAAGGTGAAAATAATTAAAAAGTGAAGTAATGAATAATTAACCTTGAAAACCGTGTTCTCTGAGGAGTCTGAATGCAAGAGCAGTGGAGTATGAACCCCCCCTCCTCTTTATTAATGTAATCCTCCGAATGTAAAGAGTTGAAGATTTGTGTGAATTCATTTTGGAAATGATCGGATAAACCCAGTCTCTGCAAGTCATCGATCAACTCAAGCTGTCCAATGGGATGCATGGCAAGTTTATCAAGTAAAAGCATCTTGACTTGCATAATCAGCTCTGAAGCCCTTCTCATGCGCTTGTCTCGTTCTTCCTGCATACAACCATATGTAGATAGTATTACATATATGTATACAGTGAGACTGAGGTTGTAATAATAGAAAGATGCCTGAGGAATGAGATGGGTAGTATATGGAGTGATTGAAGAAAGTAGGGATCCGTATTCCAAAGGGAAGGAGAGTAGTTTCCGGATCGTCGTGATGATGAGCGGCATGGATGAGTTGATAGCCGCCGGAGTCGAGCTTTATTATTGTGTGAGTTATCAACATCACAATTCCTTACTACTAATTTGCTAGGAATACCCATTGCCATTTGCATTAATTACTGCACATTTTCAGATATCTCTCTCTTGATCTCTTTTTCCGTAACTACTTATTGCTTCTCTCTTCACCAATATACATTTTTATTTTTATCAACCGATCGAGCATATATAATTCTTGGCTTTACATATGTTTTCAAACTTAGCTGAGTTAATTCATTATGAAGTTAATGAAGGAAAGAAGCCGCAATAAATTAAATCACACTCTATAGTCAAACTTGTTGGTAGTCAAATATAGCCGTCCAATTGTTGGTTGCAAAAGCTGAAACTATTGAAAGAATACAAGAAATTAAATCTCACTCTCATTAATTTTGAGAAATGAAAAAAAGAAGTCGTACTCCACTCCTTGTAATATATGAAATGAGTGCATAACACCATAAGAAAACATAAAAATTGCATTAAACTGTTATTATTGACATTTAATTAGAGAATCAATAATGAGAGGTGACGACGATAGGTAAAAGAATTTGTCATTAAAAATTATTAGTGATGAAATTTGAACTTTTAACAATAAATTTTATTCTCACTTAAACTATTTTTTTTTATAATTAGTGAGAGTATCACTACAAAAAACGCATTTTATAGTAACGAAATAGTGACAAAAAAAATTTCCGTTTCTAAATTGTAATGGATTAATAATGAAATTGTTGTTCAATTTTTAGTAACGGAATTAGTGACGAAATAATACGTTATTATAATTTAGTAACAGAAATTTTTCGGTTATCAAAATTGAAGAAACCATTTTAGAAACAGAAATTTTGTTACAATTCCGTTGTTATATAGTAACAGAATATATTTCATTGTTAATTTTTTTAGCAACCATCGATATTATTACGAATAAATATGTTACTACATTTTTAGTAACATAATTTCTTGTTTTAGTAACGGAAAATTATGTTGCTAAATTATTATTTTTTTTTAGTGTATATCTCTCTTAATTAATACTTCCTGTCACTAAATGTCATTTTTCTTGTAGTGTAAAAATATTGTGCTCAGTCTGGAATATGATCATTACCATAAATACTTAGAGACATACCATAAAAAACTTCCTTAACCAATTGGATAGATCAAGAAACTACAACAATAAACTATTACCGTCGGAAAATGTTACTATTTTTATCATAATTTATTATTTTAATACATTCAGAGGAATATAAATTATTCATATTTATCGGAACGGTGGGAGATTACTAAATAAACATCGATTGGCATATATAGGGCTTGGTCAATATCTAAAACAAAAAATGAGTTCAAAAGTGGATAACAATTATGAAATGATAGGTGTTTAAATATTATTTACAATAATTTATTTTTGGTAATATGCATAAATATTTTTTAGA
>JAPKLX010000012.1:3478369-3494132 GCA_026898415.1 Leonotis leonurus
GGAGCACAAAAGTTTAAATTGAAAATTAACTGAGCGTATTCCCCCCCATACACTCAGTTTCACTCGTTTCGGGACCAACACATTACAAAGTTAATTATGTGATATGAAATTAAATGATGATACGCATAAGTATGTAATTAAAATAAATAAAATATTCATAAATTTTAAATATGTAATTAAAATAAATAAAATATTCATAAATTTTAAATATATTAGTATTAATTTTTTGGACGGTTCCAAACCGTAACCGACGGTTTGAAACCGTCCTACACGGTTCGGTTCCGAACCGTGAACCGCCGCAACGACGGTTCGGTTCCGGTTCCAAATTCTCGGAATCGTGAACCGACAGTTCGATTACGATTCAGTTCCGAACCGTAACCGTGAACACCTCTATTTACCACATGCATTTGATTTATTACTACATTGTTCCACTAAAAGTGGATATATTTCATTTTTTACCTTTTTTAAAGTGCGGTCACTTTTACAAAAAACGAAAAAAATAATTTTAAAATATTAATTTTTACTTTTAAAAATATAATACTTTATTTTTTTTTAATATTTTTTTTTAATTTTCATAATAAATCTTTTATTAGTGGGACGAATAAAATATCGCACAAAACGGAGCGGGATTAAATCGAGTTATATAGGTCTAATCTAAGCGGAAAGCAACTTTCTTTAATTTGGAATGCTTATAAAATATTATAGAAATTAAAAATAAATGACAAAAAAAGAATGTTATAAATTGTCGTTTCAAATTCAAATCTCTACTCTACTGTTAAACGACTCTACTCCATCATCGGTCGACGGGGAAGGTGAATAATTCTTTTCCCTTTGCATATCATTCAACAATCGAATTTCCTTAGGGCACGGCATTGCTACTGCTGCTGGTGCCCCAGCTCCTTACTGATTTTACTTTCATCGTCAAGTTGCACTGGAAAAGTGTGGATGTTCTCTCATACAGGTTCGATATATTCACGTTTTCTTCTCCGGTATCCCCTTTTCATTTCTGAAGGAGCAGGGAATTCGAGATTGGGGATTTTATTTAATTATCTCCACATTTTAAGGAGTCCGTTATTCCGATGGCGCGTGCAGTGCTTTTAATTCGATCATCACCGTTGAATTAAATGTCAGGCTAATTACTTGTAGGTCTATTGGTGTTATAGATTTTGATTTTTCACCATCTTAATCTTAATGCTCAGTTTCATGTCTACACTGCTCTGCAAGTAGTTGTCGTCGAGGAAGTTTACATTTCCAATCTTTTTATTTCATCATTTATTGAAATCACTTTGCGAGAACTAAAGTCGTACGTATTCATAGAGTAGATCTGCTTTCCGTATATATTCAATTGTGTTCGACAACTTCTTTCCTGTGGTTAGAGCACAAGGGGAAGCAGAAGTGGTCGAATCTTGAACCGAAAAGTTTCACTTATATTATGTGGATTTATATTTTAATTGAAAGTATTGAAATGAAAAGAGCTTTAGCCAATCGACAGAGGTAAAGAAACCAGCGTATGTAATTTTTTCTGAGTTCTGAGTATTGAAGTTAGATGCTTTCTTCTCCTTATCGATGTCGTGATTTAATTTTAACTCATATATTTTGCATGTTGACTTTCAACAGGTTGTTAGTTCGTATTTAAAAGGAAAGGGAATGGGTAAAAGTTACATCCAGCTAGATGAAGTGAAAGACGAGGGGGAAAAGCTCGTAGAAGAAAACGATGTCAAAACTAAGTCATTGTGTAGTTTTAGAAAAGTCCATATTGAGAAATTAGGAAAGAAATTAGGAAAACACCAAGAAGAGAATTTGGAGTTCGAGAAAATAGCACAGCAACTGCATGCCATGTCTAAAGATATACGTGAGCTTAGAAAAATGTATGGCGAACTGCAATCCAATTTTCACAGGAAGGACTCGCTTTTGAATCAGATTAGTTCTACTAATGGAAAGCTTGAACTGCAATCCAGTTTTCACTGCAAGGACTCACTTCGGAATCAGATTAGCTCTGCAAATGGAAAGCTTGAAGCAGATTGCAATGATAAATTGTTAAATTTGAATTGTGCAAACAGGTATCTGGCTTTGTCTTTAGATGAAGCATTTGCAAGAATTCATGATCTGGAGAATAAGACTGCTTCAAATTCGGAGGAAATATCTGGTCTCAAGAGACTCTTATCAATTAAACATCAGCTGATCTCGGAAAAGCAGAAGAATGCATCAATGGATCGGAGAGAGAGAGATGAAGACATGCTCAAACCGGAGGAGGAAAATAGAGTTATTCAAGATCAGTTGAAATGGAAAAATGAGCAGTTCGCATACCTTGAAGAAGCACACCAGAAGCTTCATACTCAGTTCAAGGAGAGTAAGTCGGAGTGGCAGATGGAAAAATCATCACTTCTTGATGAAATTTCTTCATTGCAGGGTTACAGGGTAACTTGGATGAGCAGATCCATGCCTCAGAAAGCCTGGAGGAAGAACTCAGAAGGTATAAAGCAATGCTCGATGAATCAGAACAATTCCGAAGTCATTTACAACAATTACTCAAACTAGATAATAGGCAGGCAGAGAACATGAGAAATGCGGTAGAGAGGGTAAGCATTGAGCTGCAGAACAAAACCTCAGAAATTGAAGCACTGAAGCTCAAGTTGCAGAAGTCAGAATCTGAGGTTGAAACTCTGAAATTAAATTTGAAAGAGAGTCAGCGTGCACATGAGCAAGAGAAGACCAGCCTTCTTGTCACTGTGAATGACGAAGATGCATCAATCGGTAACATAGAGCAACAGCTTTCTACATTGAAGTCAGTAACTTTAGCAAAATCAGAGGCTGCTGAAATGCTCAATCAAGAGAAGGATAACGACATCAGACTTGCAGAAGACTGGAACTGCCGCATGCCGAACTTTCAACATGAGATTACTGAGTTGAGGAAGAAGTTGCCTGAAAAAGAAATTACAAATGGTGCAATTTTAGATGCAAATGACAGTGTTAGACAGGAAAATGAGAACATAGTATCCTCGTGTGAAGAGAGAGAGCAGAAAACAGTAGAACTTCAGGAAGAGAAATCATTGCCTCAATCAAAGCAAATGGTGTTACAGCATGAAGAAACAAAGAAATGGGAGATACAAGAGTTGAGAGATGAACTAGAGAAGGAAACAGGTTTCTTTGATGATCTCCTTGAGGAGCTTGAGTCCCATAAACGCGCTTTGCTTGAAGATCGAACAAACAAGAAGTTTAACAGGGATAATTTGCTTGCACAACTCGAAAATATGTATCAGCAGATTGGATTTTTGTGCACAGAAGATGCGGAATTAATGGGCATGTTGAGGAAATCATCACTCCTCTATGAAGAAGACAGTGAAGCAGCAAGGGATCTGTTGTCAAGTGATCGACTCAGTAAGAACTTCTCACTCTCAAGAAAATCTTTTCAAGTCAGTTTATACGAAAAAGCTCCATTATCAGAACTAAATCCGAGTCCTCTCTAGAGAGCTAAAAAATCCAAAACCAGTTTATGAAATGTGCTCAATTTTTGCCGTAAGAATTTACTTCTCTATGTGAAACAAGTGTGGCTGTATTGTATAGATTTTGTGTAGACTTGCTGGTGATGTGTAATTTTTGTTTAGTAGAAAAGATTTTTTTAATGATGTGTTTATTTTAATATGATTGATAAAATAATTCAAAAATATTTACTTCTATATATAAATATAAATTATTTAATTTAAACTAATTTAATAATTTTATTCTTCAAATATTTAATTTTATATTTTATAATGTTGATTTTTATTTTCTGAATCAAGTAAACATTAGCTCCTACCAACAAAAGTACAGTGAACGTTTCAAGGCCCGGGCCGGCCCGAAAAATTGGTGCAGAGTAAAGTGCAGGTGCCGTTTTATCCCGCCGCGTGGCACTTGCCCAGTCTCATGCAAAGGCCACGTGCATAGCTACCTCTCCTCTCTCTTCCTCCAAATTCAAACACAACCTCAACACCATCTTCCCATTCATGATTCATCACATGCACAAAGAGAATCTCAATTTGTGCAGAGATGAGATTAGTGAGTTTCATAGTTTGTGTGATTGTGGTGCAGGCAAGCATTAGCTGCACTTGTAATGGTGATAAGGAAGAAGGTTTCGTGGTTAGAAGGGGAAGCAGAAGGAGTTTGGTTTCAACAGAGAATGGAGAGATCTTAGCCGCTCGTGTGGGCGATGGCAGCACCTCCTATCTTCTTCATTTCTTAACCATGGACCCCAACTCATTCTTCCTTCCAGTCATTCTGCACTCAGATATGGTCTTCTATGTCCACACAGGTCACTATTATCTTCCTTCCTCAATTCATTACAGTCGCCTATGTTAATATATACAAATTTGTCTTATGTTGCTTTTGTGTGGATACATTTGTTAGGGAGTGGGAAGTTGTCGTGGACAGAGGAAAATGAGCTTAGGACAACTGATTTAAGGAATGGAGATGTTTACATACTAAAAGCAGGAGCTACTTTCTTCATTCAGAGCAATTTGGAGACGGAGACTGAGCGGCGGAGGCTTAGGATTTATTCCATCTTTGCCAATTCAAACGCTGACGTGCATGTAAACAGAATATATATATATTCGAGTGTTATGATATTTTTCACACACTAATAACTTTGTTTCGTGACTATATGTGACAAAATGTTAATGTAGTTTTATGTTTGATGTAGGAGCTACTAAGTGAGCCTTATTCAAGCATCAGAGATATGGTTCTTGGCTTTGACAAGAATGTTCTGCAAGCAGCTTTCAAGGTAAGTGATTAACTTTTTATTTCAGTACTCTATAATTTGTGTTGCAGTTTATAGATAGCAACCCTTTTGAATGTTAGGTGCCTGATCAAGTAATAGAAGAGCTATTGAGCGGGACGAAGGTGCCTGCTATCATACATGGTGTTTCGAAAAGTGGGAGAAGAAGATGGGAAATGGAGAGGAAATTCCTAGACAGCCTTTTGAATAGCAGAACATACTATAACTTATTAGGTTTGAACAAGAAAAAGAGGAAGTCGAGTTCCCAATCGTTTAATCTTTTCGAAGAGGGTAAAGATTTCGAGAATCGATACGGATGGAGCACCACGGTGACAAGGAAGAAGCTCTCAGCATTAAGGGGTGCCAACATTGGCGCATTCATGGTGAACTTGACGTCGGTAAGTTATTAATCAAGAAACAGTGACTGAAGAAGTATTTGCATTATATAGATTTGTGGGTATTGAATCATTGTTGTTATAACATGCAGGGATCGATGATGGGGCCACACTGGAATCCCAGGGGTGCTGAAATTGCAGTGGTTTTGGAAGGGAGGGGAATGGTTCGAGTGGTGTGTCCGAGTGTTTTGAACGAAACGAACACAGATATAGAATGCAGTAACATGAGGTTTGGTGTTGAAGAAGGTGATATATTTGTTGTACCGAGGTTTCATCCGATGGCTCAGATGGCCTTCGACAATGAGACATTTGTGTTCATGGGGTTCAGTGGTTCTGCAAAGGAGAATCATCCTCAGTTTTTAGCAGGGCAGGCGTCGGTGCTGCAGACGTTGAGCAAGGATGTGATAGAGGCAGCGTTCGATGTGAGGAATACTACGTTGGATCAGCTCTTGGGTTCGCAAGAAGATTCAGTGATCTTGGGGTGCATGTCTTGCGCTGAAGAGGAGTTGAGGATATTGGAGGAGGAGAAAGAGAGGGAAAGAGAGGAAGCAAGGGAGAGGGAGGAGGAGGAGGAGGCTAGGAAGAGGGAGGAAGAGGAGGCAAGGAAAAGGGAGGAAGAGCGAAAGAGAGAGGAAGAAGAGGAGGCTAAGAGACAAGAAGAAGAGAGGAGAAGGCGGGAAGAGGAAGAAGAAGAAGCAGCAGCGAGAAGAAGGGAGGAAGAAGAAGCAAGGGAGAGGGAAGAAGAGGAGGCTAAAAGAGAGGAGGAAGAGAGAGAAAGGCAGGAAGAGGAAGAAGAAGCAGCAGCTGCAGCTAAAAGAAGGGAAGAAGAAGAAGAAGCCAAGAGACGGGAAGAAGAGAGGAAAAGGTGGGAAAAAGAAGAAAAGGCAAGGGAGAGAGAAGAAGAAGAAGCCAGGAGGCATGAACAAGAGAGGGAAGAAGAAGCCAGGAGGCAGGAAGAAGAGAGGGAAATGCAGAAAGAAGCAGAAATGAGAAGAAGGGAAGAAGAAGCCCGTGAGAGGGAAAGGCGGGAAGAAGAAGAGGAATGGGAACAAGAAAGGCGGGAAGAAGAAGAGAGAATGGGTAGGAGGGAGGAAGAAGAGAGACAAAGGGAGGAAATGGAAGAACACCGAGGGAAAGGGCGACGGGGTAGGAAAAGTGAGGAGGAGGTGGCAGCAGAGGAAGAGAGACGAAGGGAAGAGGAGGAGGAAAGACAGGAACAAGAAGCCAGGCGACGACACCAAAGAGAGAGAGAAGAGCATTGGCCATGAAACATGATAAACCAGAGTGATGATGGTGGAGGTTTTGTACTATAGTTGCTTGTAATTTTAAAATAAATTCTGCTCTCCCATCGTATGATTTCCTTTCTGTTGCTTCAGATAACTATATCGTCTTTACCTTTTTGTCACTGTTAATATAATGCTTTTGCAACCACCTAACAATGTACGTAAACTTAGTTGTGCTTTGGCACTTTCTTGTTAAATATAAATACATATATATGCTTTGCATAAATTTTAACCATTCAGAATGGTAACAAGTTTTCATTATATCTCAGAATCCATAAATGTTTAGAATAACTACATTTTGCATGTACGTATAAGCTATATATACAAACATTTGCAGGGGTATCAAAATAGAATGTATCGAAGTATATATATACAATTCCAAATATTAATCTTGTGACCTTTGCATCATTCAAATGGTGGTTTTCGTAAGAAGCTAGTCTCGACTCTAGCGGAGGAACTATGAATATGCATGCATATATACCATATATATATAAGGTAGGAGGTTTGGTTATTCCATAATTATATGTATAAATTTAGACTACTTTTCCTAATAATATTATGAAAAATAACATGAAACCTAAAATACAAAATATATACGTACATATGGCATGCATGCAGAGTTGAACCTACGTTAAAAAATAGGTTCAAACAACAAATTTGAAATAGCGTCCTTGATTTTAGGGTTCTGCATTCCATGGCCATCTCCGTCATGGTACATATATTGAGCCATTCTTCCAAGATCAACTGCACTTTTTCTAAAACTTTGTGAAAATGGAGATTCTCCACACACTCTTTCTTGGTTCATCCTTTTCCAAGTCTCCCATATCATAAATCGAACATGTTCTCGAGCCTCTTCCACCGTAGCTCCGGATTCCTTCATGTAGCATTCTACTGATGTTGGCACATCACCCCTTTCCATCTCATACTACATATTGACAATAAAGATCACAAATCATAATTTAAGCTATATATCTAGCTTAGCTAGTGTGTGTACAAGATATATATGTATCAGTATTATATTGAGTACGAACCGGTGATGTTCCAAGATCATTTGCAAGGCGAAAAATCAGAGATGAAGATTGAATTATGTTGTGATACCCATCCAATCTTTCAACATCCTCTTTGTGTATAGGATTTGTATTGAGAAAGTATGCATGAGTAAGTATGAGTGGAGCTGAGACTGAAATCCATGCGTTGCTCATACATTCATCAAGTGTTGGTGTGTACCCTTCTGTATACCACTTTGCCTCTTGTGTAAATGATATGCTTAAATCCATCCACTGCACCACAGTTTAATTATATTCACTATAACTTGATGAATGCCATTACTAGAGATTGATCATCATTAGTTTCTTACTGATTTTCTCAAGTGTTGAACGATGGGAACGCCTTGTTCTTTGAAAAAATTGTAGGCCATCTCGTCGATGAAGTTGTTGAGTGCAAGAAAACACATCTGCATATAGTCTGGGAGTTGATCCACACCTGCAATATCCCATCTGACAAAATAATATATATTTATATATAGAAAATATAAATATCTGAAATTAATTAATGTAATACTAATAAATAATGTGTAATTAACCTTTGAATAACATCATTGAAGAGTTGCAGTTCTTCCCAAGTACCATAAACGTCAAATATGTCATCAATTATTGTAATGAAGACGTTGACTTTAGTAGCCATGATTCTTGCATATCTATATTGAGGCTGGAAGCCGACTACACCCAATGCCCACACGTAACACTCCACCACCCTATCCCTTGCAAAAGGCAGCCCTTCCCTTAGCCCTGTTCGCTTCCACCATCTATATTTATTCATTTCATTTCACCATATAAGACAAAATTTCAGAATCATGCGCATGCAATAATGTAGTATATATAAAGCAAAACACATTAATTAATTACTTTGAAATGAACTTAAGTTCTTGTTGATGTATGGATTGGAGTATGTTAAAGTCCAGTTTTGCAAGCTCAACCACAACGGGATTCTTGTTGTGGGATCCTTTCGCATAGGCTTCAATGAACCATCTCGCGTTTGGCCTCTGAATCCTCCAATGAATTGGGAGCTCCATAGAATGACGCACCAATTCATCATCAAGTTTTGTGTGCAGAAAGTTGGTTGAGAAACGGTTGGCTATCTCCATTGTTTCCTCACCTTTTGTCAATAGGAAAGAAGCTTCGTATAGTTGCAGCACTCCTCTAGTGTCTTCAGCTTCTCCAAGGCTTAATCTGAACTCTCCCTTCTCGTTCTTGAAGCAATCAAACACCTCTGTATGTTGCACACAACACATCAAAACCTAAGTTACGTTTCAAGATCAAGATTAATCAACTAATGATGAATTAATTGTATATATATATACATGCATGCATGTAGAATAATCTCATTAATGCATGATAACCACTGCACCTTGAGGAACATGGAAGCCATGCTCTCTAAGTAGTCTGAACTGAAGAGCTGTTGAGTACAGATCCCTTTCCTCCTTATAACTAGTACTATTATAGACAGAATCCAAGACATGGTTGATTTCTTGATGGAAGTGGTAAGATATTCCCAGCCTCTGCAAGTCATCAATCAACTCCAAGCTTCCAACAACATCCCTTTCTTGATTCAATTTCAGCAGCATCTTCTTCACTCGCACAATCAACTCCGAAACCCTCGTGGAATGCGTCTCTTCCTAGTGTAAAAATAAAATAGGTATATGCATCAAGACACATAGATAAGAAGTATAAATGGATGGAGATATTAAGATGAGACTGCAGGTACCGAATAGTGGGTGGTGTGGGACTGAATATAGTTGAAATCCCAATGGGAAGGCTTGTAGTTTCCACATCGTCGTGTAGTGGACGTTGCCGAAGATGTAATGCGCCGCCGCCTCAGCGGCCTCGGACCTCCGCCGTTGAAGGTGCAAAGACCGTTAGTAATAGGAAGAGGTATATGCATCAACAAACAAGACATACTGAACAAGGACTATAATTTCAATTCTCTTTGCTGTATGTGTTGTTTTCTATTGCTAGCTACCTAGTATTTAATGATGTTTGTGTGGCTGCAAATAATGCAACCAAACTAAACGTTTTTTCTACTGGTGTTCCTGTTCAATTCCCATGATGAACATGCACTACACATTTTTTCTACTGGTGTTCCTGTTCAATTCCCATGATGAACATGCAGTTTAATTATAAGTTGTTTACAGGTATCTATCATCAATTGCCAATCAAATTAGAACACGTACGTTTTGTGTTGTTTTATTTTGTTTGACTATTAATGTACTAACTGTAGGAATCGTGCCTTAAAAAATAAATATATATATTTGTTATATATTTGTTGTGGTCAATGAAGTTTGACTAAGTTTTAAGTGACGAAACATTTAATTCTAAGGAACTTAAATGACGTAAGATCGATCTACGTTCCGAGTAGATGATCGTAATATATTTATTTTCTCTAAACCGATTCCCGGTGAGTGAGAAATAAAGGTTTAAAGTTAGTCACTTGAAGCATGGAGTTATGTGGTTTGGGAACTAAGAATGAAGAGAAACTCTTGTCCCACATTGGTTATAAAACCAACATTCATCATGTATATAAGGAGAGAAGAAACCTTATGGTTTGACAAGTTGGGTCAAGGACCACATGTGCCACCTTTTGGCGCGTGCCGGTCTGCTGTCTTTTGCAGACTTTCTCGTCCACGTTCTGGTCCAGCAGAACTTTCTGGTTCAGCATAGCTTGTGCCATGGCCTGTGTCATGACCTGCCCTTGAGTGGATTTGACTTTTATATAGGTGGTCTCCATGCATTTCACTTACACAACATACACGAGACATCATCATTTCACAAGCATCTTGCTGCATTCATCTTCTTCAAGCATTTAGAAGAAGTTTTGTCCTCAACCACTTTCCAGTTCACCGGAGCTCGTTGATTTTGTGGTGCTGCTATCAACGAGACGTAAGCCGTTTTATCTTTGGAGACATCTACGCCACACCGTGAGCACTACCGGGGCGTAATATTGTCTTGCGGAAAGAGGATCTTTCCTCGACTCGGCTTCTACTTATTTCCAGATTTTATTCTATTTTACTCTTTTGTAATAGAATAGATTTGTAAGATATAGCTACTATAATCTTTATTCTTATTTTCCCAAAAATATTATTTCCATTTTTCCTTCCCAAATATTCCTCATATTTCCAACAATAACTAGACACTAGATTTAACGAGAAATCCGCATTTTGAGAATATTAAGAATTATACCTTTCTTCTCCCTTGTCCTCCTGTGTAGTTGAGAATGGAACTTTTCGCTGTATCGATCTCGACTGTGTACGTCGGTATCTGCAAAATAGCGCCGGAGGAGTGGTCGAGGTCCTCCGGAAAAGAACTCCGACGATCAAGTTAGTATGTGCTTGAGAAGAATGAGAGTTGAAAATGGATTAAAAACTGTGTTTTGAGGTATAGAACCAGATATATATATAGTACCAAAATTTGAGAAGGACAAATTAGTAATTTTGGAGAGTACAATACGGTTAACGAAGTACGAGTTTGTTACACATTATTCTAATGCTTGAAATCAACGTCATGAGGAGACTACAAAATCAGAACCCCAAGTCTGACGTTTTCTTAACGATGAATTTGATATCCTAATCGCCGCATCGGAGCTTCAAAGCCATAGGTCATACGCCAGGACTCCCTCCTCTGTGTCATACACCAGATTTTATCCGTAAACCTTAGGCTTTCTTCTGGACTTGTGTTTTCCTCTTTTTACGCTTATTTTAATACCTATATTTTATGCTGATATTCGTCCCTATCAATCAATGATGTTAACTACACATTTTTTCTACTGGTGTTCCTGTTCAATTCGCATGATGAACGTGCAGTTTAATTATAAGTTGTTTACAGGTATCTATCATCAATTGCCAGTCAAATTAGAACACCTACGTTTTGTGTTGTTTTATTTTATTTGTTGAGTAGCGAATGCGATTATCATCATTTTCTTTTTCGTTTTATACCCTATTTTCATAATTAAATTCTAATTACTTTTTAATTTTAGTTTTTATTTTCAATTTTATATGTTTTAATTTAATTTTATATTTAATAATAGGATTTATTACACTCAAATAAGATATATAATTATTTTTAAAAATTTAATGTCATTTTGGAATTTTAGGGTTCATAAATTTAAAAATATGATATATAATTTTTTTAATATTTTTATAAATAATTATTAATTATGCTTGATTATATTATAATAATTTTTATTTCTAATAAATATTAATTAAAATGATAAATTTAGTTATAAAACGTGTAAAGTGTGGACGCAAAAGTTAGACAATGAATCATTGAATCTCTTCCGATTAGGTGGAACTGCAGCATAACGTTTTGTTACCATATGAGATCGGAGATCCAATGTCCATATTTGGTGACTCACAAGCAATTTTATTATTTTAATTAGAATTTATTAAAAATAAAAAAATATTATGATATAGCGAATTATAATTAATATTTATTTGGAAAAATTAATTTTTTTTAATTATGTACATTGTTTTGAATTTATTATTCTAAAAAATTATTTAAAAATGATACTCCCTCCGTCCACGAAAATGCTTTACGTTTCTCCTTTCTATTTTTGGAAACCATCCACTTTACAATTTCACCCTTACAAACTTACAATAATTACCTAATTAACACTAATGGGCCCACAATTTAATTTACCTAATTTTACTACCCAACACAATTAAACAACTTAAACATAAAATTAAAACCCAAATCATCCCAAAATTAAACTAAATCTAAACCCAACCCAATTAAACATTTTAACACAAAATTAAACCCAACCAATTCCTAAATGTAATCCCCAAACAATTTACTCCTCGATTCCTACAACATCTACTAAATCCCTAAATTCTCTTCTTCTTCATCAACAAAATTCCCCAAATCTAATCTAAGCTACAACACAGAAACATCCATGGATTCAACGCCGCCGTCGGAGCCCCGGAGCCGAACCAAATCTGCATCGCGGCTGTCGAAGCTCTGCCACTACAGCGGCGGAACTGCATCGACGATACTCCCACTCTCACTAGAAATAGTCCCTTCTTCCCCCAAAATCTCAACCCCACCGCCTGCATCCACTGTTGCGCCTCCGCCTCCTCCTCCGCCTCTGCCTCCTTACACTCTGCCGTTGCAGGAGCTTCTAATGCTTTCACCTTCGCCTATCAAGAGATCCAAAACACGTCTTGACGCCGCCGATGATTCTCCCCTCGAGCCCTGCGGGGTTAGGAAGAGGTGCAGCACCAGAATTTCTGCATCGGGGTGCTGCGTGTCGCCGCGGAGCGGCCGAAGATCGAGGCGGAGTTTGGATCAAGATGTGAGAGAGGAGAGAGAGAGGGAGAGGGAGATTGTTGCTGCAGGAGAAGAGATTATGGCTAAACCAATGTTTAATTAATCTATCGTTAATTAATGTGTACACTTTAATGTTTATTTAATGATTAATCTATGTTTAATTGTTTACACTTTGAACACATAAGGTGCCTTCACTACAATCCTTTAATTTACGTAAGATACCTTTAATTTACATAAGTTAAATTGGTTAATTATCTATACATAAATTCATTAATTAAGTTCAATCATAGATTATGTTTAATTATCTATACATAAATTAAATGAAAACAGAAATTAAATAATTAATTAATTGAATAACCATTAATTAATTAATTAAGGATTACTCAAAATAAATCTTTAATTAATTAATCCATACAAGTTTACATCAATTTTAATTATATCTACAAGTGGGACCCCTATTCCACTAACTACACACTATACTTTCTACACACTACACTTTCTACACAAAGTCAAAGCAATTTATTAAAACCCGTGCCGGATCAAAGCGTTAAGCATTTTCGTGGACGGAGGGAGTATTAAATATCAAAAATAATTATATACTACCATATTTAGAAGGAATAAACTTTTAGCATTAAACAACAATTAAATTAAATTAATAAAATTAAAATTATAAAATAAATAAAAATATATTAAAATTTACTTGTACAAAAATAATCAATAAACTCAATCTACTTATTTTGCTACAATTATATATCATAACCATTATAAGTTTGTGTATAACATTACAATATTATTAATTCTGGATATATTATGTCACTGTATACTAGCTTCATCACCAAAGAGAAGGAACCATCATGCGTAGGGATGGCAATAGGGTCGGGCGGGCGCGGATAGTGCCAAACCATTTCCGCACCCGCGAAATACACGTCCGCCCACCATCCGCCGCGGGTACGAGAATCCCACCACACCCGCGACCCGCGGGTACCCACGGATTGGCGGATACCCGCGAACCCGCCACCATCGGGTATCCGCCACCTGTCACCCGCGAACTATCCGCGAACCCGCGAAATGTGGTACCCGCGACCCGCGAAATAGGAAATTTTAGAAAATACGAAAATTTCACAATAAATCGACAAATCTTCAAAATTAAAATCCACAAAACATTCTTCAAATCCACATACAATTCAAATCCAACAATACCAAATTCAACAACACTAATTAAAAGTTCAAATCCAAATGGGGAGATAAAGTTATATTGTTCCAATTCATAATATACGGGTATTTTCGCAGGTAATTCGTGGGTACACGGGTTTCGCGGGTACGGATAGTGTCAAACCATTTCCGTACCCGTGAACTAAACGGGTAGCACTTTTAAACCACGAACGTACCCACGGGTACGAAATGGCCACCAAACCCGTGAATAATCGGGCGGATACCCGCGGGTTTCGGGTATCCGCAGACGAATTGTCATCCCTAATCATGCGTAGGGCTGATTAAGACTGCTTGATTTCATTATTTGAACAATTTACTGAAAAATTAATTATACGAATTTAAATAATTTAACATTCATATACACAGATACGAACTTTAAATATTGTCATCAAAATTTTGAAATTCAATCACTCACACTTTATTATCATGCTAAATCTAAAAATAAAAAGTTAGCATATTATTACGAATAATTATTTGTAATTAAATTGAGGATTAATAAAACTAAAATATGATATAGATCTACTTTTTAAGTAAATATCAATCATAATACATAATATATATATATATATATATATATTTTGAATATTAATTAAAATTATAAATTTTATAGTAGTGATGAAATAAAGTGATGATAGCGAAATTTCGACACGAGTCACGATATGTTTGGCTATGAGCCTATGACAATAAAACATCTGATTTGACAAATTTTAAGAATTAAAAATTTAGAATAAGAAAAAATGAAATTAGTGACCACACAATTTCACAAATCTTCTTCACTCTTATCCTCTTTTCCCCATTGTTTCTGGTTTGTTTTGTTTTGTTTTTATTTTTTTTTTCATTTTCATTTTAGTATTGAGACTTGGATCCAAAATTGCTGGATTGCTGCAGAGAGTACCACTTCCAAAACGTAATTGTTATGCACTTGTTTATACAATCTTAAAAATCATGTTAAAAACATGCAAGTTATAAAAAGTTTGTATATTTATAACCGAATAACCTTCATTTTAATATTCGAAAAAATAATTTATATATGTTGGTTGCGGATATAAGTGTGCAAGTTTTTCGTGAACGCAATAAAGTGAACAAATGTACAAATTTTTCGTGAACGGAGAAATTATTAATAAAAAAAATTACGAGTAATAAATTAAGAATGAGTTAGCTCTAATCTGGCATTTTATATTTTCTCAGAATTGGATTGATTATTTGATTAGGGGCAAACTAATTAGAAGATGTTAATATGATAATGCACTGCACAAACTAATTTAAGTATATACGTACCACGCACATTTCAATATTCCATCAGTCACAGACCAAACCTTTGAATCTGCAATCACATTTTAATCTAATACACGCACTAAGTTAGTTATATATCACCATTACCTAATATATATATATAGAAAATTAGTGGTGCATCATATCGCATGCATGCATGCATACTTCTTTCTTGACTTTACCTATAAATTGTGACAAGTATATATACTCATTGATTAAGTAATTAAGCAGCTTTTTTGAGCTAAGTCCGAACTTAAATCAATATTAGTACACGAGAGAGCTCTATATATCAACGTGTACAGATTAAGAGGTTTAAGTAGCATATAAAATCAACTTACAACTTACATCAAACATGGGAAAGGTAATCTTAGAAGTTAAAATCAAGAATTCTTCGATCCAAATAGGAAACAGTAATAAAGCAATGAAAATAAGCAACAATCGCCGGTTAAATGATGAGAGGACGATTACACAATTTCTGAATGTATATTGATCGATCGCCGATTTTCGAAGTGAGATTTGCACGATGATTTGAAA
>JAPKLX010000012.1:3521457-3615330 GCA_026898415.1 Leonotis leonurus
GAGAGGAAGAAGAGAGAAAAAGGCAGGAAGAGGAAGAAGAAGCAGCAGCTGCTGCAGCTAGAAGAAGGGAAGAAGAAGAAGAAGCCAGGAGGCAGGAAGAAGAGAGGGAAATGCAGAAAGAAGCAGAAATGAGAAGAAGGGAAGAAGAAGCCCGTGAGAGGGAAAGGCGGGAAGAAGAAGAGGAATGGGAACAAGAAAGGCGGGAAGAAGAAGAGAGAATGGGTAGGAGGGAGGAAGAAGAGAGACAAAGGGAGGAAATGGAAGAACACCGAGGGAAAGGGCGACGGGGTAGGAAAAGTGAGGAGGAGGTGGCAGCAGAGGAAGAGAGACGAAGGGAAGAGGAGGAGGAAAGACAGGAACAAGAAGCCAGGCGACGACACCAAAGAGAGAGAGAAGAGCATTGGCCATGAAACATGATAAACCAGAGTGATGATGGTGGAGGTTTTGTACTATAGTTGCTTGTAATTTTAAAATAAATTCTGCTCTCCCATCGTATGATTTCCTTTCTGTTGCTTCAGATAACTATATCGTCTTTACCTTTTTGTCACTGTTAATATAATGCTTTTGCAACCACCTAACAATGTACGTAAACTTAGTTGTGCTTTGGCACTTTCTTGTTAAATATAAATACATATATATGCTTTGCATAAATTTTAACCATTCAGAATGGTAACAAGTTTTCATTATATCTCAGAATCCATAAATGTTTAGAATAACTACATTTTGCATGTACGTATAAGCTATATATACAAACATTTGCAGGGGTATCAAAATAGAATGTATCGAAGTATATATATACAATTCCAAATATTAATCTTGTGACCTTTGCATCATTCAAATGGTGGTTTTCGTAAGAAGCTAGTCTCGACTCTAGCGGAGGAACTATGAATATGCATGCATATATACCATATATATATAAGGCAGGAGGGTTGGTTATTCCATAATTATATGTATAAATTTAGACTACTTTTCCTAATAATATTATGGAAAATAACATGACACCTAAAATACAAAATATATATGTACATATGGCATGCATGCAGAGTTGAACCTACATAAAAATAGGTTCAAACAACAAATTTGAAATAGCGTCCTTGATTTTAGGGTTCTGAATTCCATGGCCATCTCCGTCATGGTACATATATTGAGCCATTCTTCCAAGATCAACTGCACTTTTTCTAAAACTTTGTGAAAATGGAGATTCTCCACACACTCTTTCTTGGTTCATCCTTTTCCAAGTCTCCCATATCATAAATCGAACATGTTCTCGAGCCTCTTCCACCGTAGCTCCGGATTCATTCATGTAGCATTCTACTGATTTTGGCACATCACCCCTTTCCATCTCATACTACATATTCACAACAAAGATCACAAATCATAATTTAAGCTATCTAGCTTAGCTAGTGTGTGTACAAGATATATATGTATTCAGTATTATATTGAGTACGAACCGGTGATGTGCCAAGATCATTTGCAAGGCGTAAAATCAGAGATGAAGATTGAATTATGTTTTGATACCCATCCAATCTTCGAACATCCTCTTTATGTATAGGATTTGTATTGAGAAAGTATGCATGAGTAAGTATGAGTGGAGCTGAGATTGAAATCCATGCGTTGCTCATATATTCATCAAGTGTTGGTGTGTACCCTGCTGCATACCACTTTGCCTCTTGTGTATATGATCTGCTTAAATCCATCCACTGCACCACAGTTTAATTATATTCATTAGTTAACTACTACTATAACTTGATGAATGCCATTACTAGAGATTGATCATCATTAGTTTCTTACTGATTTTCTCAAGTGTTGAACGATGGGAACGCCTTGTTCTTTGAAAACATTATAGGCTATCTCGTCGACGAAGTTGTTGAGTTCAAGAAAACACATTTGCATATAGTTTGGGAGTCGATCCACACCTGCAATATCCCATCTGACAAAATAATATATATTAATTATATATAGAAAATTAGAAAATATAAATATCTGAAATTAATTAATGTAATAATAAATAATGTGTAATTAACCTTTGAATAACATCATTGAAATGTTGCAGTTCTTCCCACGTACCATAAACGTCAAATATGTCATCAATTATTGTAATGAAGACGTTGACTTTAGTGGCCATGATTCTTGAATATCTATATTGAGGTTGGAAGAGTCCACCCAATGTCCACACGTAACACTCCACCACCCTATCCCTTACAAACGGCAACCCTTCACTTATCCCTGTTTGCTTCCACCATCTATATTTATTCATTTCATTTCACCATATATATAAGACAAAATTTCAGAATCATGCGCATGCAATGATGCAGTATATATAGAGCACTATACATTAATTACCTTGAAACGAACTTAAGTTCTTCTTGATGTATAGATTGGAGTATGTTAAAGTCCAGTTTTGCAAGCTCAACCACAACTGGATTCTTGTTGTGGGATCCTTTCTCATAGGCTTCAATGAACCATCTCGCGTTTGGCCTCTGAATCCTCCAATGAATTGGGAGCTCCATAGAATGACGCACCAATTCATCATCAAGTTTTGTGTGCAGAAAGTTGGTTGAGAAACGGTTGGCTATCTCCATTGTTTCCTCACCTTGTGTCAATAGGAATGAAGCTTCATATAGTTGCAGCACTCCTCTAGTGTCTTCAGCTTCTCCAAGGCTTAATCTGAACTCTCCCTTCTCGTTCTTGAAGCAATCAAACACCTCTGTATATTGCACACAACACATCAAAACAAAATCTATTTTCAAGATTAATCAACTAATGATGAATTAATTGTGTATATATATATATACATGCATGCATGTAGAATAATCTCATTAATGCATGATAACCACTGCACCTTGAGGAACATGGAAGCCATGCTCTCTAAGTAGTCTGAACTGAAGAGCTGTTGAGTACAAATCCCTTTCCTCCTTATAACTAATACTATTATAGATCGAATTCAAGACATGGTTGATTTCTTGATGGAAGTGGTAAGATATTCCCAGCCTCTGCAAGTCATCAATCAACTCCAAGCTTCCAACAACATCCCTTTCTTGATTCAATTTCAGCAGCATCTTCTTCACTCCCACAATCAACTCCGAAACCCTCGTGGAATACGTCTCTTCCTAGTGTAAAAATAAAACGGGCAGATGCATCAAGACATGTAGATAAGAAAATTAAGCAAGCATATATAGAAGAAGAATAAAGATGAGAAGAATTAAGCAAATGATCAGGTACCGAATAGTGGGTGGTGAGGGACTGAATATAGTTGAAATCCCAAAAGGAAGGCTTGTAGTTTCCACATCGTCGTGTAGTGGAAGTTGTCGACGATGAAATACGCCACCGCCTCAGCCGCCTCGGACCTCGGCCGTTGAAGGTGCAAAGACTGTTAGTAATAGGAAGAGGTATATGCATCAACAAACAAGACATACTGAACAAGGACTATATATCTATATCTACTTAATTTCAATTCTCTTTGTGTGCAGTGTATGTGTTGCTTTCTATTGCTAGCTAGCTAGTATTTAATGATGTTTGTGTGGCTGCAAATAATGCAACCAAACTACAGATTTTTTTTGTAATGGTGTTCCTGTTCAATTCGCATGATGAACGTGCAGTTTAATTATAAGTTGTTTACAGGTATCTAGCATCAATTGCCAGTCAAATAAGAACACCTACGTTTTGTGTTGTTTTATTTTATTTGTTGAGTAGCGAATGCGATTATCATCATTTTCTTTTTCGTTTTATACCCTATTTTCATAATTAAATTCTAATTACTTTTTTATTTTAGTTTTTAATTTCAATTTTATATATTTTAATTTAATTTTATATTTAATAATAGGATTTATTACACTCAAATAAGATATATAATTATTTTTAAAAATTTAATGTCATTTTGGAATTTTAGGGTTCATAAATTTAAAAATATGATATATGATTTTTTTTAATATTTTTATAAATAATTATTAATTATGTTTAATTATATTATAATAATTTTTATTTCTAATAAATATTAATTAAAATTTAGTTATAAAACGTAAAGTGTGACAATGAATCTCTTTCTATTAGGTAGAACTGCAGCATAACGTTATTTTACCGTATGAGATCCAATGTCCATATTTGGTGACTCACAAGCAATTTTATTATTTTAATTAAATTTATTAAAAATAAAAAAATATTATGATATAGCGAATTATAATTAATATTTATTTGGAAAAATTAATTTTTTTTTAAATTATGTACATTGTTTTGAATTTATTATTCTAAAAATTATTTAAAAATGATATTAAATATCAAAAATAATTATATACAACCATATTTAGAAGGAATAAACTTTTAGCATTAAACAACAATTAAATTAAATTAATAAAATTAAAATTATAAAATATATTAAAATTTACTTGTACAAAAATAATTAATAAACTCAATCTACTTATTTTGCTACAATTATATATCATAACCATTATAAGTTTGTGTATAACATTACAATATTATTAATTCTGGATATATTATGTCACTGTATACTAGCTTCATCACCAAAGAGAAGGAACCATCATGCGTAGGGCTGATTAAGACTACTTGATTTGAGTATTTGAACAATTTACTGAAAAATTAATTAGACGAATTTAAATAATTTAACATTCATCTACACAGATACAAACTTTAAATATTGTCATCAAAATTTTGAAATTCAATCACTCACTCTTTATTATCATGCTAAATCTAAAAATAAAAAGTTAGCATATTATTACGAATAATTATTTGTAATTAAATTGAGGATTAATAAAACTAAAATGTGATATAGATCTACTTTTTAAGTAAATATCAATTATAATACATAATATATATATATATATTTTGAATATTAATTAAAATTATAAATTTTATAGTAGTAATGAAATAAAGTGATGATAGCGAAATTTCGACACGAGTCACGAGCCATAAAATGTTTGGCTATGAGCCTATGACAATAAAACATCTGATTTGACAAATTTTAAGAATTAAAAATTTAGAATAAGAAAAAATGAAATTAGTGACCACACAATTTCACAAATCTTCTTCACTCTTCTCCTCTTTTCCCCATTGTTTCTGGTTTTGTTTTGTTTTGTTTTTGTTTTTTTTTTTTCATTTTCATTTTAGTATTGAGACTTGGATCCAAAATTGCTGGATTGCTGCAGAGAGTACCACTCTTAAAAATCATGTTAAAAACATGCAAGTTATAAAAAGTTTGTATATTTATAACCGAATAACCTTCATTTTAATATTCGAAAAAATAATTTAAATATGTTGGTTGCGGATATAAATGCTCGTAGAACATTTTGATTCAAGAATAAAAAAAGACATTTCATGATATTTATTTAAACAAAATTTTATAATATTAATATTTATATATTATATTCGGAAAAACATTAAAATATATATAGAAATATAGTTGATACTACTTGATAGGTGTTAGCCATTGGGCTCGGCCCAGTTTAAGAATTTAAGGTAATTATGGTGGGTCCAAGGTATAACCGTATAATATTTAAAGTGTTAACTATACAAGAGCTAATTATATATAATAAGAGAAAGATAAATACTAACCACTAATATAAAATTATATAAATTCTAGTTACTTTTTAATTTTTGGACAAAAATATCTTTTTAAATACTCCCGTTGTATCTCTCACATTATATGTACGAATGATATGATTTTAATGATTCATATCATTCATACGTGATTTGTATAAATAATACGTATAGGTAGGAAGAGTATGAACCATACCTAGCCAACGACATTCATACTCAAAAGGTTGAAAAACGAAAAATTTATCAAAATCTAAACCACACACCAATAATCAACACACCACTAACAACAACAAATTATCAAAATCAAAAATTAAACCACACCAACAAAAAAAAGTTCCAAACAAATTATTTAGATATTGTGTATGAATAATATGATTTTAATGATTCATATCATTCATACGTAAATTGTATATTACTACTATGTATGTATGAAGAGTATGAATCATAGCTAACAAGTAAATTCATACTATTCATACTCAAAAATGCAAAATATAATTATAAGGGTATTTTAGTACAAAAAATTTATAAATAATTAGAATTTAAATATTATTATGTTGGTGACTATTATTTGTATTTTACCATCTTCTTTGGCTATTTTATATAATCACTCATTATTAAATATATAAGTGTGCAAGTTTTTCGTGAACGCAATAAAGTGAACAAATGTACAAATTTTTCGTGAATGGAGAAATTATTAATTAAAAAAATTTACGAGTAATAAATTAAGAATGAGCTAGCTCTAATCTGACATTTTATATTTTCTCAGAATTGGATTGATTGGGGGCAAACTAATTAGAAGATGTTAATATGATAATGCATTGCACAACCTAATTTAAGTATGTATATACGTACCACCCACATTTCAATATTCCATCACAGTCACAGACCAAACCTTTGAATCTGCAATCACATTTTAATCTAATACACGCACTGCGTTAGTTATATATAATATATATATATATATATATATAGAAAATTAGTGGTGCATCATATCGCATGCATGCATACATACTTCTTTCTTGACTATACCTATAAATTGTGACAAGTATATATACTCATTGATTAAGTAATTAAGCAGCTGTTTTGAGCCAAGTCCGAACTTAAATCAATATTAGTACACGAGAGAGCTCTATATATCAACGTGTACAGATTAAGAGGTTTAAGTAGCATATAAAATCAACTTACAACTTACATCAAACATGGGAAAGGTAATCTTAGAAGTTAAAATCAAGAACTCTTCGATCCAAATAGGAAACAGTAATAGAGCAATGAAAATAAGCAACAATCGCCGGTTAAATGATGAGAGGACGATTACACAATTTCTGAATGTATATATACCTTCTTACAGTCGCCACCAGAGAAAGGCAAGCTGCAAGAATAATGCATACACAAACAATATAATCAGCTCTAGCATTTATCAGACCACAAACATTATATATATATGCAATTTTGTTTATTACATTTCTTTAGAGACTAGAGCTACAAAGTAACAGGCATGCATATTCTTATACCCTTTTTCTCATAATTCTTGTCTAGCTCATTGTTCCTCCATTAAATTCATTATTTTAATAATTTTCTAGGGCACTATAGTAACATCTTTTTATTATAATAAAATTTTCATGACATAGTTATAAACCCTAATTAGTACTTATAATAGAAATCATGTACTGGAATAATCAATTAATATCTACACAAAATTGAATCTGATTGGATATATATAATCAAATCTTATTGAACTAATGAAATTTGGATTGGAATTAAGCAAGTAGGCCATTTTTAGATAGATACGTACCCCAATTTGAGACAAGTATCAGAGATGATCCTTTCCTCCTCGTAGGAGTTGGTTATGGACTCAGCTGAACTTCCTTGCTCTATTATGCTTCTTGAGCATCCAGATTTCTGCATATACACCTCATTCATCAAG
The DNA here is from genome assembly GCA_026898415.1 of Leonotis leonurus. Classification (NCBI taxonomy): domain Eukaryota; kingdom Viridiplantae; phylum Streptophyta; class Magnoliopsida; order Lamiales; family Lamiaceae; genus Leonotis; species Leonotis leonurus. Next base: position 3,528,932 of record JAPKLX010000012.1, read on the forward strand.
AACTAGTAATTAAACTAGTAGGAAAACTACAAAATAAAGCTTCAATTACCTCAGCTTGCTGTTTCAGTATTGCGTTTTCTTCCATCAGTTCCATTTCCTGCATTCACCAAAAACATCGTTTCAAAATGAAGTTTTAATTTCATACAAAATATATATATGTGTATAAAAGTTTTGGGAACGTTCCCTAGTCTTCATCTTGTTAATCTCGCTCACAAGCTTTTCATTCTGCAATGATGCATGCAAATTAAACAGTTAGTTAGTCTGCTGATGATCAGGCAGATTTAAGGAATAAAAAAGTAGCATGAAATTAATAAAAATAAATTAACCTTAGTTTTTGCAATACGGCCTAATGCAATCTCCATCAGTTTCTCTAGCCTGGCCAATTCATTCATGCCCAGTCCTTGAAGCTCTTCTCCCTTAAGATGCCTACATCAAATTAAAAGGGCATATACTGTAGTTTTGGCTTAATTTCCTTACTTAGTTTACATAACCATGCATGGAAATGAGTTACTGTATTAATTAGTACTTGAGCTCGAGGTTCAACGCCGTCATTTCCCTGTTCATCGCATCATAGCTATCACCTCCTGCCTGAAAATATATATCATCGATCTATGAAAAAACCATACAAACAGACTTGTATATATTAAGACCAAAGTACTGATGAGGCATTAGTAGTGAATTGGAATCAGCAATTCAACACTTTTGCTCATGCATTATCATATTCAAGTTGATCACCGGCGGAGCCAGAAAATTACATTGGGAGGAGCTAATTTTTATTAATATATATCTTGATTTCAAACATTTAGAAAACAATTTTTTATTAAATTTATTATTTTAATTCAACAAAAATGAGGAAAACTATATATTAAATTTGTTTAATTAACAAATAATATATATTTAAAGACTAAAGCTTGGGGTTGGGGAGTACTCTCAATTTATAATTTCCATCTTTTTTCTATTTCTCATCTACAAATTAAATTTCTACTTAATATTTATTCTTCTGCCTCTCCACTTTACGAACTGATAATATTATTACTACTTCAAATTTTAAGTGATAGTATTGTGCCTTGGAATATGATGGAGGAAAAATAAAAGGTGAAATTATATTCATGGAGAAGGAAGATCATTTTAATTATTTCTTTAAAAGAAGATACCTTAGTTTATATATAACTCCCTTTGTCCTAACTAAGATGAGGTGTATTCTTTTTTGGGTCGTCTCAACTAAGTTGGGACGTTTCTTTTTTAGTACACCTTTTTACACACAAAATTTTAAATAATATATATTCATATCACTTACATTACTTTTCATCTTCAAAATTTGTGCCTAAAAGTAATGCTCCATCTTAGTTGGGACGGAGGGAGTATATCTGATTGAAAGATGAACATAACTAGAAATATTATATGTTTACCTGAGCGCTGAGAGGTAGTCGGAGTCGATTGCTACTCTCCGATTGCAGCTTTTGCCTTTGGATGAGTTGCATCATGCTTCAAAACCACATATATGTATGCCCATGTATCATATACTACTATTTCATATTACAGTTAATTAAGGAAAAGAGTCCAAGGTATATATAATTATGTACATGAATAATTTGCTATTGAACAAAAAATGTTTCCACCCGTTTCTATAATTTGGGGAACAATAATTACTGTAACTTTGGGGAATTGAATTTTCAGACGTATTTATGCTAATTGGTAGTATTCAACAAACAAAATATTATCATATGTTAACTTAATCTTTATTTTGTTTTTTTTTGAGTTGAGGGGAAGAGGAGCAGTGGGATTTATTTATAAGCATTCTAATTAAGTTTTTCTTTGTTGTGCATGTTTTAGGATATAGAGAAACATATAATAATTAAGCATTTCCCTCAATATATAAGTATATAATAATTTCAGAAATTAAAATTAAGCGGTCCTAGAGAGTGTGGTACGGTTGAAAGAAAGCTGTATGTCGTACGAAAATGCAGTCGAGGATGAAGCAAGTTGAATTTTCAATAATGAAGAATCATCACGTACACCATAAAATCACAATATTGATACTGCAATTTTTTTAATTTGGAAAAAAATAAGAAGAAGAGATCTATCTACTTATGTCCTCAAACTAATTAATATAAACCAAGATTCACTATATATATATTGCAAAAATATTAACCACTCTTGTCTCTCTCTCTCTCAGCAAAAACATATATATGCAGGCCTGCATCCGATCCAGCTCCAACATCATAGTATATGATAATAGCAATCAATATTCATTATATATACTCATGTGGAGAGAGAGAGAGAGAGAGAGAGAGAAGTAATTACCTGGAGGTGGAGTAGTTGAAGAGCTTGCCGGTGGCCGAGAAAACAATGAGAGCAATGTCGGCATCGCAGAGAGTGGACAGTTCTTGAGCTTTCTTGAAAAGCCCTCTTCTCCTCTTTGAAAATGTTACCTGCCTCGATGTCAAGTTATCTATCTTCTTTATCTGAATCTTCTGCCTCACCATCCTTCAATTCACTTCTATCTGCACGCCCCATTGCAACTCACCATTATTATTATAAATCTTTCTTTCTATTCCATCTCACCTACTAAATATGTGTACGGATCCAACTGAGAGAGATAAAGGTGGGTTTTTGATAGAATATATATATATGTGTGTGTGTGTAGATGGTAAAGAGGTAGCAAGCCATATCTTGGAGTACAGCACTAAATCTGGAAGCAGAAACCCTTCTTCCCAAAAATCATACAAAAAAAAAAAGACAGAATCTTGTGCAAATATATGTATAAAAATGGGGGGAGACAATTAGCAGGAGAATGATTCTATATTTGCATAGAAAATATGAGATAGATGAATTGAGTTTGCATTTGCTAATTGAGGGAAGAAATGACATCACCTGCCTGCAGAACGAGGAAGTGAAACTGCCAAAGCCACCAACCCTAGAGTGAGAGAGAAAGAAAGAGAAAGAGAAAGCAAAATCAGATTATCAATCAATTTTAGAACAGCACATGAAAAAGCTAAAACTAGTTTGCAATGTGCATTAGTGGAGTGGGGTACCAAATGTGACCGTGACTTAACAAAGTGAGTTTTCAATTTTGATTTTACAAAAAATGTAATATTAAATTCAAATAATTCATTATATCTTAATCAACGAATTATAATGGATCGTATTTAAAATACGAGAATTAATTTCTATTTAATCCAACCCCTCTCTCTCTCTATATAATTCATTTCACTTTTTATATCGTAGTAATGTTTTATCGACGGATAATTTTAGTTTATTTACAATAGCCAATATACTAATAATAAGTATAACTAACTTATATTATAGTTATATGCTATTTATGGCGTCACATATTAATATGCGAGTGTAGCCAAACTAGAGAAGTAATCTTTAAATGTTGGTACAGGTGGTTATGTTATGGGATGAGGACAGGAAAACATAAATTATTGGTTTTTGTGAGAGTAATTAGTATTTAATTACAGTTTGGGATTTTTTAAAGTACACTTGAATTTGTTCGAGAATAATTTCCTCCTTTTCATATGATGCTAATTTGCGCCAGCCAATCCAGTTTCATACTATGTACTATGTAGTAGTAACTTAAAAGGTGTAGTATTTATTGGGTAACAGTGCCACACTTTAATATTCAGTTGTCTAGTGTCCAATGTTTATAATATTCATCTTATTCTTTCAGGAGATATGAAAGGGTAAAAGATGAAATCGAATTAATATATTTTCAAAATTTAAATTGAAATTACTACTTTAATTAATTCTATTTACCTAACATTTAAACTTATACTACTTGATTCTTCCCATGCGATTTTTTGCACTTTTCTTTTATAAACATATTGCATAATATTGTAGTATAATTCCACTAAAACGGTCATATAGATTCAACACAGAGATTACGAAGTAAAGTGTTTTATTTTAAAAAATAAGAATTAATATTTTAAATATAGAACTTTTTTGAGAAAATAATTATTTTTAATGAGATATTCTAAAAATAAATTATCATCGTTTTAAAAGGAAGAAAATAGTAGAATCAACTCACTATTTATTTTCCCCATTATTCTTTTTGAGAGAGTATATTAATATGATACAGTAATTCTATCGGAAATTACGTGTAGTCAATTGTGTGCCTACCTTACGTGCTTTGGGCTTAACACTACGAGAAATATTGTATGGGCCATCAAAAGCCCATAACACTTGGGCCCATATTTGCACCCTTCGTACATTAATTATGTGATAAAAAAATATATAATTAATTCGAAACGAAATCATGATTAATTCATTCAACCCAACCCTCCATAATACATTTTTGATTTTGGATCCAAATTGAAAAAAATAGAATTTAATTTTATATACTCGTAATAAAAATTGTATATATAACATTTACTTTTCCCTATTCTCATACTGTTTTATTTATATATGGATTCAACTACAACCCAAACGAATGTAACTCTTGCATGTGTCAAATTTTCTATTTCTTGACGGCAATTACAGTATAATGTGAATGAATACACACCTACCAATAATGATCCTAACAGCTTTGACTAAATGTTAGGAATCATCTTCTTTTTTCATTCGGTTTTTTGTGGAAATATTTTCTATTCTCTTATTTTGGTCTGTTCATGAACCACCTCCTTTAAGAAGAGGAATCTCTGTAATCTGAAGATATTCGCATTACTATAAAGAGAAAGTAAAATCAAACTCCACCGTGGATTTATATGCTCCGAGCTCACTACTGTAAGTGGCCTTACATAGTTGGGAAGGGTCGTTTTCAAGTGACGGTATATATGCGGTGCTTTCGCTTTCACTTTGAATTCTTGTAATGACCTCGATTTATAAATAATTATGTCTTCTTGCACACCGCTCGATTAATTTGATGAGTGTGTTCTAAATTCGATCAATTGCACATAGTTTTCTCCGTCTTTCTTGGAGAAGAGGTGTCCTTTATTATTCACCTAGATTGACGACCTTGAATTACTACAATTAGGTAGTTGGTCAGCCATAGTTTTATTGTATACTACTTTTCATCTATCGTTCTTCTATCTTCTCTTAGAATAACAAAGAAAAGCCATTTGATTTGAGCACAGTGAGAGTGAGAGGGGGAGTTATCTGTTATGGCTCAAGCAGTTTTCAAATCATCGTATGTTGCTTGTTCCTCTTCTATGGATCTCTCCAACAATTCAGCTAAAGCATCTAATGTATTGTACTTGCTGTTTCTTTTTCCTCTTTCTTAGATTCTTACCTGAACATGTATCCAAGTATATACTTGAATTTCTTATAATTGATGTTCTACTTCTTTTTGTGTGGAAGATATTTGGTTGCCAGTTGATATCTCCGGAAATTGAGCAGACCCAGTTGAGATTTTCGGATTCCTTTAAGTAAGTGCCAAAGTTCAAATTTGTATCTTCGAATTCTCGTTTACAGAAAATTCTGAATGCGCTTTCCCTGTGCTTTTGCTTTCTGAAGATAATTGTTTGCTGCTTATGATCATGTGATTGAGTTAAGTAACTGCTAATAGAATTTATGTTTTGGATATCCTGAGAATATGCTGCAGTTATTCTTTTCAGGCAACTGCTTTTCTTTTGAACTGTTGATTGATAAAGTGTCTATAATACGCTAGACTTTGATTAGTAAGATTACCTTTTTCATTGATAGAAGTTTTAAAAGCAACGATCATACCAGCATAAACCAATTATAGGTACCATTTGCTTCGAAATTCTGTTTGATGAGCTTGTGCTTCTAGGTGTGGCTTTGTGATATAGAAATCGGGTTAGGTAGTGTCTGTTGTAGGGTTCGATAAATTAGTTTATGAATCTAATAGTTATTGGTTGAGTTGAAGTCCCTGAATAGCTCAACTGCACTTGCTTCCTTTGTATTATTCCTTAAGTGATTAATAATGTTCCTGGTCGTTGAGATCACCAACCGCACATTGAACTGCATCTCATCATGCCACAATGTGATCAAGAACTAAGCAATTAGTTCTAGATCAGTAGATCTCCAATTATTGCAGCTCAAGGCTCTAATCATATTGTTTGATGATGGTTTATAGGACCTACTTACTTTATAAGATTAAAGATTAAAGCCTTCCATGCAACACTCAAGGTTGATCCGAAGAGATAAGCATGCTATGTTCTGATTTAAATAATGTGTGCCTTAATGGATTGGGTTTTTATACTAATGTAATCTCTTTTGTATTGTATGACTTCCTTTATTGGATATAGAAAAAATCCAACTGTAAGATTGAAGGCCTTAATGGAGTCTCCGGGCTTATCTCAGGATACGATAGATAACAAGCCGAAAGTCACAAGGGTGAGCAAAGAAGTGCCAGATCATTTCAAGGAGTTGAAACAAAGATTTATGAGTTTCAAAAAAGACAAATACTTGTAAGAACTATGCAACTTTTTATATATAAGAGAAGAGTTCCAGCATAGGAGTTTTATTTATTTTTACGTTCATCATCCCACTGTTACAGGAGCAACTTAGAACACTACCAAGGGCTTGCTGAAAACCAGGCACCAAAGGTACTTTCTTGGTACTCTCAATTTTTTTGAAACATCAGACATTGTAGCAAGAATCTTACATATTGAAGGACAGTTCATGGTGATTGCTTGTGCTGATTCGCGAGTCTGTCCTTCGAGTATACTTGGCTTCCAACCAGGAGAAGCCTTTGTGGTCCGGAATGTAGCAAACTTGGTACCACCACACAATGTATGCTAATTATACTCTTTTGAGCTTATAGCACTTGAAATTGTGAAGCATGAGTGACAATTCTTAGGATATGTCTTTTTTAACATAATGACTCTGATGCAGAATGGACCTACAGAAACAAATGCTGCCCTTGAATTTGCTGTTAATTCTCTTGAAGTAAGTTAATATCTGCTTATATTATGCCAGCTTTCTTTACGTAGTTATTCAGTGGATATGGTGTTTTATACAAACAGTTTGCAATTGTAAATATTTTACCTCTTATCAATAGGATTTGATAACATTGAACTATATGCATATTTTTATGTGATATATGCAGGTTGAAAATTTACTAGTCGTTGGTCACAGCTGTTGTGGAGGAATTAAAGCACTGATGAGCATGCAAGATGAAGTAATTTCAAGGTTCAGCTCATTCATTGTCTTACTTTCACCGACATCAAATATTCTATCTGCATGTTTTTGTTTCTCACAACCTCATTTATGTTGGTCAGTAGCTTCATCAGAAACTGGGTGGTTGTCGGAAACCCTGCTAGGTTGCAGACAAAGGCTGCTGCTTCGGACCTCAACTTTGATCAGCAGTGCAAGCACTGCGAGAAGGTTTGGCTCCTAACATATATCTTGATCCACCACTTCCTTACTAGCTCATTAGCTTTATTCGTCCCGGATTCGATTTCCTTTTCGTGTGTATTTTGTGGGAGACGCTAACTAGTAGCATTGAAAATATATTCCTGGCATTTTAATAGTTAGTGTTACCAGATTACAGTCTATAAAATCATTTGCATGCAGTTTGATAACCATAAGCTGTATGTAAACATGCCTGCAGCATTAGTACTACATATGTACGTCTGTTTCTTGGCTGATCACCAACCCTGTCTCGTTATGATATCTCCAGGAATCAATTAATCGGTCCTTGATGAACTTACTTACTTATCCATGGATTGAGGAACGGGTGATAAGGGGGAAGCTTGAAATCCATGGTGGCTACTATGACTTCACTGACTGTACATTTGAGAAGTGGACCCTCGACTACAAGGGTAGTACCATGGTATCCGACAGCACATGCTCGATCAAAAACCGAGAATACTGGGCCTGAGTTTGTCCTTATATGTTATCTTTCACATGTACTGTTCATGAATATTCCAGGTTGTTGTGTGCTGCTATATGTTTGACTGAATTTGATATGTAAAGTATAAATAATTAGAACAACTCTCCAAATAATGTTACTAAGTTATAAATGTATAATATCCCTTATGAGGAAGCTCCAATTTGGACAGGTTGATGTTGAATCAGTAACTTAAGTATAGATCTTAATCTATGAAGCCTTTCTTTATCAAGGTTACATCTCTTGGCTTGTTTGATTCAAGTTATATTGTGTTTGCTCATTTTAGACTACAACTTAATAGTTTTTTAACAATTGATCATCATTATTATTTTGAAGATGTAAATAACACTCTAAATGGATCACATTGAGAATGAATATTTTGTTGTTAGAAAATAATTTGGAATGAAGCCTATGTTAGAACATATACAAGCTCAAGAAACTCCCATCTCTTTTAAATATTTGAGTAAAACTAAATGAACAGTTTATTAGAGTCCCAACTACCTCAACCCCGAGGAGATATGTTGGATGTTCCTTAGCCATACATTTTACAGATGAATTAATGTTGTACCATGTTACTATATCAACCATCAACTTTTTTTAACTCATTTATGGCACCCAACTTTCATCAAAAATCACTTTTGAAGTTTGCTTGTGTTGATCTATTGATAGTGAGGTTAATATCCTGACAAAATATATCGGATTTGAGTCATCCGTGATGCATCTATGTAATTTAATGTTGATGTAATCCAATTTTTTTTTAAAAAAAAATCACTTTTGCTGCTACGCTTAAAAGCATTGCATATGCATTAACTTAACTATCATTAGGTCAACACACACAAATGCCCTTTTAATTGTACCATTAATTGTACCATTACAATCGAATGAGGGAGAATTTTATTAAAATAATTAATCATTTCCCAAATAGTAAATACAGCCTAGTTAATTAAAGAAACTCTCCAACTACTTGACCCAACCTAATTCAATCTACCACGTAAACAAACCAAGATTAAACTGCTAATTAAAAACATAATTAATTTACATGGCTTATTTGGGGTGATTTTTCTTTTATTTTTATTGGTGTAATTATAGTGTGACCAACAACCAAAGAGAAGGGCCTTTAAGATCAATCAAATTAAGCTGAAATAGTGTTGAATCATATTCATGTGAAAATAAATGCTACGTGAAATGTGAGGGGACCTTTTCCAACCCAATATTCTATAAATTCCTCCATTTCTCTTACATTATAACTACACCAAATCGAACCGATCGATCGAGTTGTCTACTAATTAGTAAGCATGTCTTCTTGCAAGCTTCTAATTCTCCTCGTTGTGATTGTGCTCTCAACACATGATATCAAAGGGGCATCGGCAAGTGGGAATCGTCGTCTCTTGACCTTCCCGATGCCTCCAGTCACGACATTGCCGACTCCCTCGTTCACGACACCGATCCTCCCTTCGCCTATGCTCCCCAACTTCCCGACACCCTCGTTCCCGGGCTTCGGTGGGGCCATCCCTTCTATAGGCAACAATGTTCCAAACTTCCCACCTATCACTAACCCTTAGAAAAGTTTGTGTTGCTTAATATATGCTTTGTTATGTTGGAGTATGGGAGTTAGAGGATGAGGAATGAGCCTCATCTTTAGTATTAATGATGTATTGAAATAATGAGGGATTACATGTTGTTAGTTGTTAAGTATTATAGTGGAGTGTCCCATGCATGCAGTAATTGTAGGTCGTGACTTCCCCTATTACTTTTCCTAATACATGTACTTTACCCTCATTCCCTACGCATAAATGATTTACATTTTGCTATTTCGAAATATCTACAAAAATAGTTTATATTTGAAATTTTATATTTATAATAAATGAACCACCACATTTACCACATACAACTCAATTTAATAATATCAAGTGATATTCAAACTCTACTAACCACCCTACCAAACTCAATTCAAAAAAATGTATCAAAATGTAAGCTATTAAACATACTATTAAAATTCGTGTCGAAACAAAATGTAAACTAAACAAATGAAATATATCTTATATAATGATGCAACAAGTATTGCTAAAAGTCAATTGGTTACTTGAAGAGACTTGATTACTCAATAATTGAAAGTCCATTAATTACTAAATTATTGTTTAAGAAAAAAAAAGTTATGTGCTGTAAAATAATTCTCCAATTTATTAATTGTATAAACAAAAACAGTAAAGAGAAGGAAGAAGAAAAGGTGAAGGAGAAAATTGCATAGAAAAACTGTTGTCTTCTTATTCAAGTGTTTTCGCTTTTACAAGTTAGAGTTCTATAAAACACACCAAAAAAAGAAGTATTTTTTTGATATAATTAAATATGAACACTTTTTTAGCTGATGCTTTTAATTTCTTGCTTCCAATTTTTCCTTGGAATATTAAGCCCATTAACTCTAATGGGATCACTATGAAGCCCAATATGAAATATAAGGGCCCATTAATTAATGACACAGGACCATACGGGTCGGGTTAAATCAAAACGGAGGCCCGAGCCCGAACCATACATCTTATTAATTACTTATAAATCAAGGGACAGAGCAATAGAGAACGGAGGGGAGCAAGAACAAAGAAAGAAGAAAAATAGGAAAGTTGAAGACGACGACGGAAACTGTTTAACAGAGAGAGGAGGCTGAAGCTATGGCTATGTGGGGCGAAGGAAATGGCGACGGTGCCTCCTTCAGCGGCGGCGCTGCCGAAGAAGAGGGCGTTGCCGTCGGTATGTGCTGAATTCTTAATTGCTAGCACAGTTAGGGTTTTGTCACGGCTAAGGCGGCATTGATGGGGCTTTTGTGACGCCTAGTGGCGATGTTTTACTTCGGTATTCTTAGCTTCGGGTACATGCCGCATTTGAATTTCTGTCGTTTTGATTTGGCAGATGACGAGGATGAGTACGAGGAGGCTGAAGGGGGAAACCGCCTCCTTGGATTCATGTTTGGGAATGTTGACGGTGCTGGTGATCTTGATGTTGATTACCTTGATAAGGTGATGTGCTTTCTACCGTCTCCCTGTCTTAAATTGTAATCGGAGCTAAATAAAGCATGGAAAGACTTAATATGAAGTTTGCAATATGTTGTCATCTCGGTAGATGGTTTCGAGTGTGAGTTGCTTGACTGGAAGGATTTCACTTGACTGAACTTTACCTACGTGCTAATATCAACCATTGTACATGAGTAGCCAATTAATATTATTGATCAAGTCAAGATATCTGGAATAGTAAATTAGTTGTTGACAATGTGGTTAATCTTCTACTGTTCTACCATAAAAGGTGTAACGTTTCTTCCTAAGTTTTAAAATATAAAATTCTGAAGTATAGTTGTAGTTTTGGAAGTTTGATGGATGATTCAGTAAACCGGCTGCCTGATTTTGTTATGAATTGAATACCAGATAGCAGAGTGGCCCGATAGAACAGAGGTCATTTGATTGCCATAGTTTCATCAATAAGAAAACCATGTATCAAAGACTGCATTTGAGATAAAGCACATCTAGATAGGTTGCAGTTTGTAGAATGAGTAATACTCTTTGGTAACCAATTCTCAGTATGAATATTAGATCTTTATATTTACTGCTTTGTATCTTGGACTTGAATTTCTATATATCAATGGGGTGTTCAATAGGAGGCATTAGTTATGTTTTCAATTTCAGACCCTAATTGATTGATCATGACATGGAACTGAATTGTAAGAATAGATGGCCCGTGTTGGCTTTCTATCAATTCTCTTTTTCTCTGTCACTGTTAGGCTTCCCTATCATTTCCTGATCATGCGCATGCTAAACTATCAATCTTCTTTCAGGATGCAAAGGAGCATCTTTCTGCTCTGGCCGACAAGCTTGGTCATTCCCTAACAGAAATAGATGTATGGAAATCTTTATCACCTTTCAACCATGATTCTGAATGCTATATCAGATATTGGTGGCCATTGTTTTGTAAAGTGTAGTATCATATTCTTACCATTCCAATGGCACCGTGATCAATGCTGAATGACTGTTTTGTCATGTTTGAATTTCAGCTCACTGTGAAATCACTTCAGACACCATCAGACTCCACAGATCAAGGTAATGATGTATACCGAGGAAAACTAACTGATAGACCTTCCAATTCTTAGTTTGTGTTTTATCTTTTCTCTGAGTCCCCTTTTTGTGATCAAAATAACCATGGCTGCTCATTGTTTCTTTTTAAGCAGCATTTAGATGTGTTAGTAGATGTTTCCTGTAGTGTGTGTATTACTATTTTGAATGACATATGGTAATTAATATCTCGTTGATGGTACACATATCTGTATTATTAAAGTGGAAATATTTTGTTAGGAGTAATATGTGCAAACATGTGCTTTTTTTAGGAAGGACTCTGTCTTCTGCTGAAAAGATGTTGACATAAGCTACTAAATTCGTGGCACATACGTGAATATATGAAGTTAGAGTTTTCATGCATTTATCTAAAGTTGGAGACTCTAGCTTATCTCAAAGGCTGGTGAAAGTTTGTCTTAAAAAGCAGATGCACACAGTTGAGAAGGTCTTGATGGATTTTTGGTACTAATGGCATTATGGATAGTGTATATAGTGTTGCACTCAAGATTACTCTTTGGCAGTTTTTTAATGTGATAATCAGTTAAATTTTTATCAAATAAATCTTCATAAGCATCTCTATATACTCCTATGATATCTTGAGCAGAGAAGAAGTAGTGTAGCTTTATAGTGGACAACCAAGTAATAAATTCTTATATGCCCTACAGGCCCTACTAAGAAATATGGTGCATAAATTTATGAATATATATATATCTTGTTCAGAGATTCTAGACAAGATAAGTTTAGGTTCTGAAGCTCAATATGAGGATATAACAAGATAATTATAACCTCAAATTACTGAACAACTTGAAAATTTCAGTTATCAACAGATGAGATGAAGCTTGCTGGTCTGTCCTAATTAATTTTACAGCTCTAGCGTGTTTCTTATTACATACTGAAACAATGCCCAGCTAGCATTATGCTACGTTTTCTTTATGTTGTAACCTTGACCCTTGTACGTGTTTATAAAATTACAATCTCATTTTATTTTGTTGTTTAAATGTGATTGAATTATGCAAGCTGGCAAGAGGCTTTTGATCATTTATAAACCTTTATTAGCACAATTTCCTTTTTAACATAACATTAGTTTACTTCAATTTCGTTAGTGTTAAATCAGGTTTTGAATTCACGTTGTATTTTCTTATCATAATGTGCTACATCAAATATATCCTCTGTTCATACCCTGATTCAATATCTTTTTCCCTCCCGTTTTAATCCCATGCAAACTAGATTATGAAAGAAAGGCAGAAAATGCTGTGGATTATGAAGATATAGATGAGCAATATGAAGGACCGGAGATTCAATCTGCTACCGAGGAAGACTTTTTGTTGCCAAAAAAAGATTTTTTCTCCAAAGAAGTTTCAGTAGCTTCTTTAGACAATAGAACTTCTATTTTTGATGACGAAAATTATGATGATGAAGATGATGATCTGGAAGCTCAGAATATAGCTGGGGAAGGTCATGTTGAAACTCAACAGTTGTCTCCTTCAGGTTTTACTCGACTTAACGATGCCTGTATTTTGAGTTGTTCAATACTGCATTTGTTTTATTTTATTTATGACGATCTTTGTTTGTATGGTTGGTAAGAATATTCCTCGACATTTGTAGCATATAATTTAGTTTGAATATGTTAACTGTAGAACTTCTCATTATTTTCTGAGGAGCCATGCCAATTTATTTCTGAGAATATGGAAGGTTGAATATAACACCTTAACCAAAATGCTTCAAAATTCTTGGCAAAAAACAAAAAAGGAATAAAAAAATAGAAATAGAAAAGCCTCCCTTTTCACCCCTTCCTCAGTTTGCTTCTTACTGATCTAGTGTCAAGGGAGTTTCTTATGGAAATCTATACTTGTGCATTCATGCTATTTGGAAAATTGAAATAGGTCGTTAGTGCATTTGCAACTTTATGTAGTCAGTTTTATTTACTGGCACACTAAAATCACAATTTGTTGTGTTCTGATAAGAACATAGAAGATTTGAGCCATGATTCTTGCTCCCCAGACGATGTAAATTTATATACTACTGCCTATTTGGTTCAGACTTCCTTGATATATCATATAATGGAATACGTACTGTTAGTTTTTCAACATAGAATTGATTCTCTTCTTCACGACAGATGAGCAGGACCATAATCATGAAGCCATATTTGTGGAGGAAAATCTTCTAGATGATGGTCTTGCTCTTGAAAGAAGTTCAGATGTGGGGGATTCTGAGGAGGTTGGTGCTTTATATATTTTGCAATTGCTTCAGTGTCAAGTATACCATGATGCGATATTCTCATTTTCTTCCATATGTGTATTTTAATGATAATGGTTGCTCTCACTTTTCATAATCCAGTCATCCACACATGTCGCCAATTGAGGTGCTCTTAAGATATTCGATTTATCAGTGATCTTTTGCTCGTTAGCTCATCGTTCTTCAGTTATAGTATTCTTTTAAGAATACAAAATGGATGTAAATTCCACAAAACTCAAGAGCTATGCATTTTATGAATCAGAAGGAAATGAATATGATGGTAACAAGAGGTATCGTTTGATGAAATGGATAATTGAATATGAAGAGTTACCCGACCAAACATCCTCATCTCACTTTGTTAACACCTTTTCCAAGGGACTTTATTGATTAATGAAAATCATACACACCAGAACACATTTCTAGGGACTTTGAAAAGTATTTCTACGAGGAATGCCTGCATCCATATTAGCTTGTAGTAATTCCACACCATAAGTTTTACGAGCAATGCCCTTTTACTGTATTATATTGTATTTTATTAGTTTTACTTGTTCATGTTTAAGCAGGACGATTCAAATGCTCTGGATGAGTCAATTGATGGTGACATGTCTTCAGTACTTCCTGTTCTTTATGTAGAAGATGGCAAGGCAATCTTACGGTTCTCTGAGATTTTTGGCGTTAAAGAGCCTGCCAAATCCGTAAGGAAAAGAGATCGGTATGCAAGACCTAAAGGTGGGTATTGTTTGGTTAAACCTCACGGACTCTGCTAATAATGCATGCTTGTTCTTTCAATTGATGAAGAGCAGTCTAGCTAGTCCCACAATCAATAAATTTACTCTATTTAGTCACTGTCACTAATAATTGTAGCTTATAATCTAAAGTTATGACTGGCTTGGAGTTCACTGACTTTCTGACAAAGCAAGTTTTTTTTTATTTTTTATGTTCTGTTTTCTGACAGAGAAATACAAGTCCATGGATGCCTCTGACATTGTTGAGGAAGACGAAGTGAATTTTATGAAGGCACCTTGCCAAGATATTTCCTGGATGAGACGATGTGGTGCAAAAAGTGATTTTTTCACATTGGGTGCTGAAGGTAATGCAATGATACCTGGAACTGTTGGGGGATTGGGAAGAATGTCAGTAGGACTGACCGTAGATAGGAAGGATTCCTTTGTTTTTGCTGAACTAATGAAAGATGAGGCATCACTGTCTAATTTCCCAGAATGGAACACTATACCGTCTTCCAAATTTTATCCCCTTGTCCAGGAAGATTGGGAAGATAGAATTGTTTGGAATAGCTCTCCATCTTCTTCTGACTCTTTAGTAGAGAGTTGTGAGCTGTCTGGACCTGATTCTGACACACTTGGTGACAAGGAGAGGGATTATAAAGCGGAAGCAGAAATAGTTGAGTCTGAAATCCAAACCGAGCCCCATGAAAAGCATCATAACTCATTTCGGAATAAATATTCCATTTTGGTGGAGCCTTTTGGCTCTGAAAAGTTGAGCTCTGCAGACCCTATAAACTCACAAAGCAGACACCATCCCCAGCTTCTACGTTTGGAGTCCCAGTTAGACGAATGTAGTACAAATTATGGAGCTCTGAAAGATGTTGCTCCTGAAGCAAGGCTTTGTAGTGATGCTATAAGACGTTTTAGTGAGCTCACCTTACAGAATAGAGATGTAGTTGAAGGATCATGGTTAGATAATGTTGTCTGGGACCCACATCAGTCTATTGCAAAACCAAAGCTAATACTTGACCTCCAGGATGACCAGATGCTTTTTGAACTTACAGATACAAAGGATACTGAGAACCTGCAGCTTCATGCAGGAGCTATGATTGTTGCTCGTTCTCTGCATTCCAGCAATGGGGATGTACTTGAGCTACACAATCATGGAATTCTATCAGCTGGGAGGTTTAATATCTCTAATGACAAATTCTATTCAAACAGGAAATCCTCTCAGCAGCTGAGATCTCATTCTAAAAAGCGCACTGTTCATGGACTTAAGGTTTTGCATTCAGTGCCAGCACTTAAGCTGCAAACCATGAAAGCTAAGCTGAGCAAGTATGGAATCTGTTTAAATTCTATTTTGTTGCAATTTTCTGTATATGCATTAATGATATGCTGCTGCTGGTTAAACCCAAAGAGGACTTCCTAGGAGCATCTGAATTTAGTTATCAAACTACATTATGTCACTATGTCAGTACTAAATGTGGATATATAGGTGATACATTAGACTGACATGCCTTTTTAACATGTGTATATAAGCATTAGCATAAGTATGACTTATGGCTAACCTCCTGTACATGTGGGTGTCTGATTTTTGTGATTTCATGTGTACTGTAACTTGTGTAGAAGTAATGTTGTTTTGTTGGTGGGTCTCTGATTTTCATGATTGTGTGTTGTGTAACTCGTGTAGAGGTAGTATTATTTCTTTTGTTTTTTAGCAATTAGCCAAGCTATAACAAGAAGAGATGTGTAGTTTGTGATTCTTGCCTTTTCATTGATGTCTTTAATATTAGTGGTGCTGACAATACTTGGCACAATATGATAGCACAATCCAAAGCTACATAACAGAGACAAATGACATGATAAGGCTGTCACAGTATATATCCTTTATGCACACTGTTGAGAGATTTTCAAATATAATAAAAATGTTTTTGATAACATAAATCAGATATAATGAAGGAATGATGAAACCAACACAAGCCTGAGTGATAAAAAAAGTCTGTCATTACAAATTAAAAGGTTCTGTGTTAAGACTATAGTTATTTTTAGCAGTGGTGGTTTGAGATTGAAAATGGATGCGACAGTTTTGTTCTCTGTACCTTCAGACTAGTTGAAATTTTGTTCTTTTCATTTGGCTCATGATCGAGACAGATATTCCAAAATTGGATGCTGTGGGATCAGCTTATTCTTCCCCTCTCTCTGTTACTCTGGATTTTATCATTTTCAGAAAGTTCTTGCTGTGCAATATATAACAATCCAATGAGGAGTCTGCCTTGTGAAATGCCATGTGGCTACAATTTATTCCAGCATGAACTTTATACAAAATCTGACCATCTGATTCATGATTAATTGCTATTTTTTCCCCTTCATATCCCCCTTTTAAGTAATTTTGGGTTTCACTCCAGATATTAGTTATAATAATGTCCAATTCATCCAGCAAGTGATGTTTTTATTGTTTTATGACCCTGAAATTATCAGTTGAACTTACAATAGTGCTTTCAGCTGTTTTGACAAAAATGGGATTTGTAGTTAACCTGAACTTAATACCTATCATATATTCTGCTTGCTTTTTAATTACTATTATAGTATTATTACACTGCTTTATTACGTGTAAACTCTCGTTACATTATTTGCGAACCAATCTTCCATATTCGTTATCTACGTACCAGTTGTAAAGTTATTTTTCTTTTGCAGCAAAGATATTGCTAATTTTCATCGTCCAAAAGCTTTATGGTATCCTCAGCATATTGAGGTGCCACTTAAGGAACAAGGTAAGCTAGCTACGCAAAGACCAATGAAAATCATCTTGAAGAGTTTAGGTGGCAAGGGAAGTAAGCTTCACGTGGACGCAGAAGAAACTATCACCTCTGTGAAAGCTAAAGCTTCGAAAAAGCTAGGTAGTCTGATGTAAACTTTCTGATCATCAGATCATGTTCAAATAATTTTCTAGTATCAGTTAATTTGAATGAAAACCGTTTTCTTATAGATTTTAGATTATCTGAGCCTGTGAAGATATTTT
Organism: Leonotis leonurus; assembly: GCA_026898415.1. Taxonomy (NCBI): domain Eukaryota; kingdom Viridiplantae; phylum Streptophyta; class Magnoliopsida; order Lamiales; family Lamiaceae; genus Leonotis; species Leonotis leonurus. The sequence continues at coordinate 3,546,797 of JAPKLX010000012.1, forward strand.
ATTCTGGGAGGGAGCTCGATGACAACAAATCTCTTGCTGAACAGAATGTTCACTCAAACACAATCTTGCACCTTATTCGTACTAAAATACATCTAATGCCCCGGGCTCAGAAGCTTCCTGGTGAAAACAAGTCGTTGCGTCCTCCTGGAGCTTTTAAGAAGAAATCTGATCTTTCAGTAAAAGATGGTCATGTTTTCTTAATGGAGTAAGTTTTCAAAATATTTTTGGATTGCCTTTATTTTTTGTTTGAAGCAACTATTCTCTTGCTGATCGCTCTGTTATTATTTCCAAAAATATAGTTTTGACTTGTGTGTTCTTTCACTATATTATGGTGTTCTCTTTTGCCCAAATAGTTATCGACTTATAGTTTCAATTTTGTATCTTCTTTTACAGTTATATTATGGTGTTATCTGTTGCTCAAATAGTTATATGATGGTCATGGCTTTTCGTCTGGATTGTGTTCATAACAATTAAGAAGTTGAGAGATCAAAATTCTAATCTTGGGGTGCAATAAAGACATTGATATATTTCATTCATGTGAGCTCTCTTTTTATCACGCAGCTCCCATGGCTAACTGATACAGAGCATCAATAGCACTTCCACTATGCATTTTCAGGTTGATGAAATAGTGAATTGCATGTCGAAACCATTTTTGAGTGACTGAGTCACATTCATTTCTTAAAAACAACTTGTTAAGGTTGTTCTTGGTAATGTCAGGTGAAACTAGCTTAAGCTATAATAAGAAGAGCTTATTACCAGAAGTTGTAACTATATATTCTATGGAAATTAAATATAGATAAGATGCTTATAGACCATATTGTCTTGACTCTGGTCACTTGGCCTTTTTGCTGATTCACTTTTCTCTATGAAGATGCATAGTGGGACCCTGATTAACTTTTCATGCTACACACTAGTGTTCAGTTTGGATTATACTTTTGCTTAGTGCATCTTCTCTTGAAAGAATTTAGTTTATGTGTAAATAATATTAGTTGAGTTTCCTGCTTATAGTTTTCTCCATAAATTTTCTATATATCAGGTACTGTGAGGAAAGGCCTTTGCTTCTAGGTAATCCTGGAATGGGTGCAAGACTCTGTACATACTATCAAAAATCTGCAGCAGGTGATCAAAAGGGAAACTTGCTGCGAAATGGACATAATGGTTTGGGGAGTGTTACCATTCTTGACCCTTCTGATAAGTCCCCATTTCTTGGAGATATTAAACCTGGTTCAAGCCAGTCATGCCTCGAGTCTAACATGTATAGAGCACCCATATTTCAACATAAAGTGCCATTAACTGATTACTTACTGGTGAGGTCATCAAAGGGTAAGCTGTCCATCAGGCGCATTGACAGGATTGATGTTGTTGGACAACAGGTTATGCCATATTCTTGTATTTATTTCGTATAATTTCTGAAGGCTCTGGTTTGGTATGTGTAGGATACTACCGGCCCTATCATTTACTTCCTTTCCTACTGAAGTGACTTTCTTTTTCTACTTTTTGTATGTTTCTTTTTGTCAGGGTAGGGGGTAGTAGCCCATGATTTTACTTCTGGTAGTTATACTAAAGTGTTTAGATGTTTGATAACATATACTTTCTAACTTGGACTTTTTTTGTTCAATAGGAACCTCACATGGAGGTTATGTCTCCTGGATCCAAAAATGTCCAGTTCTACATCATGAACAGACTATTGGTACACATGTATCGGGAATTCCGTGCTTGTGAAAAACGTGGTGTACGTCCTTCAACACGCACAGACGAGTTGGTCACACAATTTCCAAATTTATCTGAAGCCTTTCTACGGAAGAGGCTAAAAAATTGTGCTGATATACAGGTACGTGTCCTGCTTCTAGTTCTCCTTGCATTTGTTCCAATTCCTCTGTGACATTCATTTCACCAATGAAAAGTAGCTTGGCAAGAAAGAAAAAAGTTGCATTTGTAATCATGAAAAACATACTTGTCCTTTTGGGGACATCCAAGCAGTGAAGACCTCTTCTATACATAGAGAGGTCAGGGTTCAACCCCTGCTGCTCTCACTTTCCCCAATCAAAAAGGCAAAATTAACAGAAACATACTTTGACTGTACAAGAAAACCCTGAAAAACACATCTTTCTTTGTTCTACTTCTACAAGCACTTGTTTTATTTAGCTCGATTATTCTCATAAATCACGTGAGTAAAACCTTGTTCTCTTTGTGTGAGCTATTAGAAAGGGCCAAGCGGGCATTATCTTTGGGTTATGAAGCGCAACTTTCGCATTCCTTCAGAGGAAGAACTGAGAAGGATGGTCACTCCTGAAAATGTAAGTATATATGTATGTTTAACTTCTTTACTTTGTTAGAAGGATTTATGCTTTGTGAGAGGATTATATGCGAGTTCTTATCAATCATAGAAGCTTTTGGAATCTTGGACCTACAATTCAATAAGGATTTTTATGTTGTTATTGGTGGTTTTGGCATGGGCTATCGTCTTTGTGTTAAGAATCATACTATGATAAGAAAAAATTATCCTAAATGAAGTCCATTGTTTTTTGTGTCTCTAGTTTGTTGATACATGTCCGGGATGTCCTCATAAATGACGTGTTAGTATATAATGTTTCTCTTTAGTGAACACCTGTTAAAATTGAGCAGGACTGCAGTGGTATTTAGAACTTATTGCTTGATTGTAAGTATGGTAAGTGTGTATGGTAAGTGTGTTTTCTATCTCATTTATGAGCCAACGAAGTAAAGTATAGCAAGAGTTGTTGAGTATTTGTATTGTGGTTATTTGTTGATCTTCAAAGTTGATTAACATTTATGAATATAGGGAAGAGAAATTTTAAAGAATCATAAGCTTTACAATTTAAACTAATTCATAATCCAGTGCTAGTGACTATAAGTGTTACATTATTGAACGTTTACCTAACTATAGCTTAACTAGAAAAGGAGAAATATACCTTGGTTTGTGATGCTGAAATACGTGTATACTAATTCCAAGTTTTGCCTTAGGTTTGTGCATATGAGAGCATGCAAGCAGGTCTGTACAGGCTCAAACGTCTGGGAATTACAAGGCTGATTCAACCATCCGGTCTTTCAGCAGCAATGAATCAGCTTCCAGATGAAGCAATTACTTTAGCTGCAGCTTCACATATCGAGAGGGAGCTACAAATAACGCCATGGAATTTGAGTAGTAATTTTGTTTCCTGTACAAACCAAGATAGAGAAAATATTGAGCGTCTGGAAATTACAGGTGTTGGTGACCCTTCGGGAAGGGGCCTAGGTTTTAGTTATGTTCGGACAACACCAAAGGCCCCAATTCCAAATTCCGTGGTGAAAAAGAAAACTGTTATCGGTAAAGGGTCAACTGTTACTGGAACTGATGCAGATCTACGCAGATTGAGCATGGAAGCTGCGAGAGAGGTATATGTAATCTGCTTTGGTGGAAGTCTTCAATTGCTCAAATGCTGCTGACATATGATGTAGTTAAAGGACTATTTTTTGTATTTTAAATATGTTAATTATGATATTGGTTTTTGCTGCCTATTCATTTTTGGAGATAAATCGTTTTCTTTCTTTTCTGTTTTTATACCTTCTATATTCTTAATCAGCACTAGAAGCTCATTGCCCCTCATTATTGATCAAATTTTGTCCCTTATAACTTCTAAGATTTCCTGGACACCTGCCATCACTTATAGGATGCATTTTCGTCATTCACTTGTTTAATGATTTGAGATTTCACTAATGATTATGCTCTTGTTACTGTCGGGAAATATTAGTAACTTCAGGCATCTTGTTGTTACTTGTTTCATTATACAGCTTCTCCTGAAGTTCAATGTTCCAGAGGAGCAGATTGCCAAGCAAACTCGATGGCATAGAATTGCTCTCATACGCAAGCTGTCAAGTGAGCAAGCAGCATCAGGCGTCAAGGTTGATCCAACAACGGTCAGCAAGTTTGCTCGTGGACAACGAATGTCCTTCTTGCAACTGCAGCAGCAGACTAGAGAAAAATGTCAGGAAATATGGGATCGACAATTTCAGAGCCTCTGTTCCGCAGATGGGGAGGAAAATGAGAGCGAGTCTGAGGCTAATAGTGACTTGGATTCATTTGCTGGGGATTTGGAAAACCTTCTGGATGCAGAAGAATGTGAAGATGGTGAAGAGGATAATTTTGAGTCCAATCATGATAGTATTGATGGTGTTAAGGGACTAAAAATGAGAAGGCGGCCTTACCAAACACAGGTAGCAGAAGAAATGGAAGATGAGGAAGCAGAAGCTGCAGAATTATGCAGGATGCTTATGGATGGTACAAAGTTTTTACTATATGAAGTTTCCAGTTTAACCTAATTTCCATTATGTGCAAACAGTTCCTTATGGCAAATCTACATTATTGCTCTACTTTAGAAGGTGGCTTACCAAACTCAATTATGAAACATTACTTATTCCATGGCTATCCGATTTCCTTGTCATGCAATAGCAATCTCTTTGTTTGATTGATGGACTAGATTTGAATTAGGAGCAAGTTTTGTTAAAGGTCTGTGGCAAATTTCTTGTGTGGCTAGAGTGAAAACTGGAGTGTTAATGTCCAAGAAAATTTCAAGCAGTATCTATTGAATGTCAACTTTAGCACGAGTTGCAGATTTTCTGTTTAAAGTAGCTTTTTGTTCATATTAAGGGGTGTTCGTTCCTTAAAGCATATGTAAGTGAGTTCTGAGAAGGCTGCATATATTTTTTTAAATAGGATGACTTTATGACTAGAGTAGATTAACTGCAGAGACCCAACAAGCTAGTTGCAAGGGCTATTTTGTGAGAATCCATTTAGAATTGCTTAATGTATGTTACTTATGCTGGTACTGATTTCTTAGGTGGATAATTTCCTGCTATGCTGCTGACTTGCATTTTTCAATTTTAGTTCTATGAAAGCTTCTTATGGTGAGAATTGATGGAACAGACCTGGTTCAGATGGATCCTACTATCTGAATGGTGCTTTTATGCTTCCATAAATCCCTTGTTTTAACTACAGATAGAGCTACTAAGAAACCTAGTTAATGCAAATACATGATTTTGGTCCAATTATATTTCTGCTTAGGATTTGTAATGTGATATCTATCGATCTACCTTTCTATCTATGTCTTTATAGTTGACATTATGTTTTTCTTTTGCTATCATAACTTGCTCATTAACTGTTTTGCAGATGATGAAGCTGATCGTAAAAAGAAGAAGAAGACAAAAGCTGCAGTTGAGCAAGTTGGATTGTCTATTAAATCAAAATTTGGTCCTGAAAATGCTGATGGAATAAAAAAGAATAATGCAGTTTCTAAGAGAATAATGCAACCAGAAGGATCATTTCTAGTAATGGACAAGATTTCTAAAGATCAAAAGGAGGTCCATAATTGTTTTCACATTGTTTCTGAGTTATCATATCTTATGATAGTGTCATATATCAGATGCTTGCATAAATTCTTTAGTTCTGACTGTGAATTCCTCAACTTTGTAATTCAGGTACAGAGAGATAGTCTGTCTGCTAAAAGTCATATTTTGGGGAAATTTAAGCCCAAGAAAAAGAATGAGATAGAACTACTTAGCAAAAAGGTTAAGATATTGGGGGATGGAATTACTGTAAGTTTACCACTTAAACTATTATGTATCTTCATTTAGGCAGGCTCAAAGTATGCTTTTACCGTTTGATCAGTTTTTCACATAAACTTTGATCAAAGTATTGTTGTTTTATACTGATTTAGTGTTAATTTTGGTCTGGCTACCAAATGATGCCACCTTTGAATTTAATATTTAAATTACTGGAGGCATCTCTTGTGAACATCCCTATCCGAATTTCCATCTTTAATAACGTGGGTTATGCAGAATAATTTTGACATTTGTTGCATTATAAATGTAAAACCAGGTGATCAAGGAAAAAAAATCTGCGAGGGAGAGTTTTGTCTGTGGAGCATGTGGTCAGGTATTCATCAATTCTGTGTGCAGTACTGTGTACTTCTGAATATTGGCTCTTAATCTGCCCTCTTTCCTACATCCAGCTTGGTCATATGAGGACCAATAAGAACTGCCCCAAATATGGGGAAGATAATGATGCTCGAGTAGAGAGCATAGATATTGAGAGGTCATCAAGCAGACAAATTTTTTTAGATCAAATAGAGCAGAGCCAGCAGAAACCCCTCGTGAAGAAGTTTGTGCCAAAAAATGGGGCCAAAAGCGCTGGCTCAGAAGCACCAGAAGATGATAAACCGACTTCCAAGGCAAAAGTTCTGAAGGTTAAATGTGGCATAACTGAGAAGCCTCCCGATAATCATACTCCCCCAACCTCACAGAGCTCTGAAAGACCAATTACATCGGATGCTGAAATCGGAAGCAAGTCTGTTAAAAAAGTCAGTAAAATCACCTTTTCTAACAAGATGAAACCTGATGATGTGGTTGAAACGCTTAAGACCTCCTTTGTGATAAAGCCACCAGTGGATGGTGATAGGGAGCAGTCTCGCAAGAAACTTGTAATTAGAAAACCGAAGGAGATCATTAATTTTGAAGAAAATAGTCAGGATGGAAGTTTCGGTTTTGACTACAAGAAAACAAAGAAAATGATTGAACTATCAAGTTTGGACAGACGTGTGGAACATGACTTCCATGAAGAATCTTCAAGGATGAGAGATACAGAGGATAACCAATCATGGATGGAAGAGAAAAGGAGAACCTTTGAGAGGCAACACGAAGGAAGAAATAGGAAGGGAGAAAAAATGAAGATGATCGAGGAGCAGCCACAGTATGAGTTACTAAGATATGAAGAAGCCATTCGAAGAGAGAGAGAAGAGGAAGAGCATCGAAGGGCAAAGGAAAAGAAGAAAAAGAAAAGAAGGCTTGAAGTCAAAGATGATTATTTTGATGATTTTCCTCCTAGAAGAATTGACAAACGTGTACCTGAGAGAGAGAGAATAGTAAGGAGGAGGGCAGAACCCGAGTATGTCAAGCACACTTCAGATTATGGGCCAGCTCTAAAGCGGCGACGAGGAGGAGAGGTGAGTAGTTCCAACCAAGGTCTTTTGCTGAGACATAGCAGAACCAATCTATTTAATCTGCCTCTCTCTTGATAAGTTTCTTAACATCCTCATTTTGTGCTTTTAAACTTGGAACATGCATGTAGGGCTACACCATTGGAAATGTTTAATGCCACAAATAACACATCTTAACCCGAATTTGCAATTTTAGCATGAATTTTAAGATGTTAAAATTACAATATCATTCTTTAAGCATTTGCAGTTACATCCCTCATTCATTCGGTAAACTTTGAGCTACATTTATTGCTGAAAATACATAGTTTTACATAGGGAACATTCATACGTTTGAGAGGGGCCATTTATTATATTTGGTTAATGCTTTTGTGTTCATGAATGCTTCTCTAATTCCGATTCCATCGTGAAGAAGCGGTGAAACTAATATATAAAATTGCAATGGCAGGTTGGTTTGGCAAACATCTTGGAGAATATTGTCGAGACGCTCAAATCAAGGAAAGAAATATCTTACCTATTTGTAAAGCCAGTAACAAAAAAGGAAGCTCCGGACTATATGGACATCATTAGTCATCCTATGGATTTATCTACAATCAGAGATAAGGCAAGGAGGCTGGACTACAAGAATCGGGAAGATTTCAGGCACGACGTTTGCCAGATTGTGATCAACGCTCATACATATAATGACCGACGGAATCCAAGTATTCCTCCTCTTGCAGATCAACTTCTCGAGCTCTGTGACTTCTTATTATCTCAGTATGACGCAGACTTGACAGAAGCTGAAGCCGGGATTGAATAGATAATAATTATAAGAATCGATAGCGTGTGGGATGGTGTTATATTTTTTGACTTGTCCCCTCCCTATTTTTAGATAAATTAGGTAGTAGCTTCTTTCATGGCAGTGAGTTCACATTTTTGGTTTTAGAGGGATTGTCTGTTATTGTGTATGTGCATCTCAAGTATGTTACATGATGTGTAGATTAAATTAAGCATAGGTTACAAAATGTATAGAAGAATATGTACATAGCAGCAGCGCCACTTTTTGGCATCCGAATTCTTAGTAGTATTAGTTCTTTGTTTCAGTTGTGCTTGTTTAGATAAATAGTTAGTTATAACTTGTACCCAACTCTCTTTATATTTATATTCTCGCCTTTAAGGGGAAAACTAAGAATCCCTTAATTACCTACTTTATTTTTATTTATTTTTTTGTTATCAAACTAGCCAGTTTTTCAATATGTGGTTTAGAATTAAGACTAAATTTATGAGAAAACATGCGTTGATAACTAACAGAACTCGTGATATAAATTTAGCATAATATACCAATAACATAGAAATTCATTCGAGTCTATAATTGTTGTAAAATAAACATATAATATAACATAGGAGAGAGACGTGATTACGTAGACATGGATTTTACTTTCTTATATTGAATTTATATATTCATTTTTTTTTTCTCCCCTTCCATCCTCCTATCCACCTTCTAGAAGATAATCATAATGTTATTTTGATTCATGGGCTCATGATAATTGTTCGATTATATTTGCTCAAAACTCAAATTAGGGTAAATTAATCAGTTTTAATTAATTTTTAGAGTTGGTAAATTTAAAATATGATATATATTTAAAGTTTTAATTATATTAATTATAATATCTTTTCCTATTCAAGTTATGGAATAGATAAAAAAAAAATTTATTCAAGAATGAAATCTTATTGGAAATATCTATATTTGATTTATCTTTATGAATCTATCACACCTGGTGAAATAGAATGAATTGAGATGGAGTAGTATTTTGTAAATACATAATTATCTTGAATATATTAATTAATATTTTATTTTTTCCAATTATCTGGAGGGAATAAAGAAAAGAAAGGTTTTGTTTTATTTTTCCAATTATTTTTAATTTATATTAATTAAAATTATAAATTTGATTGGAGACTCAGAAATTGGAATACTGATTTTGTCCACTTAAAATAATGCTATAAAACTCAATTTTAATGCAATTAATCAACCGAGCATAACATGTGCCCTCCCAAGAACATTTAGTTTATTTAGAAAGAGCTCTTGCACTCCATCTGGAATTGAAATACACACATTAAAAGTTTAAAATAAAGACAGAAAAACAAAAGAGCAAAAACTCCACTTTGTGAAAGAAAACATTCAAATTCAATACCACCATTGATGCACTGCAATTCCCTCGTCTCTTATCTTACCATACAATGCTACACACTCCCAATAAGCCTTCTTCCTCTTCCTCTCCCTCCTCCCCTTCTCTTCCTCTTCTTCTTCCTCACCGCACTCCAGAAACAGCTCATCCACAACACACAGTATCTTCGCTCTCAGCATCTGCTCCACTACTCTCGCTTCCGCCTTCATCACCACGTAGTCCTCACCCCTCACCCCCATCTCCTCCATCATCTCTTCCACCTTCGCTACCTCCATCTTGTATACTTGGAATTCCTGTCCCCTCATCGGATAGTTCTTGTAAAACCAATCCAACGCTTTCGAGTCGTCTGCAATGAACACTCGCCGCGGATATTCTTCCAACGGATCCTTCATCAGATCAGGCAGGAATCTGAAGCTCGATTTCTTCCCCAATCGAGGAGGCTCCAGATACACGTCCTCTAATCCTTTCAATGCAGCTTCCTTCTCACGGCGGAACTCACCGCCGCCGTCGCACAATTCTTGTTGCTCCACGGCGCCGGAACTCGCCGCCGATTTCCTCATTGCGACCACCGTGTTCTCGTTCAGTCTTCGGAGGTAGACGATCTTGTAATTCCGCAGTAATCTGAGCTCAGCCGAGATATCGCTGCTCAGTGGCGCGACGGCCAAACCGCCGTCTCTGATGGCGCCACCCATCACCTCGATCTCACCAAAGCTCGCGGCGAGCATATAATCGAACACCTGGTGCGATCCCGCTCTGTTGCTCAAGTCCACGCCGGCGTCCCTCAATAACGCGAGATCGACTTCACCGGAGCCGAGAACGATGCCCTTGTGGCCTCTCGTGATGAGGCCCTCCTCCATCAAATCGTAGATAAGTATCGGCAGATTCGTCATCCAATTAGGCATATCCGCGTCGTGCAGCGGCGGCGCGTGAGAACATTCAGAAGCCGCACCGATAATGGAACCGATCGAGGGCAGTGAGAGCAGAAGCGCCGCCAGGAACAGAGATCTCGATATAACACGCAAGGATCGTGAATCAGGGACCTTGATAATGAAAACAGCGTCGGAATTGAGCCCGCCTTCGAACTCATCCACCACATTACCTCCGTTCCTATTCCGGCGGACCCGGCCCAACTTGTCCATCTTCCTAAAATCTACGAAGCAACGTAATCGTGCAACTGTAAAAGTTCCTGATCAGAGAGAGAGAGAAAGAGAGAGAAGCGGAGAAGGAGGGGCAATTTAGCGAGTGCAGAATCTAGCGGCGGTGTGATTTCCACCCACGAGAGCCACACGGTTGATCTGGTTTCTACACCGGAGGAGCAACAATTGCTTAATTCTAGCAATTTCCATCACTCTTTTCCTTTTCCTGTTCCTGCAAATTTGATTGGCTTTGATAGATAATGTTGGTTTCACATGATATGATATGAGAAGCCTTTAACAAAATCCGACAACCCCACCATATATTCACACACACACAGAGAGACGTGAAGAAGAAGAAGAAGAATAAAAACTAAGGAGTGGTGTGGGAAACAAAAGAGATGGTAATATAATGTGTTATAAATTTAGGTTTTGGTCAGGAAAAATGGCATCTTCTTGTGATGCTGCTACTGTAGACTGTAGACTGTACTAGTACTAGATTTTGGTGTTTTATGGTGAAGGTCGTTTCTTTTCTTCATCTACTAACTACGTCACTCTCTCTCTATCAGTTTTCAACCCATTTTTCATTTTGTATTTTAGTTCCACGTGTTTAATTTGTTTCCACTTCCACTTCGGGGACCAACTAATTTATTTGAAATTGATGATCGTGTTTCTCCCTAGTATAGTTTGTGGACTCAATGTATTCATACATACAATCACAATTCAATTCTATATGTCTATCAATAGGCTGATCAATTATTGTTTCACTCTCATCAATTATTCAATTTTAGTATTCCATTTACAACTCAACACTAGTACCCCAACTTTACCTATGATTTACATACCATTTCCTTAGTAAATAAGATTAGTGTTAGATTTTAATATTCCAAGTCAATTTCAAAACTACAATTCATTTTCAAGCCCAAATGTTTACATTTCTTGTTCTAGCCCAAATTAATTAGGGCCCAAAAACATGTCCTTCAAAATACAGTAGATTGAATTGAAGCAGGTTAATTATGATATTCTCATAAAGATTATGGGCCATTTAAGAATTATAGAAAATAAAAGAACACGTGCACTATATCCGTTGCGGTTGCAGTTGCAGTTTTATCACACTCACTCACTCACTCACTTCAAAGTTGAAACAGTTTTAGCTCAAGAGAGTGGGACGCAATGCTAGCTCGCCCAATTAGAGCCATGGGAGTGGAGAAGGAGTTACTGAAACCGGGCACCGGACCCAAGCCCGTTCCTGGTCAAAACGTCACCGTTCACTGCACTGGCTTCGGCAAAAATCTCGATCTCTCCAAAAAATTCTGGAGGTCAAAATCACTTCTTTCCTCTTTCCTTTTCCAATTCTTGGCGTAATTGTTAAACCCATTTTCATGATTGAATTAAATTGGGTTACAGCACCAAGGATCCAGGGCAGGAGCCTTTCACTTTCAAAATTGGCCGAGGCCAAGTTATCAAGGGTAATCTTTTACTCTTTTCGTTGTGTGTGTGATTGGATTGTAATTTTGTAATCTCATATGTTTAAAGTTTACCTACTCTGTTGTGGTTCATAAACTTTGGATAATTTGGCATTAATATTACAATGCGAAAGTAATCTCCATCAAGATCTAGGTTTTAGTTGTGAGTTCAGTTACAAGTGATGAGAATATTAGTCAGTTTTTATAAGGGGAACTATTTCTTATAACTGGACTATATACATTCTGCCATAATTCTCTTTTGAATTTTCATCTATACATATTTGCAAGGTTCTTGCATCATTTACATTTTTTCATTAGTATATTCTTTTATAGACCTGCACTTTTCATTTCGGACTTTGTTTGTAGAAAATATGTTCGTATGTTTTCAGTCTCTTAGCTTAACGCATGCGTAAGGTAGGTATTTTGTGGTAGTCTTTCTATAGAGTCATAATATGTTTGTGACATTCAAGGATACTTTACATGGTAATTAGTTGCTACATTGGTATATGGTGGGTATTAAATAGTTTTTTTTGTCCTAAGTCTGATTGTTTGTGGCCATTGTTGCAGGCTGGGATGAAGGGGTGTTAGGAATGCAAGTGGGGGAAGTTGCTCGATTGAAGGTAATACGCAAGCCTTTTCTATTTTGTTTTCTTTCCAAATCTGTTGCTGGCTCCATGTCTACATTATAAGGTCTCCTCCAAATTGTATGTCACGATCGTGGAAGATATTTTGGCCCTGCATGAAGGCATGTTGATTTTTCCTTTTGATCATATGCAGTGCACTCCGGATTATGCCTATGGAGAAAGTGGTTTTCTATCATGGGGAATTCAGCCCAACTCGGATCTGGTTTTCGATGTTGAATTGTTGAGCATCGACTAAGCAGCAGCAGCAGCAGCAGCTTCGTCAAACAAAGTGGGAGTAAAGCTCTTGCTATGCAATATCTGTTTTCATCTTGTAATGATTTGAGAGCAAATAAGATAAGTACTGCTACTGCGTTATGAACCATTCCATTGCCTTCTTTCTTGTATGAGTTGATGAAATACTTTCTTAATTATCAATCGTTGGAATAAATGAATGTCATCTGATTCTACTTAGAAGCAAGACTTTGGAGATTATATTATGAAATAGTATATTCATGCTGTTGTATCATTAGTTGATTATTATGCTGGTCGTAAAAGGAGCCAAGCATTTTGAAGTGTACACTTCTTCAAAAAGTATGTATATACATGCATTATTGCTCCAATGCTGCTACATGCTTTGCAAACACACAAAGCATGCTCTTCATTCACTAACAATCTTCAACAACTTTCAACATCACTCTTCTGTAATCTATGCAATTGAGTTGAGTTTCACATGAGTATGATATCACATGCTAGCTTAATATAGTCATTGATAGATTAGGGTTGATGCTACAAGTTTAATAAACGTATGTTTTAAACCAAATCAATATCAAATTAATTAGAATTTATTTAAGGAAATTAAAGGTTGATAGTTTTATTTAGATTTAGTTTAATTCAAATGTGATTCAGTGTCCCACAACCAAACTTTATTTTATTTTTTTTAATTTTAATTTTATATGTTTTAAACTTTTAGTTTAATTTAATTTGTACGTATTATTAGAGTTTTTCCATCCAAATAGGGTTATAATTATTTTTTAACATTTAATGTCGGAGTTTAGGTATTATAAATTTTCAAATAACTATTAATTATGATTGATTATATCATAACAATTTTTATTTTTTTAATAAATATTAATTAAAATAATAACTTTGGTGTAAATATGAAGTGTGAAATATGCGGAACATTACATCCGACTTAATTAATTACGATGATGTATTGTAATAAATGAAATAAAATGTTAAATGATTTGCTTTAATACATGCAATTAGTGGAAGTACTTTCTAAGTGGATTCACCTGATTGGACAATATACTAATCACAGCTCCTAACTCCCTAATTCCCTTTTCCCATCTTTATTTGTAATAATTATTTTTAAATTTCTTTATATGATTTGTGACATCGTTTAATTTATAGATTATAGTAAAGGTTTTGTTGTTTGTGCCTCAGCCCTGCATTGACTTATCGATATAATAACTTTATATCTCAATTTATTTATATCTTATTTCCCATTTGGTTTGTTTTTTAATTTAATTGGAGATCTACTCTCCCAATAATTGAAAGAAAATAAACAAATCTTTTGACCGTTAAACACAACAAGATCTAGACTATATATAGATTCGAGTCATCATATTAAAATACTAAGATACATTGTTCCTAAAATGAGTAATTGTTCATGTTTAAGCTTTGTCGGCTCCTCTTTACTCTCATGTAATTTAATTTTATTTACTTACATTATAATAATATGGATAATATCTAATTAACATGGTCAGACTTTGACAATAATGAGCACTGAACAAATGTGACATGATGAATGCTTATTATCAAATTATGAATTCTGATAATGCAGACATGCCAAACAAAAATGCTATTAGTATTATTTAGGATTTTTATTTATTTATTGTATGTAGAGAAAATTATAGGTGCAAATTAATTGAGAACCAACTTTGAGTTACTAAGTGCAGGAGATTTCATCATTCTTTTATCTATTGGAATTCAAGGCTTGTAAAGCATTAGTAATTATGACCCTAAGAAGAGACTAGGGATTCTTGGATTTGATAATACTAAAATCTTTATATTTTTCATATATAATATGTGACCAACTTCACTTAACACACACAAAAATGCAAACTTCACTCAATATTACAATTACTTGAAAAATACTCTCTCAAATCTATTCACTACAAACTCCACATAAATCAAGATATATTATTAAATTTTTTGTCGATTCAAAATGTAATAATTTTTGTAAATGAAGGGAGTATGAAATAATAATTTGATTTTCAGTTCCAAATGGATTATCTAATTTTTGGAGTCCAAACATGTGACCGAGCCACTAAATAGTAATAATGCAAAAATGGATGAACAATTGAACATTACTTTAGCTACGTAATTTTATTCCAACCACAAGTAAGAAGCTGTTAGGTTGGGAAATGCATTATAATTAAAAAAAGATGGAGTAGAAGAAGAAAAAGAGGAGGTGATGGTGATGGTGATGGTGATTGGTGATTGGTGATGTAAATATGAAGGAATTAATTAAAAAGAGTAATGTGAATAGGAAGGAATGGCATTATGGTTATTGAATGGTTATATAATGAGAGCGGCAATCCCTCAAATTTCTGCAACCTTCTCTCTCTTTCAACTGCTATCCATTCCAAACTAGTATCATCTCTCTTCCTCTTCCTCTACCACCCCACACAAATTCTTCACATTCACCCTTCTTCCTCTGCCATCTGTATGTAAGTTTTCTCAACCATCTCTTTATGTTTCTCTTCCCTCCCTCTTAACGAATGGTTTATTTTGCAAGGGATCTCAGCTGACTCTCTTGATTTCTTTGTTTTCCTGGAAAAATAAAAGCACAATCTTTGAAGTCCCATTTCATATTTATGGGTGGGTTTTCACGGTTTTATCTTACCTAGTCAAAAAATTTAATGCAACTTCCAAATTTTCAGTTGTGTGTCAGTCTCTAAAAGCTGCTGAACAAATCTTCTGTTACATTATTGTTTCGGACAATTCAATGTGCTTGTCATAATTTTATTTATTTTTTGATCTTGAGAGATACAGAATAAAAGATGAAATTTTTACTGTTTAAGATTTGACATGGCGGAGTAAAGTAAAGTGAAACATAAACGGTGGACTTGAAATTTCCTTTGCTTCCTTCTTTTGATTTGCGGCTTTTAGAGTTGGTCGAGGGTCATATTTTTGTAGGTCATTACTGTGTAATCTGTTCTAGTTTCAGTTTTCACTAACTACAGATTTGCATTCAAGATTGTGTTTGGGATGCTAAGTACACACTCTTGTAAAAATAGGACTTATGCACATTGGTTGATTTGCTGGTGTTTTTCAGGTCCCTTGGGTTGGTTATACAAATCTGTTTAAGCGTACCAACAAAAAATTGGATATAGGGACTTGACAAATATGCGGTGGCTGAGCTTGTTCATTGATTTATATCGTTTCGAGATCACCTTGAACTTATACTGCAGGGTTATTCTATAAGGCTTTTAGGATTTTCCCACTGAATTCAGCTCTTTTCTGTATGCATTTCTGTAGTTAGGCATCCATGGGATCTACTCATGTTCCTTTCTCCACTTGTTTCTTCTATATCCTATAATATTCCCTAGGTTCTTCTTTCCCATTTAGGAAATCTTTTGTGTATCCCCAATTCATTTATCAGCTTGGTTCTTTCCTTTGTTTTACTTGGTACCCTTGCTTGTATTCAAGAATACTAATTTTCAAGAAAGTCCATTAAGTATCAAGGGCAGTTATGGTGTGCCAAGCAGTGAGCCAGACGAGATTTAGGGCACTTAAACATGAGAATGGGATTCCTGGGAGATCAACCGTTGTTGTTAGAGTCATAGCATGCTTTCGACCTCTGCAAAACTGCCAGGTTTGTCATGACACTATGGCCTTTGGGTTGAATTTTGAGTATTCCTTATATAAATGCTGATTTACCTTTTAATTGTTCTTCAGGCTGAATATTTCCGCCAGTTGCTGAAACCTGTCACGTAAAGTTGTTCCGAGTTTCCTTATCAAGCTAGCAACATATTGTGTCTTTTTCTCGTCTTTGTTCTTTTTGTAGAATATCCAAAGTAATCTTATTTGCAGGAGTGCATCATACTATTGTTCGGGTATGTTGTTTTCGTACTGATTGTACTTGTCCAAGATTGTTTTCTTTCGTTATCCCTAGCTCATGGCATCAATATCCGAAATCATGTATTACAGGTTGCTCTTTTGGCTGGATGGTTGCAGCCGAAGAATCTCAGACGTATCAGCATTTCTCTTCTCGGAATTCAACTGGTTTGAATCATATGACACAGCATCTAGAGCAAATCTGTAGTTTACCTTCTGGTATTCCATGTCTAGAAAGTTTCCCACAACACGAGCTTGGGGCTTTAGATAAACCAATCGTTGCTTCTAGGAAAAGGTTCCTCATTTTTGATCGTTCTGGCAATAGGACTAGATTGTTTGTGAGCCCTTCTTTTTCTTGCCAAAATAGTGCCATTGCCTCCATGGTTCCTGCAACTGAAAAGGTTGCTTCTGGAGTAGAACAGCAATTCTTGGCGAAACCGGTTGTTGAAGAAAAATGGGATGAAAATGATTGGAATGATGGAGAAGGAGAAATGCTTGAAGATGCTGAAGAGATCAATGCTCTTCTCTACTCGGATAGTGATGATGAGTATGATGAAGATGATGGTACTGAAAGCGAGAATGATGAAGTCTCTAGCACGAGGCACACTCTATTCAGCATTGAAGGTTGCAGCAGTAAAGGCAAATCACTCGACGAAATCATGGAAGAAGTTGCAAGTAGTGACGGCTCACCTAAAAGGCGAAAATTGCTTGATGGAAGTTGC
Source organism: Leonotis leonurus (assembly GCA_026898415.1). Taxonomy (NCBI): domain Eukaryota; kingdom Viridiplantae; phylum Streptophyta; class Magnoliopsida; order Lamiales; family Lamiaceae; genus Leonotis; species Leonotis leonurus. Next base: position 3,564,014 of record JAPKLX010000012.1, read on the forward strand.
AAGAAATCATCATTGGTGAGTGATCAGCGCCTCACGAAGAGGGCTTCTTCTTGCAATTACAAGGATGATGTGGAGTCACATTATGATGATAATGATTCGAACAAGAACGAAAAGAAGGTTAAAATCCACGGAGCACTGAAGATCCTAGGGAGCATTATACCTGGATTAAACAGCAAGGATCCACTCACCATAATCGAAAAGGCTATTTTTCACTTGGAAGCAATGAAAATCGAAGCCAAAGCTCTCGGAGTGAGCTAGCTGGAGAGGACCATCCTCATCAAGTGAGTGTTTGAATGAAACTATTGATGGATTTGAAAGTTTGAAAGATGAGTTTTCCTTTCCAGCCTACCTTTATCACGCTTTTCCTTCTAATGGTGGATCATTAAACACTATGGACCAACGAGGGACGAGGTTAATGGAAGACAATTCTGTCTTTGATCTCATTAATAATGATTATATTAGGGGAGTTAAAGTAAGTGTAGATGAGGACCCCTTTGTTTCTTGTTGAGAAAATTTGCATGGATTGAGAGCATGCGCGTTTGGTGATTAAGGGTCCCACCCTCCATTAATCCTTCTTTCTGAGCTTTTTTCCCCTCAAAGGGAAATCAGCATCTTGATATTGGCCTTTCTGCATACTTTACTGTGTGAAGTGTGTATTGGTTTGTTTGTGAAGCTGTTTGGAGTTGCTTCATCATCTCACTCTCACATACTGCTTATTGCTTAAGGCTTTTGTTTTCTCTTTCTTCTGTAGATACTTTTCTCATCTTAAGTTATGACAGCAGGAGAGGATGATGATGATGTTTGATTTGATGTACAAACTATGAACTGTTATGTGATTTCTTTGGTTTTGTTCTTTTCTTTTAAGAGGCCCTTTTTTTCTATTTATGCAGTATGTCCCTATTGATAAGATAAGAACATGATTGCAGATGTGATTGCTATCACTTCCGGCTTGTACGGTGGACACAATTTAATATGTTCGCAGTTGATGTGTTAATATCACATGCATATACGAATTACTATAATTTTTGTTTTTTTATTATTTTTTGTAAAACAATTATTAAATTATACTTTAATTAATAAATTCTAGTTAGAAAGTCTAAATTAATAATTTTTATCAAATATTTATTATTTATCTACGACATTATCACATCAGTCGCGCACATGTTGAATTGTGTCCACCTCGAACAAGGAGCGGTTATAATAGAAAATATTATGTAATACTTCGTCCGTTCATGAAAAATGTACTTTTATTACCAGTTTAGACCATTCATAAAAAGTGTACTCTTTTCTTTCTTAACATGACGTCACAATATTTTAAACTACACTTATATTATATTTTGCAACTATCTTCACTAAAAGCACACATTTAATTTTTTATTTTTGTTTAATTCATACCGACTCCATCACAACACATTTTATGTGGGCGGATTGAATATATAAGAACACATAATATTAATATAATCAATTTCCAATTAGAGTTCCTTTGAATTTTCCCACTTTGGTATGTAAGGAATCTGAGCAAATTTATTCAATTTAAAAAAGTTCTTTATTTTAATCCTCTTGATATGGGTGGTTCAACAGATACCTTAGAAAAACATAAAAATGAACAATTTCTTGAATAATCAAATTATGCTAAACATATTTAGACACACATCAAGCCATTATTAGCAGTGAAGTGACAATGACAACCACAATAATCATGTGTTGTAACAGCATGCTTTGTCTATTGACTCTGAAATAAAATTACAGTATCTCAAACTAGATTGCCTTCCCAACATTAGCAAACCAACAAACTATCAATTTTTCAATTAAGCAAATAACAAATTATTTTTTATTCAGTATGTAAGGTAATCAATTGCATCATCATGTGTTGTTAGGGTAGAAAAGGTTAGGCAAGAAAACTATCTCTTTCATTCTCCTACCTGTTTCAAGACTTTGATGTTGATACTCATTATATAAAAATACAAAATATTAATTTGTATACTATCAATCTCAAGTGATGACAACTCAAAGAAAAGGTCAATTACTATTAATGTGTATACAAAACATGAGCATATACAGTATTGTTGTAGTAAAAGTAAAAGCAAATGATGCAGGATATATATCATCAAAGGAAACACCCTTATTTACATCACTTAAATACTTACAATATCACCATTCTACATCAATTACTTGAATCTGCTAGCAAACATCAATATTATATTTATGTCAGTTCCTTTAAGCAATCGTATTGATATAGTAACTTCTAAAATATTATTCCTACAAGTAAAGACATGTTTCCAAGCTCAGAACGCTGTACAGAGGTTGCTAGTATTCAAGTTAGACGAGCACTCTGGAATTTCCCTCGACGGGCTGCATATCCTGCTACGTTTGGGTTCCGATATCTGAACATGTGAAATTGCCGCTGCTAGCACATCCACCAAACCACCACTTTCACCACCACCAGCTACTTCACCAGAACTACCCGACGTTAAACTTGAACTAGAGTCGTCACTGAGAATGTTAGATGGTATTAACCTTTTCCTCTCTGACTCTCTACCTGGGATACAAGTTACCTGCCTTGAAGTTGAAGTCAGCCTCACATTGTTGTTAGTTGATCTGTTAGAACAAGTCTTTAATGTAGGTTCGGTGTAGAAAGTAATCCACGGATGTCCTGTTGAAGAAGCAAGAGGTGATCACGGCGCCAGCAATACGCAACAATACGAATGTTACATGTTCTGAAACATCATAAGGAAAGTGGTGACACTGACAACAAGACGTAATCTTTAGAATGACCTCCAGCAGCTATCTAGCATTCATGTTTCTCAGTAACAAAGCACGACTAAATAGAAGAAAGGTTAGAAAAGAAAAACGTACTTAAAACCTCGTTTGCTGTAAACCTTGTTGATGTACTTCTGGTTAACATTCTCGAGAGCAGATTGCGAGCAGGTTCTGAAACAGACTCCCAACTACCACTGCTGAAATCAAGCTCTTCTTTCTTAATGGCCTCAAACACCGTCTCCAAAGAATCGCCTTGAAACGGAAGAGTGCCAACTAAAAGTGCATGAAGAAGTACACCAGCACTCCAAATATCCACTTTCTCTGAGTAATTTCCCACCAGAACTTCTGGAGCAACATAAGCAGGACTTCCGACAATGCCGGTCAGTTTCTGGCCTGCAACACATATATACAAATAAATTATTACTTAAGGTATCTCATTCAGCTTATGTTCCTTCACTTGGTACCGAAGAAGCCTTCCTCAAACATGAGCAATAAATTCATAATAATTACTGAGTAAAAAATGAAATAGATTGATCTCAAAAGCAATTGTTCACTGCAAATAAGTGCATCCTCTTCTATATTTCTGATCAAATGCACCACAAATTTTTCTCTGGACCATTTGAAAAACTCAATAGAAAATTATACCTTAATGTTAAGTAGTTAACAAATTTGACACGAGTATCCTATATACTAAGGAAATGCACTACAAGGGGATCAAAGATAATTTCTACAGCAGAACTCTTTGCTCCGAGCACTATCCCACCACTTTTACATCTGACTATAGGGGAAAATAATATTTAGTTCATGCAGGCCTACTAATTGAGTATATTATTAAGATTTTTAACTACATATAGGTATCCGTCATAATTAAATACTAACACAAGCAATTAATAATCAAAAGGTTAAATGCGGAGTAACATCGTACAGCAATAGAATGAAATTAAACAACAGCTCCCGCAGCCAAGGCACCATAGTAGTGACTAAAAAGGTTAAATTTTCGGAAGGCAGAAACAATGTTAATGCAATAATACAGCTGAAATTAAACAACAGCTCCAGACAGGAGCAAAACATTAATAATGATAAGATAATATAAAATATCAAAGGTATACACCCTTCAAGAACAAAAGGAACTCGGGGGAGTAACAATTAGGTAAATTTGAAATTGTGAGCACATATTATACTAGATAATAGAGTTAGCTAACTGCTAAAGCTAGTTAGAGTGTTAGACAGTAAGCAAAACCTTGTCTATATACTATAACAAGAGTTGCACTTACCAAACAGTAACCGAAAAGAATAAAAGAAAACAAAATTTTCCAGCATGTACCATGTCCAAGAACTGCTCAGAGAGACTGAAATATGTAACTGCGACCACTGCCATACAGCCCTAAACTTAAGTCAATACACAAATTTTCAGTTAGCAACTCGTCAGTGACCATTTAGAAAGGGGTAAAAAAACGACAAAAACTCAGAACAAACGCAGACATTAGTTTGGGACTTTGGGGGTTCAAGCTTTGAGGAGTGTCAGAGTGAGGGAAAGGGAAACATGAGTAAGTAGCTACATCAAGACTAGAAAAGCGGCATATTTAACATTAGCAAAATTAAAAATAAATATTATAGTATTCAAGACACTGGCGAATATGTTGTATTACCATCTAAGATCCTCACAGCTAATCCAAAGTCAGCGAGCTTCATCTGTCCAGATGTAGTGAGGAGAATATTCTCAGGCTTTATGTCCCGGTGCACCACACCCATCTCATGGCAGTACCGTACAGCCAGCATCAACTCCTTAATTACATTGGCAGCCTTTCTTTCAGAATACAAGCCTTCTCTAGTCATTTGATCAAGCAAACGCCCTCCAGAACATAGTTCCATCACAAGATAGAAGGATTCAGTATCCTCATAAACGGCTTTCAAAGTTACAACACCTCGATGCCCAGAAAGGTGCTGCATAATCTCCACTTCGCGATGCACAATCTCCTCTCCTTTCCGCAATGTCTTGCATGCAAACTCCTCCCCACTTGCCTTGCTCCGACATAACAGGACTGAACCAAATTTCCCTTTCCCTAATATCCTATCCAGTTCGTAATCTTGTTCAATCTTCTTCTTCCTACCCAATCGAGTAACTGCATCAATACAACCAATTTTCCGCTTAAGACCTCTACTGGGCAACTCCATGCTTGCAACCCCACATGCCGGGGCAGTAACAACTCCATTGATAACCCTCCTACTTGAATCAACAATTTTTGAAACTACCCCCTCCCTACATTTCTTTTTCCTTCTCGAATAATCTTCAAGTGACAAATGTGACCACCGCAATGGCACTTGAGTCAGCTCTTCGAAATCACTTTGGCACCCTGTGGAGATCTCAACTCCCTTTCTCTTCTTCCCCAAACACTCCATAAAATATCTAAATTCACAACCTGACCCAAGCTACTACAGAAAACAAATATCAGCTGAATTTCACCTTGTCCTTTCAAAATCTCCTAAAACAGCCAAGTGCATACGCCAGGTTAGCCCCAAGAAAATCCCTTTTCTCCCACTTTTATCGAATAACATAAGAATCCAACCAATAAGATTATAGTCACAACCGATGTAACACGGGCACCAATTCTTGGTACAATCCTGCAATTTAAGCCAATATGTTAAATCAAAAACAGTTCTATCATAGCACCCACAATCCCCGAAAACCTCAGAAGGAAAGCAACATATCAACGACATTACACAAGAGATTCCGGTTATCATACCTTGAAATCAACAACAAATCTTGTGTCTTTTTCTGCGCCCCATCTGATTAGAAAGGGCCAAAGATTAGTATAATCTTTCTCTCGATTCCAAAACTTAATCTTCAAGAAATTCTAGAAAAATCTGAAGTGATCCTATAAAAATAACCCCCCAATAAAATAGAAGAAATTAATTTAAAGATTAATAAAAGTTGGTGCGATAATATAATGAAATTTACAGGGAATTAAATGGAAACGAACCCAAGGGGCCGTCGCCGGAAGGTAAAAGGATAAATCAGTCTAATCGCGTAGCCGATCATTATTCGCGGCACTGTGGAAAAGCCCTTAAAATTATATAGATCGACGATTGGGACTCCACTACTATAATCAACGGTTAGATCTCATACATCAATGCATCTCTCTTTAACCAAAACGCCCACACACACGCACCCCCGCAACCCACATATGATGTAACAAAAAGGTAGTAAAGTATTAATATCCAAAAACATAATAATATTTAAATTTTAATTATTCATAAACTTTTTATACTAAACTTATAAGAGTACATGCAATATGCATGATTAAAATTTACAAAGTACTATGTATCATCTAAAATTTAATGGAATAGCATCTCGCATTGGCCCTATATGTATTTTTTATTTGCTTTAGATAGTACTACATTTATTTCAACTGTATTTGATAATGTAAAAATGAATATGATTTATGCAACGCCCTTGTGTAAAGTATTGTAAGCAACAGTGTAAAGCATTATTCCCATCGCAGTAGAAGAGAATCTTGTTCAAAACTTGTTACTTGTATTCCTTCCTTACCGTATCTATTACAAATTTATTACCGTCTCCTTCAGATTATTCAGACCTAAGCCTGCTTTTGAAACTACAGCAACTCATAACAATAGGTGTCGAATCGCAACACACCCGTCTTCATCTTTGTTCTTCTATTGTGTCACATCCCTTTTCTCTGAGAATCATATCGAAACTAGCTGCTGCATCTGCAATACCAATGTCCTTGAATGCTGCCAAGAGTTTATTGCACATGGCGCCGCTGAACTCTGAAGTTGCAGATTGCTTCCATTGCTCGATTATTTCGCCGACGTCTTCTAAATATCCAAGAATCAGATACGAAGAAAGCACACATACATAATTCCTTCCCGTCATCTTTTGACCAGTCATCCTCAAGGATTTCCAGATCTGGTCGAGTTTCTCCTTGTTCCCCAATCCCCCGTAGAGAATTATAAGGAAGTCGTAAGATATCAATTCTCTCTGCGTAACGCCTTTCTCACTTTCCACTAGTGAGCTGGAATCAGAACTAACTAGTTGAGTGGATGCAATGTACAACTTAGCCAGTTTCTGGTATCTAATCCAACTTTCATCATAGCCCGAATCAGCAGTCATCTCATCAAGAATCCTTGTTACCTCATCCATGTCGAGAGCTGCAGCACAAGAACTTACCCATAGATTATATGTGAATAGATCAGGCGCAACATTCTTGCATTTCATGTCCCTAACGATTAGGGCTACCTTTTCCAGCTGACTGACTGACATGTATAAAGTCATTAGCTCATTGTAAGTAATGGCACTCAACGAGAGATTTGCTTCCTTCATTCTATCGTAGAGATCCTCTGCCTTCTGAATCAGCTTCGATCCTGCATAGCTGTGAAGGAGAGCTGTGTATGTTTCGCTAGTTTTTGCTGAGGAAGGCAGCGCTTCAAAGTATCGTTCAGCAGCATCAATGCCAAAAACTTGGGTCATTAGGTTGATGCGGACCGCATAATCAGAGTCGGATATCTCATATTCATCATTACTAACCAACCACTCTGAAACCTGTTAAAGTCCAATAGGTGCAAAAAATTGTTCATTTCATAAAAAATTAACAATTCTAGATTGATTCAAAGAATAATTCTAAGCTGCAATAACTTTGTTAGTGATTATCAACAGGTCCTTAAATAATTGTCAAATATAGAATAAGAGAAACAATCTGAGAGCAATTAAGTACCAAAACTAAACAGATTGAAGCAATCATCCAGTAAAACCTATAGTCTATGGACATTATGCTAGAACCATAATTGCCAGAGGACGATTCCAACAGCAAACAAAACTATCATATTTGAAAATCATAGACTTTCTAAAAGATCGTCTATGCCAACTCCAGAATAATGCTACCTTAATGGAGAAAGAGGTTTCACCATCAGTTCAGTTACACATGCTTAAAATGAAAAAATATATCAAGTGACAGCAGCTAATGACTTGACTTCCAAGATTTACCATTTACTATTACATACACCTTGAAATACACTTAAGCACCATGTCATATCATAATCCTAAAGATCGGAGTCATCTCAATCTCTTCAAATTGAATATTGAACTTTTGTCAAACAACGATTCAATCAATCGAACCGACGACAACAAATAACACAGCATAGGGTTCAAATCAACTCACATCAATTTCCATGAATACAAGCAATAAGAACGAACAACAAAAAGGCAACAGACAGAACTTACCAGAATCTAAAAAGGAATAAATAATCCGAAAGGTTTAAAGTCACACACTCTCACAAATTAGAAAAGAGGGGTAAGGTTCAGAGACCTCAAGGGCATGCTTGTATCGGCGCGATCGGCGGAGATCTCTGGAGATGCTACGGAGATCAGAAAGAGAAACTGAGCGGCCTTCGGCAACCCATTTCTGCAGAACATTAGTGACACTTCTCTTCGGAAGACGCAGCCGGAAAATTCTGCTCTTCAAATCATCATTCTCATCTTCTGCGTCTTCATCATGTGCGGCCGTGGGGGAATCTTCTTTAACGGCTTCGATGCTTGAAGAAATGGATCTCGATAGGGTTCTACAGTCTCTTCGTGCATTCCTACGGATAACAAAAAACACAAAATTTTGCAATTTAATATTGCCAAGATTATAGAGAGCAAAACTGATTGGTATCAGTGAAGAAAAGGGGAGAAACGTACCGAGTGAGAATGAGGAAGATGGCGCGGGCGCGGGCGGCCATTGATTCGCTGCTAGCTGGGATTTGCTTCTTCGGGTGCAGCAGCTATAGGCTAAATAGCCTCCTTAGCCTTTAAAGGGGAAATATATTCATACTTTGATACTCTGTTAGCCTCCTTAGACTTACTTGCTCCTAATCCAATATAAATTTCTAAAATATTGGTTTTCTCAGCATAGATCTATCTATTAATAGGAACATTAATTTTGGAATTGGATTAGAGACTTATATCGGGTGTGTATTCGGGTTCGATATTTTTTCTAATATTTTCGAGTACACGAACTCGAAAATTTTAAATATTAAAATTCAAATTCGAAAATAAATTTGAGTGTCCAAAATTACTCGATTTAATTTAAAATATTTATATTTTTAGATAATTATTGAATAATAATAGTTATTTATGAAAATTTCGGACATTCTGAGTATTAAAATATCTTAAATTATATATTAAAATTTAATATTATATAATTAATAAATTAAATATACTGAAAACTTGAGTCTGGCGGTTTGGACCACTCGGCCATCCTGACTTATATATAAATTTGACTTGGGTTTATGAACTAATAATAATGACTAAAAAACTATTTGAAATATCTCACTTCTAACGTCTCTGGTTATAAATAAAAAATTTATGTTGTTGTGTGAGTGTAATCCCATCATGGGTTGATAGAGGTTTTGTTTAATTTTCTTATCTATATATAGAGGTCATATTTTGGTATATATAGATGGAGGTGTGAGGTGTGGTCACTTGGTGAATAGGAAGATGTAGAAATATATTATTAGTTGGCTTTGAAAGGTGAAAGCCACCTTCTTGCTTTGGAAGAATGTCAAATTAAATGATCCAACAACCCAACACAACCAATTACTTATTTAGTTATTCAAAGATATCAATTGATGTTGTGGAATAATATATAATGATAAGGTCCATGTTCATTTAGATGTTTTATTATCCTTAGTTATACAAAATAGTCTAATAAGATTGTTAAAGGCACGTAATAGTCAACAACATAAAAGTATTTAAATTCTAGTCATTTCGAATGTGAATGGTATGAAAAGTATGGATAATATTATTCATATGATTCATATGTGCGTACAGTTTAATAAAACTGAATATCACGTATGAATGGTACGATTCATACTATTCACGCTCATAAATATAATAAATAAATAGAAGGGTATTTTAGTATAAAAAATTTATAAATAACTAGAATTTAAATATTATGTGTCTTTTATAATATTTTTTAACTATTTTGTATAATCACTTGGGGTCCATGATAAGATAAGATATAAAGATAGATAGTGTTTATATATGAAAAATGCATGTTTAGTGAATAAAGAGAGTAGTATAATTGATAAATCATTTAGCTCCAATATTGAAATCTTGATATATATCTGTTCTCCAATCTCCCCTTCAATTTTGGAATCTCAATAATTAATTATGGTGTTGTAAATATCATTGATACAAGTATGATGTGATGATGAGTAATTGAATAATTTGGGTGAGGTGAGACCCATGCATGCACGTAGGTAGCTAGGCACATTTAATTTGAGTGTGAAAATAAATGATATATACGCGCGTGAGAGTACGTCCTTTTTCACCCCTAACATAAATTTTCGCCTCCTCCAAATCTTCTAGCTAGAGTAATTGTATAATTTGTATATATAGTGAATTTGTCCTAATTAATTATCAGAAAAGAAAACGACAATGCAAGAATACGAATAAATCTATAAACGTTTTATGTGCATGCACGCCGATTCATTATATATACCATCTCATATACATTAAGTTTTGCATCATATATAAAATTAAAACATATAGATTTAACTAATAAACAAACAATATAAGTCACTGAGAATTAAAATATGTAATTAACTAGCTAGGTATCGTATAATTTTAATAAAAATTGTAGCACTGGCTAGTTTTCTATTATATATATTTATATTGGATTCAAGATAAATTAAAGCACAGAAGGAATTAATAAAAATAAGTAGTCGAGAATTCATAGAATAATCACTTAGTGAAAAGAGATAGATGGAATACATTAATTAATAACACAATATTCATATCGAGTGTGGTGTGGAGGCCAAGCACATTAGCACAGTCGTCGACACGAAATTATTCAATTCGAAGTGAATCATAAATTATTTTGCAGAATAGGAAGGAAAGTAGGTGGGTAGATAGAGACTATATCATCTGTTCCTCCAAGATTGACTTCCCACCCACGCGCCGTTGGGTGAGAAGCGAGTCCATGTACTCTACATACTTCATCGCCTTATAGAACGCGCCGCCGTCTCTTTCCACCAGCTCCGGCGCCGGCCCCACCAAAGCATCCTTCGCCGGACCGTTCCCTGCCACGATCGATATCCTCTCCCTCTCCGTATTCACCACCGCCCTGTGCTTCACACTCTTGAACCTCCCGTTGCTCATTATCTGTTCATTCATCCATTCATTCATTCAGTGTTTTCAATATTTTAACAATTACTAATGAAGTTGTTGAATATGTATATATATACCTGTAGCTGATCAGCCACATTGACCAAGATGGAGTTCTGAGGAGAGTCGGCATTGAACCACTTGTGGTCATGCTCAATTTGCAGACCCGCAACGCCACTATGTATCAGAAGCGTCAACAGACCTACATAGCCCGACTTCTGATTCAGGACACCAAAAATAATTATATATAAAGAAAGAAAGAAGGAAAGAAATGAACCAGGGTCGGTATGGGGCGGGATTCCGATTGTTTGGTCGGGGTGAGGGCAGCGTGGGTAGCGGTTGGAGTTGAATATTTGAAAACTGGAATCCATCTTCAAAGTATCATCAACATAGTTTTCATCCAGTTCTAGGGATTCGCATATGGCTTCGAGTAGCTTGCGAGCTATTTTTCTGGTAACTTGGGAGTACTCCCGCAGCACCTCACTACATTCATTAGTATTAGTAATTAAGAAGCTAGGTGTATGCATGCATGCATGTATGTTAGGAAATAGGAATGAATGAATGAATTAGTGCAAGACAGACCTCAAGTGGGGGGGCTGGGGAGGGCAGTTGAAGGCGGGGTGAACGTGCAGCTTAATGTAATCCCTCCAGTTAGCAGAGGCCTGCTTCGAAGCATTAGCAACGTTGAAAATTCCGGCGTTGACCGGAGCCACTGGGCTCTCTGGCTCGTACTTCTTCCTCTCAGAATGAGGCATGTTGAAGAAGTCTTTCACTGCTGCAAATACTCCACCCATCAACTCCTCACCCACCCCATGATTCACCAGCTGCATCCACATTTCATTTACTTCATTAATTAACTATTTACTTTTACTTTTTATAAATAAATATATCCCACAACATACACATCTATTCATGATAGAAGAAATTTGCAAAGAAAAACGAAATCATTATCTACTACCTTTACACAAAACAAAAGGACACGTAGACCCATATAAATTCGACTATTTTCTTGATAAAATCATCACCACGTATAAAGCAAAAGAGAGTAATTATTGATCGATAAATACAAATGTTAATAGTAGAATATAATTATTTGAGATGAGAATAACTAATACTCCCTGCTCTCACTAAGTTTGACACTTTTTTTTTCCGACACAGTTATTAAGGAGAGTGTATAAAATAGTGTAAAAATGATAAATATGGTAGGATCCACACCTTTTTAAAGAAATAATTTTTACTTCTTTTAGAATGTTTCAAATTTAGTGGGACGAAATGAATAATAATTTTTGAAATAATCAATAATAACCTTTAATGATGTTTGTAATAGTTCTCAATGAAAAATGTAACCTCAAATTAAAGACATGAATATTAATTGTAAGGAGGGGGAGAAGACACGACGGTTTATGTTTTGATTCAACACGGGCTTTAATAAAAAATTTCAAATGTAAATCATTTTCATCAACATCTCGAAATCATAAAACATAAACAATTTCGTAGACGGGTGAAGTAAACATAAAAATTAATCATGCATTAGCGTGTGTGTTAGTCTAATGATAGTGGAGTTAATGCCCAAAGTAATAGGTCTCGTTCCAAAATTTTATTTTTGTTATTTGTAAATGACTATTGTAGCTTACGATGAAGAAGCCCCATTCGCGGCATGCTTGGGCGAGATCGTGGACAGCTCGGGCGTGTTGGTCGGGATCGGCTGAGGTGATGGCGGAGAAGTCGATGACCGGGAGCGAGTCAGCCTTGAGAGCAGTGGGATCATTGGCGTAGACCAGATCGGAAGGGACGGCATTTATAATGTTACAAGGAGCTGGTGCAACTGCAGCCATTTCTTTCTTTCTTTTTCTTTGCTTTGTCTTGAGTTTAGTGTGTGTGAAATGGGAGTAGATTGGTGCACTATATATAGACTGCAAAGGGATGGCAATGGCATGTGAGTAAGTAATCTCCAAGCATGATACAATATAATAATAATACTCCCTTCGTCTCACTCAAGATAGTTCTTTTTGCCGTTTTCGTCTATTCCACGAAGATGACCTCTCTTCTTTTATAGTAACATTTTTGTGCTTTAAGTGTATTTGGTAAATAAAAAGAAGGGAATAATCTTGATTTGTGTACCAAAAAGAAGAAGGAGGGTTATGTTGAATGGGACCGAGGGAGTATTATAATCGGAACACCAATCAAGAGGATCGAATACTTAATCAAGTACAACCAACTCAACTACCCATATCAATGCTGTATTCAATTTCTCGTAATATCATCGTTCATTCATGCACATATTTTTATCTATAATTATGCGAGCATTTCCAATTCATTACACACAATTCCTAATTCCAACATTGCATGCCGTACCTTTAATTTGTTACCATTCAAAGCATGATGTACATCGCTTAGGATATCCCAAATTTTAGGGCGTATTTCATTTTGAGATGTCCTCTTCAAAGATAGGTATTTTCTAAAATGGAACTATTATTTTTTCTTTTGTATTTTTAGAACACTTTAAAGCTTATTAAAAATTTCTTAATTTGCGTTCAAAAAAGAAATGTCTCTCTTTGGAGAGGACGGAGCGGCAACATATATGAATGCAGTGATGAATAAGACTAAGGGAGAAGGGAACGTTAACCCCACCAAGTAAATTTTTTAATATTTTTTATACTTATAAAATTATTAGTTTTTTTTTTTTGAATATTTATTCAAAAACTTTTACCATTAATTTGAGGTAAAAACTGTTTAGCAGGCATCAAGTGAAGTGAAGAAAGAGAGCACGTTTAAAATGCAAAAGATACTTTTACTTGGAATTCCTACAGTTTTACTTTATTTGGCGGGGCCATTTAATTTAATATTACCCTATGTGACACCAACAACCAAATGGCAGTGCCTTTAATATTATTGATTACAATAACTTTAATGGGTGGCTCACGGAGAAATCTTAAACAAATGATATATTTCAGTTTCAAATTTTTCCGAAGATGGACCGGGTTCAGTATCATGATTGAGAAATTTCAATTTTTTGGAATCCAGAAGTCCCTCTTAATTGAAAAAAAGATAGGAAATCTAATGTTTGAATTGAAGTCCGAATCACTTTGAGATCTCAATCAGAATTCCGATTTTTCAAATTAATTCTAAAATTTGAGAAATTTGGTCCATTTCGAAAAAGTTTGATCCCATTCGGGACTTCGTAAACGTTCGAGACTATTCGAGATCGAGACTTAAAATTAATTGTATTTGTATTATTTAATAATGTTGTATTTAAGGATAAAACAAAAATATATATTTATATATATATATATATCCGATTTTGTCCCGATTCTCATCCTTAACTGTATGATAAAACAATTTGAATGTTTTTTTATTTAAGGATACTGTATTTTTTATCACTTTAATAGAATGATAATATTGGTATAATTAGTAATTTAATATTTAAAAATATATTTTTGATATATTCTAATTTAAAATTTTAGTTATATTATATTATGTTTTATCATTTTATTGAAATAATAAAAATATGAAACATATTTAAATAATTGACGATCTTAAATGATGTGAAAGGGACCTTTTTTCATCCCAATAGTCTAGAATCTACGAGTCCCCTCCATTCTTATATAAATCGCGTTATTTTTGTCTTCATTCAACAAGAAATCTATATAATAAGAATAATTGAAGAATCCCAACTACTTATTTGTAGAATCATAAATTAATTTATTTTCCTAAATATATAGATTTTATTTAATTTAAGTAGTATAGTAGTTTTATTTTGCTATATTTTTGTTAAATATTAAAGTAGTAGAGTAGTTTCATTTTGCTAGCTGCAAGTTACTTGATGAGATAATTTGTTATCTAATAATCTAACATTTTTTACATTAATAATATTATAACACAGGATTATAGTTCAAAATTTTAAATATATTTTATATATTAAATCATCAATTATGTCACATATTATAATTTTATCAACACAATAAGACATGTCACAACGTTATGCTATGAAATATTTGGAATGATATGACTTCTCTCCATAGAAAAATCTTTTCCTTATGCCGAACCAACTAACCGGTAAGAGAAAACTCTATATTAGAAAGTTATCTCCTACTTTTATATTTTTTAATTTTTACCGTCGATAAATTTTATGCATAGATCCATTCGTCATGACAGTGCGAGCTTAAAAATAGTTAGTATTTATAGGGTGCATTCCATTCACCAGCCGACACTGCGAGCCCACCGCCCTTCACCACCGCAATGGAAATATTATGATCTCATTATTCATCAAGACTAGCCACCCACTGTGAATCCACAAAATTAAGATTCATGATTAATAAGATGCAAAATAGTTGTTCATTGCATTCAATTCTAGTAATTAATTCTAAGTTGAATGATTGATAGAATGATTCTGATTAAATAATTTTAACCATATTTGCCATTTAAAACTGGTATTTAAATACTGATCAGAAATGGAGTAACAGAAACAATCCGAAAGCAATCAAAACAGAGACTGTATTTGTATTGCTATTTGGTCACACATATAACCAGTCACACAATATAAAGGAATTAAAAAGTCTGTAAGAAAATTTAAATTATACCCTAAAATCTAAACTCACAAATAAAAATGCAATAATTTTATTTTTTTTGGAAATATCTTATATTTTTTCAAAAAAGATAAAATAGTTATTCATTGAGAAAAAGGACCAATAATTAAATCTAAGAGAGTACAACATAGACGTATGGTACATCAGAGGAACTATATATCACACCATTTTCCATCACATACAGTAAGTACAAAGAGCACATGGAAGAAATTAAAAGCAATGAATCCGTAGATATATTATCAACACTTTCTGATATTTTTCCACAATATAATCATGGATTCTCTTCTACACTTTGTGCTCTATTTTCATAAATACATAAGATTTTTTTATAACCCTCGACACCATGATTGTATATTCTCAACTGAATAAATTATATATATAATCGGTTTACAGTGACATACCTTTAAACTTTAAACGACAGGCAAAGTTGTAAAGGTTATCTTTTTTGAAGATTAAAGATTCAAAGTGATAAAATGAATCCAGTGTTGGATCATATACAGTGAGAGAACTAATTATGGAATAATATAATATATGAGTGTTATTTCTCGAAGTTTTCAATCAGTAATAAAGAAGAGGTTCATAAACAGAAGCAAAAAGTAGATTAAAGCAAAATAAATTAATAAAATAAGAGAGCAATAATTGTATGAAGTTGAGTGTGGCCATTCTGACTTACTGAGAGTTTGTATGGGTTTTGAACGTTTGAGGTGATAAAACAAAAACAATAATTTAAATTCGTCATGACTTACATGCATATAATATAATAATACACGCTTAAATACCTACTCGGATCTGGGCTTAAAAAGATTCGGCCCGTTATCTATTGGATTTAGGGAATGGGCCGATGAGCGAGGCCATGATTAGCCCATTATCTAGAATGTGAGTCGACATATTTATTAAATAAATGTAGTACTAAAATTTTATTAATTTTATTTTTTGACTAAAGTTTATTAATTATCGTATAATTTAATATTATTCAGTACAGACAATAAAAAAAATTATTAAAAAACGAAGAAAATTTAATGTTTGTATGTTGTCACATTAATCATCGGAGTCGCATTAAATTATAACTATGGCAGTTAGTGAAGCGGTACTCTATATTTATATGCATTTTGTTGAGTGAATTATATGTCAAGAAGGTGGGGGGTCATAGAAAAAATTAATTACTTTTTCGAATGTGATTTTGATTGATTTTGAGACTGAAAAAGACAATGTAGGGGTGTAATGGTTTATTATCATTGATAGAATATACTTATTACATTAAGAGTAACAAAAAAGGTTTATAATGGTTTATTACCTATACAATCTTATATTTATTTGGGTATTTTGTGTAATTAAGAGTTACAAAAAAAGGTGAGAGGTTGTTGCTATTATTATTACTTGGCGACCAATTTATTTTGGTAAACATAAATAGATAAATTTGGTGAGTTGAAAGAATATTCTAGAACATCATCTGCTGCTCCAAGAGTGACTTTCCATCCACACGGCATTTGGTGAGTTGCGACTCCACGTACTCCTCGTACTTCATCGACCGATACATGGCGCCGCCGTCTCTCTCCACCAGCTCCGCCGCCGGTCCCACCACCGCCTCCCCCGACGGTCCATTCGCCACCACGATCGATATCCTCTCTCTCTCCTCGTTCACCACCGCTCTGTGCTTCACGCTCTTGCACCTCCCGTTGCTCAATATCTGTTCGCACACGCACATCAATATTCATCATCACTTAAATATTAATGAATAATTAATTACCTGCAGCTGATCGGCTGCATTAACCAAAATGGAATTCTGGGGAGAATCGGCGTTGAACCACTTGCCGTCATGCTCAATCTGCAGACCAGCAACGCCGTTGTGTATCAGAAATGTGAACAAGCCTGGATCAGTGTGTGGAGGGATGCCGATTGCTTGATCTGGTTGAGGGCAACGTGGATAATAATTTGTTGCCAACATTTGAAAACTGGAATCCATCTTCAAATTCTGTTGAACATAGTCTTCATCCAATTCTAGGGCTTCGCATATCGCCTCCACTAGTTTCAGAGCCAATTTTCTTGTTACTTTGGTGTACTCCCCCACCACTTCCCTACAAATTCAAGCACATATATTACACATGCACACATGTATATATATATCAATGCAATTTATTAGTTACCTTAAGAGTTGGGGGTTTTGAGGGCAGTGGAAGTTGGGATGCACGTACAGCTTAAGGTAATCCCTCCACAAAGTGAAGCTCTGGTTTGAAGTATTTACGACGTTGAAATTCCCACATTTGATGGGATCGGAGGCACTCTTTGCTTCGTACTGCTTCTTCTCTGAATCACCCAAATTAAAGAACTCTTTCATTGCTCTAAATATCTCACTCATCAACCTCTCTGGTATCCCATGATTCACAAGCTGCATATATATATATATATATCCCATCCAGTCCACTCCACGTTAATTAATTCCACGACCACAATTAACCACAAACATATATATACAAACATATTTAAATGGATGGATATTCGATCTTACGATGAAGAATCCCCAATCACGGCATGCTGCGGCAAGATCGTGGACAGCTTTGGACCGTAGATCAGGATCGGCGGTGATGAGGGAGGAGAAATCGACGGTTGGGAGTGAATCGGAGGTGAAGGCAGTGGTCTCATTGGTGAAGTTGAATTTGGAAGGGACGGCTTTGAGATTGGAAGAATCTGATAAAACTTTTAAGGTTGTTTCGAATTCAAACGACCGAAAGGAATCAGCAACAGCTGATGACATTCTGTGTCTGCTTTTGTTTTGGAAATTAAAGGATTGAAATGAAATGGAGATCGAGCTAGGTTGAATTAGTACTAGTGTGTGTAAAATGGGAGAAGAGGGTGCAGTATATATAGAGGATTATTATTATTATTATAATTAGCTTCCAATTGTCACCGCCAAATCTCTTTTATTTGATATAGTAATATCTTAGTAATTATTGCTCGCCTGTCGTGATGGAAATAGCTAGAAACATGACACCCATAGAATAAGTCGTCGACTGGTGGACTATCTTTTTCTGGGTAGAATAACATCAAATCTGCACATGAAACTCATTTTATTTTGATTTGATTGTTAAATATGGAGTACTTTTTATTCTGAATAAAACATGATCGATCGATGTGCATTATCGAATCCGTCCCCCACTAAATGTCCACAAACACCAAAATTCAATTATCAAGAAAATAAGTTAAATTACACTCTTTACTCCTAATCATTGCATTGAAAATATAAAAGTAAAAATATTTAAATGATTACAAGGGCAAAATAGGAACTTTAATACTATTTTACTCTTGAAAATTGAAATGGTACACTTATTAGGGGACAAATTTTTTCTCCTTATGGGACACTTATTAGGGAACGGATGGAGTAATTTAAAGAGTTGCATGTTGGAAAATATATATAGTGCAGATACACTCTTTCACACGATCAATTAATTCATTTCATCTTTTAAATCATTGTAAAAAGTTGATTTTCTAAAGAAAAAGAAAAAGAAAAACTGTATAGCCACTTTAATTGTTTCTATTTCATAATAATAATATACTCATTTGAATATAAAATAAGACAATTAATGTGGGATGGAAGGAGTGCTATTGGAATTGAGCCTCAAACCGACTGCAGTAGAAATTTTAAACCTAAAAATTAAATCCAGACCAGCAATTTGCACCTCTATAAAATGGTGTTCTGATACTCTGATTCTTATAAATTCGAGTAGTACTAACAATTATTTTTTTTTAACAATTCTAACCTATAGAAATTAAATCTTAATTTGTGAGTTGGAATTCGAAGTTTTTATCGTTTCAATTAGTTTTCACGTGCCGATTGAATGTTTGGGCGCTCGTTATTGACCTGCACTTCAATTTCTACATTATAGCTAGTATTTTATGTACATATTAAAAAGAATATATATTATATTCTATCTGTTTCTGTTGCTGCTAATGGTTTACTCCCTCCGTCCCCCAATAAGTGTTCCCTAAGAAAAAATTTTGTGTCTCCCAATAAGTGTCCTATTACAAAAATCAAGACAAAAATAGTATTTTACCCCTTTCATCATTGAATTACTTTTACTTTTTATGTTTTCTATACAATTATTAGGGATAAATAGTGGAAATTATTAATTGTATTAGTATGTGGATTTTTATGTTTGGGGGACGGAGGAAGTATTTATTTATTTACTGCACTTTAACAGATGTCAAATTTACACACTCCCAGGCTCCCAATGGCATGCCGAGTTGGAAACTTCTAGACAAGGCATTGCATATTGTGTTCTATTCCCCACGTTTATAATTCATCTAATTAATCAAATACATATATATGAAAGCTTTCATTACTTAAAAAATGAGAAAAGGATATAAATTATTTATTTTAATAAACCAGTAATTGTGATTTCATCTGCAAATTAATCTCTATACAGCAATTCACCAGTGTGAAATTGTGTACTCTTCGTGCATTCCATCTGGTCAAATTTTCTAAAAGTAAAAAGGCTTAATTTACTAGATTTTCCTTAACAAAAAATATTTCCCAATATCTTCTTATTATTATTTTTAAAAATGCAAGATATTTAACAGCTCCAGTCCATGTGAGATGGATGAAGATGCATGCATGTTTGCTATAAAAAGATTGAATCGGATTCGATCTCTATACCTTTCATAAGAAAGACTACACTGTAAACCAATAAAGCAACAAGATAATTTGAGCATTGAACAAATCATAATATACATGTACAACTGAATCTGGTTCATGTTTAGCGTTTAGCTTATTAATTTTTAAAACTTTATAGATTATTTTCTCTCTCCTATAACACATTTCTCCTCAAATTATTTATTTTATTCGTTAAAATATTTGCAATATTATGCATATTAAATTAAATATCTCGACAATACATTTAATTTGATATATGTTATATAAAATATAAATTTAATATAAAATATTATAACACATTAGTAAATTGAAAATAATTATATGTATACATATTCTTATACATATAATATATTTTACTAAATTATAATGTTCCTAATTATAAAGTTGAATACTCTTTATAATATGTTTTAATATTATGCATGAAAGTTGAAACTCAATACATTATAAATTGAGACCATGCATAGAAGCTCATTATAAAGTTTTTTTTAATGGATGTCTTAATATTTTTAGAGAAAATATTTAAAATTATTTTATTTTATTAAATATAAAATAATAAAAAATAATATAATATAAAAATATGAATCGTTCATATTTATTTTTAGTTAACACAATGAGAGATATTTTTAGACAATCAACTCTTTATGAGATAAATTATATGTAGATCAATATTAATTAAAAAATTGCTCAAACAACTAAAAATTATAACACTTATAAATATGACTATGTTAATTTTATTATATGATCAATTAATTATTATTAGTATTTAAACCAATTAAAATTTATAAAATTACAGAAGTAGAAGTGCTCATGATTGTAGTTTGGAACCTAACTCATTCGAATATTCAAAATCAGAACCAAATCATTTTTAAGATAGTTCACGATTTGGAATCGAACCATATAGAACGGCTAGAATTATATTTATGAACTATCCAAAAAATTAATACTAATATATATGAAAATTTAAAAATTCTTATTATTATGATTACGTAATAATTTATATTATCATTTAACTTTTCAAAATTTTAATGTCGTTTTATTTGTTAATTTTAAAATTAGAATGACTATAAAGTAAAATTTAAATATTATTATATTATTATATAAAATCATAAAATTTTATTAATTTCCAAATTCCAATATTAAATTTTGATTTTTAATTTATTTTATTATTAATATATTCATAAGTTTTAATGTGTTATTGTGAATTATATAAAAATACATTTTACAAATAAGAAATAAATTGAATTGGATAAAATAAATTGAACTTACTGGTTTGGATCGCTGATCATGGTTTCAAAATTTTGAAATTATAACTGAACCATCCTCTACACAGTCATGATTTGAAATCGAACCATCGTTTATGATTAAGGTTCTAAAACCACCGATTATTATCTGATTACATCATTTTCGATTATTTTAAATATCTCTATGCATAAATTATTTATGAATAACATATTCTCGTGCATAGCACGGGTGCACAAACTAGTTATAATTGAAAAAGGTAAAAGAGGATGCGCGTTTAAATCTCTATCTTCTTATCTATAATTCTCACTTTTTTTTTTTTATGAATTTAGTATTTTTTTTATGTTTCTTAATTACTTAAATGTTTGATTAAATAATCAAATCAAATTTGGTGTGATTATATAATTAAGCATTTGAGTGATTAAATGACATAAAAATGAATTAAATTCATAAGGAGATTAAGGATCATGAATAAGAAGGTAGAGATTTAAATGTTATAATCCTATCAGTCTTATCAATCCTATCAAACAAACCAAAACATCCCTTAAAATGATCAATTTTGAGTGATTCACAAACAACAGAGGAATATTCTACTGATAATTAAGTTTGTTTAAGTTGCGTTGTTTTCGAGTGTTTCACAAACAAGAGAGGAATACAATTAAGTTAGAAATTTTATGTATTGACTTAATTTTGTTGGATTTGGGTGGTTTTATTTAGTCTTTTACACTCTTTATTTATTTATTTAAAGGCAAAATGTAAGAAAAATTACCAATTTACCCATAGGCCAAGTATCATATATTTAGTTATTTCTGTTCATCTTGAGCGTCACATGCAGATCTTTTTAAGAATTTGTGGCCAAATACTTTTCGTTGTAATTAATGTGGCCAAATACTAAAATGTCATGTATTCATGTCCAAAATTAATTAATTAAAAAAAGATAAAAAAAAACACCTTATATTTTCTGACAATAACAAGAATAATTCTTCTAGGTGGGTAGGCCATGACAATCTTATTTTTAGGTGGGTAGGCCAGCCAAACACCTTACATCAGACATTATTATTTTTAAAGAGCTAACTAGCTAGGTGGGTAAGCCATCACAATCTTCATTTATTTATAATCAGATTATAAAAAATTTGAGTATACAAACTAGTCAAAGAATACATTAAAATACAAATAATAGCCACAAACATAATACTATTTAAATTCTAATCATTTTGAACGTGAATTATCATAAATATCATTCTACTTAAATTTAATTATATGAATGGTACGAATAGTATGAATAATATTCATTCATACAATTCATACATACATATATACAGTTTAATAAAATCAAGTATCACGTATGAATGGTACGATTTGATACAATTCATACTAAAAAATGTAAAATATACTTATAACGATATTTTAGTAAAAAAAAATTAATAAATGACTAAAATTTAATTATCATTATGTTGGTTGCTATTATTTGTCTTTTACAATCTTTTTTGGCTATTTTATATTATCACTCTAAATTTTTTTATAATCAGCCATATCTATATATAAATATATATCAAAAGTTTTTGAGTGGATGAAGGAGCTCGGAATAGATCCGAGCATGAAATGAATATTGTGTATTGTGTAGAGGGTAGAAAACAACAAGCATAAAAGAAGCTTACTCCTCCGTCCCGCCAAATTGTTTAATGAATTTTCTTTTCAGATAGTCCACAAAAGTGTTTAATACTAAAACTTTCTATTTATAATAATTTTTCCATACACACAATTTAATTAAAAATTATAAATCATTTGGAACCCAAATTTCATTAATTATACTTTTCTACACAAATCTCTGCACATCACACTTCTTTCACACTCCACTCATTACACTCCTTACACACTTTATACAAAGGCAACAAATTTTATTAAAACTGGTGCAAATCAAATCTTTAAACACTTTAGAGGATGGAGAGAGCACAGAACGCAGGAGGAGTTGAAGTTAACGAAATTCAGTAATTAAGAAATGCGAAGTCTATTAAGCATGGTTTTGCCATCAAGTTGGCTACTCTGTTGCGCCAGTAAATAATCCTCATATTTCATGGAACCATAGTTAGGTGCAGCGCCGCCGCCGCCTTCAGCCGCCGCCGGGGATACAACTGCATTTAGCGACGGCCCATTTGCCACTGCCACCGAAATCCTCGTCTTTTCACCGTTCACCACCGCCCTATGCAGCACGCTCTTGTACTTTCCGTTGCTGAATATCTAATCAAACAAATATTATATATATATATATATAAAGAGATGATGATGATGATGATATATATATATATATATATATATACCTCGAGATGATCGGCGGTGTTGACCAAAATGGAGTTGGGAAGGGCATTGACGTTGAGCCATTTGGCTTGGTGGTGAATCTGCAGGCCTCCGACGCCGTTGTCCACGAGAAGCGTGAAGAGGCCGTGATCGGAATGAGGTAGCATCCCCATCGCCGCCTCTGGATTAGGGCAAGGCGGGTAGTAATTGGCGATGAATATTTGAAGAGAAGACCCCATTTCCAACGCCCTCTCCATTTCCGTTTCTTCCACTCCTAGGTTTTCTGCTACCGCTTTGCAAAGCTGCGCCACCACATCTCGACTTCTTTTACAGTATTCTGCCACTAGGCCTCTGTACATTCATTACATTCTCCACAATTATTAATTAATTACTCTATATATTTGTTTTTTTTATTATCTTTAATTTTAAGTATTTGGGTTATTTTACAGTTAGTATTGTCATTTTATTGTTATTCACCTAGCACGTTCCTTTATTTGCAACTACAAAATTAAGATTCAATTTTTCAAGCGGATTGGGAACTTTGTAGTTGATTTCAGAAAACATATAGAGGAGAGACGCGCTACAAAAAAATCATCATATAATGACCATAATTAATGATAAATGATAAGAAAAGATTGCCACACTAAATATTTTATGACGATTTTAGCGTTTATAATGATAAATATTTTTATTTATATGATATGGGATTGTTATTTTAAAAATAAAAATAGGCCCATCAACATATATAGTGTTGTTTTGGAGGAGTAAATAAATAATTAGTTGTCCCAGTCGCAACTAATTATCTATCTCTTGAATGAATATATATACGTCGACAAACTTACTTTGATATATATAAATGTTACTTTCCATAACATATATATCAACAAATCTGACACGCCAATAAATATAATGTTGCTGTACGACAAAATAATTGAAGAGAGAGAATTTCTCAAGATAAGATATGATAAAATGATCGATTTTTGTAAATTTTCTTTTTGTATTTGTATCATAAGATATATTAATTATTTTCGTCCATGAAAATGATTTTTGTGTGTATTAGAATTCTCCTAATCAATATATATGTATATATATATATATATTTAAAACAATATTTCAGAACTTTATTGAGTAATAATCCGAGAATTAAATCCATGCAAATTAATATTGAAAATGGTCTGGATGTGGAAAACAATGAAAAAAGTAGTAAATGAAATTGTATTAGATAATAATTAAGTGGGTAGTAAATTGATTAATAGGTAATTAAGGTACCTGAGAGATTGAGGTTTATGTGGACAATAGAAGTGAGGATGGACAAAAAGCTTCAAGAAATCCCTCCAGCAAAAGACTTTGTCAGTGGAAGTATTGAAGCTGGTTCCATACCTAATCGGACTCAATACATTTTTAGGCTCGAACTCTGGCTTCTCTGCCTCAGAAAGCTTGAAAAACTCACTGCTAGCCTCAATCACACCATCAACTAACTCTTCTGGGATCCCATGATTCACTAACTACATCACAAAAGAAAGAAGCTAAGATTATATATATATGTGCAGCACCAGTTAATAGTTTTATTAATAGTAGGAACGTACCATGAAGAAGCCCCAGTTGAGACAGGCTAGGTGAAGGTGATGAAGAGCTTTGGCCTTGTGCTGTGGGTTGTCTGAGTTCAGAAGCGAAAGATCGATTATGGGGATTGAAGCTGCTTCTGCTTCTGCTTCTGCTTCCTTTTCACTACTACTACTAGGATTATTAGTTCTAATATTGCTGTCGTAGTAGACATACTTGGATGGGATACTTCTAATACCTGATTCTGCTACTTCTTTCACGCATGATATATTGCTTGCTGCTGCTCTCATCTTCTTTTCAACTTTCTCTCTTTCTCTCTTGTCCAGTAACTTAGAAATGGATCGAGATGGACTTCAATCATTCAATCTATTTACTTTGAATATGTGATTGATTTCCACACGGAATCAGTATATATTATTGGGTTTTTGACTATTCAATTTTTATTTAGGCTTATAATTTCTAAGCCAAGCCCAATTTTGCATGGGCCTCCGGTAATAAAGCATGACTATGTTCATTTTAAATAAAAGCTGTTTTTCAATTTTGTAAATAAAAATAATTTTAAAATACATTTTATGAATAAAAGTTATTTAGTAGAAATAAATCATAGCCCTTCCTTACATCTCATGTATGATGGAATTTTCTATAAAAGTTACTCATACTATAATAATATCATAAAGCGAGTAAAATATTAATGAAACTAGCTCTACATTTTTTTTTTTAAATTGAAGTACATTAACATTAAATTACATGGCCGCGTCACGGAAGACTCGAAGCTGAGACCTTAGCCTTGGGCATTAACCTCACTGCCACTAGCTCTACATTTTTGGGTTTTACTGGACTCTTAAGTATTGATAATTAACTTATGGTGAATGCATAAATCCTAATTTGATCATGAAACCTCATTGTACATTACTAAATCCTAATTATAAATTAGTTCTTATACTGTAATTAAGGAATAACCAAAGAATCATCTAGATACAAAAATATGAATAGGCGACCGCACCCGCTGCATTCCTCTCTTTAATAAATGGATTACGTAGCAATAAATATGAAAATAACTAAGTGTTGAAAGGCAGAAGATTGTTGAGTTGAGAGCATTATTAGTACTACAAGTCTACAACCAAGCAAAGAGAGACGCATTCTGACCATGCATGGATTTTCAGTAATACAAAGATTGTTAATTGCTCATATTCTGAAGATGATAATGGCTCCCAAAGGCACAACAAAAAACATCACTCAGAATCACTTGCAAACAAACTATGGAATCATCCATTTTGATCATAAACACATCCAAAACTGTTTACTTACAATTCTTTGAGAGGCCTACTCTTCGACTAGACCCTCCCCTTTCATTCTCTTTACATTATTCATTGTTAAAAATTCAATCTTGGGATTAAAAATTGAATCTTGGGAGATGACAATTCAGCTCCTGCTCCTGCTGTTGTGCCTCGACAGAAATACTCTGGCGCTGCACGAAGCCGACCTCTTGATTGAAGACGAAGCCCCCCTTTGCATCGAAGGGTTCAAAACCAATCTCAACAAGCTATCCTCGTTCACTCCCACTGATCTCCTTCCCCCCACTTGCTCAACTTTCGCTTTCACCACCTGCTTCTCTGAATCGTTGCCACTCAAAGCATTCACTACTGCAGCACTGATCATGGAGGCTGATACCGAGTCCATTGACACCGATCTTCTAACACCTTGCAATTGTGTCCCTTCTAATCCATCTACATCGATTTTGCAGTCAATTTCATTCATTTCAAGGGAGCTTTGAGGCCGGCCCGACCCATCATCCTCGCTCTCAACCCTAGCTTCTCCCTCGCCCGCCCGGAGTTCTTGGGGACGGGTAGAGTGGTGAGGAGTGGGTTCCTGCTCTATCAGCGGGGCGGCTGCGGTGGCGACGATTGCGGCCCGGCACATGGGGCAGTTGGTGTGGGACGCGAGCCACGTGTCGATGCAGGGTATGTGGAAGGCGTGGCTGCACTTGGGTAGCAGCCTCAGCGTCTCGTCCTCTTGGAATTCGCTCAGGCAAACTGCGCAATCCGTACCTTCGACGAGGCCGTCTCCGATCTTGTACTTGACGATCGTGATTGCGTTGATGGCGGAAGGCTGAAGCCCGACCGTTCTGATGTACCAGATAGGATGGTCAACGACGGGGCCGTAATCATCGTCGTCGTCATCCGATCCGGGGGCGGGGGCTTCCTCTTCCTGCCGCCTACGGTGGCGCGATTTGATCCAGAGGTCGTAGAATTTGTAGATAGTGTAGCAGGTGAAGATGAAGAAAGCGGAGGCTAGGACGGCGAGGGAGGCGACGAGAAGGAGGGAGAGGTTTTGGGGTTGGTTTAGACCGGTGGTGGGGGAGAGGGGTGGGGGCGGCGGCGGCGGCGGCGGAGGTGTAAACAGAAGCAGTGGTTGTTTGCAAACATCAGGAGGGCATACGGAGAAACAGGTCAAGGGGCAAGAGCCATTGAATTGGGGTAAGGCAGCACAGTATAGGTTACAGTAAGATGGATCAGGAACAGGAACAGGTACAGGTACAGAGTCGTCGACCTCGAGGAGTTTTCTGTAATGGAAGGCCATCAACAGAGGCTCAAGGGAAAGAGGATAGGAGTTAAGAGAGAGAAAGAGTGATAGGCCATAGGCATAGGGTTCTACTTGTGGCTTATTGTGGTGGAAGAGGAACAAAGCCAAATCTTGGACGATGATTTTCTTCAATTCCTAATTTCTCTTTCTTGACTTTTCTTGTGTGCTGTGAAGTCTCAGGCGGCGGATGCTCTCGGCCCGCTTCTGGCCCGCCATTTCCCGGCCCGTTCTTATATTATACAGTATAATTTATATTAGAGTAAATTATAGAAAATCATCAAATAATATAACCAAACATAAATAATACTCACCAACTTAACACTATAATAATTCTATCCATTTTAAAAATTTTGGAACAAATATATCATTTTAAATACTTTTATAATTATAATTAATATTTTTTTATAATTATAGTTGTAATATTACCCACCGTTTTTCTCAAACTTCCCCCGTCGTCTCCTTCCTATCCACTGCCCCACTGTCGTCTCTGCCCCACTGTAGTTTTTCTCCGCATTCCCCGTCGAGTATTCTTCCACGCGCAGCACAGTTACCCCAAACTTATCCCCTAACGTCTCCCTCTCCTTCCCCTGCGCATACCCCGCCGCACCCGCTGCCGCTGCCCATCACCCGTCAAGTATTCTTCCATGCGCACCACCGCCGCTGCTCATCCCCACCGTGTGCCACCGCGTCCATCCCATTGCGCGCCGCCCTTCCACTCCCCATTGCTGAAAATTCACATTTTTGTAATTGGGTATGTGGGGTACTATTTGGTATGAAGTGTATGAAATGGTATAATTTTCATGGTTCATACTATTCATACGTGAATCATCTAATTCATATCACTTTTGTGTGAAAGGGATGATTCATACCAAATTACTATGAAAAATATGATTCATACTTAGTATGCGGAATTCGTACTCATAAATACGAAAATAAAAAAATATATCATTTTAACTAAAAGGGTATTTTTGATAATTTACAATGAAAATGGCTAGAATTTATATAGTGTTATGTTGTTGGTTACTATTTATCTTTCACTATCTTATTTGACTATTTTAAATTTCGCCTCTTTATATTATGTGTTTTTTGATGGATTTTCCTTTTTTTTAATTCTTTTTGTTTCGCCCAAAATATTTGTGTCCAGTTAAATTTGTGTCTATCATCAATATTAATCATTATTTGCTTAATTATTCATAGAATAGGTGCTAAAATTAACTAATGTACTCCCTCCGTCCCAACTAAGTTGAGACGTTTATCATTTTGGGCCGTCTCAATTAAGTTGGGGCGTTTCTTTTTTGGATATCTTTATCCTGCACACAAATTAAATAATATATTTTTATCATTATTTTATATATTTTTCAACTCTAAACATACAATTCTTAATTAGTGTGCCCAAAAAAAATATTTCAACTTAGTCGAAACGGGAGTATCAAATAAAAAATTGTGTGATTTAGGGAAGAGATTAAGTAGAACAAGTTGCAGGAGATTCGACCTTTTTCTATTATAGGCTTTTGAAGTGGGGCATGAAGTTAATTAAAGCAAGTAATATGTAGTTGGTCAACCGTCAACCAAAAGTAGTGGTATTCGTTTTCACACGTTACTTAAGTAAGTTGCCAAAGGTTTGGATGTGGGTGTGGCGGTGGTTAGAGATTTCAATCCTTTAAACTCACTCGGTTTCGGACTAATTCACTTGAGTTGTCGGGCTATCCGATTCGGTCTTAATTGGATTGAAAATTTGTAACTTTAAGCCTAAATTTTTAGTTTTCGGGCTAGCTCACCGCGTCAATTGGATTAGAATATTTATGAAAATGTTTAATATATATATATATATATATTTATCATTTTATATTTAAAAATATATATATTTGAAAAATATAATATATAAAATAAAATTTTAAATATAGTTAAATATTAAAATTAAATATTAATAAATTAAAAAAAATGTAAAAATATTATACCAAAATTGTGTCAATTACTTTTTTAAGTGATTGATTAATTGATGCGTATGATAAATACGTTATTTGCATAAAATATCAAACATATTATGAAAATAATAATTATATTATTTTTTCTATTCGGTTAATTGGGTCAACCACTCGATTTTCGGGCTAATCCTGTCAGGTTTGGGTTATTTTCAGTTCAACTCGTTCGGGCTAAAAACTGTTTCGGATCATAAATTTTCAACTCTAACCTTCTTCGATTTCGGGTCTTCGGGCCAATTGACATCTCTAGTGGTGGCCAACATTTCTTACAATTCCTATATTATTAGTTTAATTACATATTAAATTAATATAATAAATCAATAAATAGGAGATGTTTTTTAGTACTTTCTTCGTCCCACTAAATTTGACACCTTTTTTCCGACATGATTATTAAGGAGAGAGTATAAAGTTGTGTTTAGAGTGCTCAATTCAATTGGGCCGTACTATATTTGGACCTTAATTTCATCTTCTTATTGGGCTTCCCATCAAAAATATGTGCATTCCTCAAAGTTGTAAATCGTTTTCCAACTTTTGCTCACCACGCACTCCATTAATAACTTTAGGGTTAATACGTAATTAAACACCATCATAACCTGAAATTGCTGATGGGATTCAGATATTTGGCAACTGCTTCTTGTAGTAATCGATAAATGTTTCACTATTGAATTGTATTATCCTATTAAAAATGACTATTTTCCTAAAGAAATTAAATAGTTTAAACTCCACATGCACGTATTAATTTTCTTGTGGCCATTCTTAGTGGGAATATAAAAATTTAGAGAGGGATATTGTATTAACGGCACTTGTGTTACTGTATCTCAAAAACTTACAAAACCACGAAAAGTTAGCTATAATCACATTGCACTATATATATGGTGCAATGACGACCAAATGACTCTCACATATAATCTCCATTGACGTTCTTAACATTAAAGAGAGGAAAAGGTAAGAAAAAGGCGCAATATTTGCAATACTTCAAACTTGCAAGGAATATATATGTAGCTTGTCTTAACATCTTTTTTCTATAATAAAAATAATGTATTAATTTCTTGTCGTGTAAGAGTCTTTTTTCTTTAGTTTTAAGTAGGTATGCAAACGTTATTTGCTTCGCGTACTTGTAATGTGTTGCTTCTCTCAGAGAGCTTTGCTTCTTAAACTTGTTATTATTTCATGTGTTATAAGTTCCTCAAATAATGTTCTTATTTTTAGTAATTTTACTACTACTCGAGCACAGATGGCTGCAAAAATCCCATCATCCTCCTACAAACTCCATGCTCTCACCACTTTTCTTCAACGATACAGATCCATTGCCAGTGGCTCGTGGCGGCGCCACCGCGATCTTCCGGCTAATAAGGTGGAAGGTGGTGATCAGGGACTCAGGTTGCTAAGCGTCGCTTCCAAGTTGGGAACGTAAGTATTAATTAATTATTCTTGAATTATTACTCTCTCTCTTTATTTTTTTGTTAGTAGTATGCAATGGCTTGATTTAATCACTGAAAAATGAAGTAGAATGCATTGATTTATTAAAGGGATCAGAAGAATCAAAGTGAAGAGACAAGGGAGCAATCACACTTGCCAGATCCACCAAAGTTTGGATTCTCAAATTGGTAGCAATCGCAATTCCCAATTTTTTTTTAAGAAAAAAATATATTCAAGAAGTGATATTCTCTCATGTACAATCCGAAAGTAAACCAAAGATAAGAATTTGTTTGAAATATATAGGATAAAATGGCTTGTGGGATCTTTAGTAACATTTGTGCTGCCATTTTGGAAGAACAAATGGGATAACTTGCTGACATTGGAAGGTAGGTAAAGTAGACCCATTGAGCCTTTATTTGAGTGAGTATATGGACTTGATTTATAATGTAGTGTTTTAAGATGTAGAGTAAAATTGTCATTATATCATATACATACATACAAGGCTACATTAATTAAATAAGAGTACGTGTATACTAATTAATCTATGTACATTTCAAAGCTGAATATGGAATATGACATCAGGAAAGGCAGCGAGGGTGGCGGAAGAGGTGGAGGCGGTGGCGGAGGTGGCGGAACAGGTGGCAACGACCGCGGATAAGGCGCTGGAGGAGGTGGTGAATGTGCTTCCAGATAACAGTAAGATGAAGGAAGCAGCACAAGCATTGGAGCATGTCTCTTCTGTAGCTGCTCATGATGCCCAACTCATTGAAAATATAATCCACAAGGTTCATACATTTGTATCTAACAAACTTGGTGTCTACATGCATGCTCTCTTAATATAGTAGTAGTATTTTTTAATTAAATTAGTTGTGACATGTATTGGAGACAGGTTAGTGATGTGAAGCATGAATTAGAAGACCTGGAGTCCATTGTTGAACCAATTGTCGACAAGATTATTCAAGGGAAGCACCCAAAAAATTATTAGTACATTTTACTGCAATCATGCATTTTGTTCAATTCTTTGAGTGCAGATATATATTCAAGAAATAAAAATTCAATGAGTTGTATTCCTATTTTTGAAAAATGGTGGTTGCTGAATGTAAAATTGTATTCTTTTTTACTGCCACATGCAAGACAATGTCTCTTGATATCGATCGTTTTCAGCAAATGATTTGAAGGAAAAAGAAGTTAAATTAGTAAAACAAGGAAAAAAGACTTAATTTGGTGGAGACCAGTTTTCCTCATCCTCAATCACTTTAGCTTTAATCAGAGATTTTTAATAGGAAAAACAATAATTGTAATACTCCGACGAAATATTGGATCAGAAGAAATTAAATAAATCGTCAAATAATAATTAATATTGATGATACATCAGCTTAGCTAAATACAGGAAGCAATAGTAGCTAGTTTGGACCTCTTTATAACAATGCAAAACACTGTCCATATCATCAAGTTAATAACAAAAGAATTTTTGAAAACCTAAAAGAATAGATAAATCATAAAAAAATATAGCAGATCGAGCGTTCACGCAACAAACATAACGGCGAAGAAACCGACTGCGGCGGCGGCGACTCCCGCTTTGTTGAGAACGGCACCGTTATGAGAAGGCAGTGGAGAGTCAGCAGCGGTCGGAGGCAAGCCGACGGACGGTGAGGGAGAGATGGTTGATGGCGGAGGAGCTGGCGGCGAGAAGACGGCCCTGGGTGAAGGAGAAGGCGATGACGACGGTGGAGGAGGAGTGGCGGACACCGCAGGGGTCGGGCTAGGGCTAGGGCTCGCGTGACTCGGCGGCTTCGACACTGGAGAAGGTGCGGGTGTTTTAGCCACCGGAGATGGTGATGGAGAAGGCGAAGGAGACTGCGCCAAGGCGAAGGTGAGCAGCAGCGCGGAAATCAGCAGTGAGAAAACCTTGGAAAACGCCATTGTTGGGTTGGTCTGTGTAAAGTTCTGGAAGAATAATGAATTGTGAAGATGGAGAGAGACGGAGGAGAGGAGATGTATAAAGTGGAAGTGAAGGGAGAAGGAGGTATTTATAAATCTTTGTATTGCCAGCTCATCTTTGACTGGATTTCAACGCGTAACCCTTTTTTTTTTCTAAAAAAAAATAACTAATAAATAACCGACCGATATAGGGCAGGGTAACACGGTTAAGGAATAAGGATATTACCCCAAAAGCAAAACCGCGGTTGAATTCTGATGCCAACTAATATCGATCTCTTCCAATACATATCTCCACTCATATAATAAAATATTACTACTAGAAACCAAATCTTAATTATAATCTACCACCTAAAGTTAATTTGGAGGAGTAAGAGAAAATGTTAAATACTGATTCGGAATAATTACTGTCTATCACTCTCTCCATGCCTCTTCTATGAATCTGCAAAACTTTGACTTTATCCTCATCATCATCACCCAATTCTACCAAGCTTGCGCCTAAATTAACATCAAATTACACAAATAGTTGAACAATAACCCTAGTTGCAGGCTTGATTGGAAGGTACGCGAACTTGTTTAATAAAAACTCGATCGAGTGTGGCTCAGTATAACTTTTGTTGTAGGCTTCATTCAGAAGGTGTGTGCCTCCACTTAACTGTCGCAAGAGAGAAGCGCACTACGGCTTAGGCACCACATTACAAAATCTAATCTAATGTTTTCTGGCCACCTCCTTAATGCCAAGGGCCGCTTCAAACGTCATTTTTAAGCATGCTTGTTTTTTTCCTTCTTCATATTAATAAAAATCGAGGCCTCAGTATGCTTATATTAATCAATACTTTTATCTCTCTCTCTCTATATATATATATATCAATCATAGATACTTGGTTTAGAGACATGTTGAGGGCCTCAATTTTTTACCGAAGACCTTAGGCGACCGCCTCATGAATGTTAAGAGACAATTGCTATTCGGTTTCTATATAACATTTGGCTAATTTCTATTACAGCTTATGGTTCACTCATGAGGTAGTGTACAATCAAGCAAAAAGAATAAGAATGATGTAATGAATGACAGACCAACAACTTCTCTTTGGAAGATCATCACTACATTATTACGACCATAAACAAAATCCAGTGTTATTACCTTGTAACTGGAAGTAGCGTATCTCAATTTCTTCTCTTCAAGTTGAGGCATATATCGTACTGCAACTCAAGGGAAACACTTAAGAGTCCGATGTAACTGGGGTCTCACCACTTGTGCGTCCATTGTCGCTGATGAGCGCTGGATTACCCTTGGCATCTAAACCATAGACATGGCCCATTTTGGCACGTTTTGTCTCTAGATATCTCATGTTATCTTTAGTGATTGGAGTCACGAGGGGAACCCTGCCTGCAACAGCCAAACCATAACCCTTGAGCCCTACGTACTTTGCAGGATTGTTTGTCATCAGCTTCATTGTTCTAACCCCAAGATCTCTCAGTATCTGCACAAGGATTACGCAATCAATGTCACAAGAATGCCTATATCATACTCCTTCCGTCCCACTTTAGATGTCTCACTTTCCTTTTTGGGATGTCACATTTCCTATTTAGGTACTAAATTAATGCCTATATCATGGTCACTCAAACGTTAAAGTGCATACATACACATATACATATATAGATACGTGTATATTTCACAGGGTAGTGCTCTGCAGACGTTAAAGTGCAACATACACAAATACATATATGGATACATGTATATTGCACAGGGTAGTCATCTGCAGACGTTAAAGTGCATACATACACAAATACATATAGATACATGTATATTTCACAGGGTAGTCCTCTGCAGGTCTTTTCCCCTTTTCATCTTATCATAATTTATTTTCACTTTTTTGGCAGGTTGGTGGGTGTTCACTGTTCACACTCTAATTGCAATAACTTGAATGATAAAATAAAGCTCGTGTAATTTTGAGATATGATGATGTTAGAAATCATTACCTGTGCACCAATCCCATACTCTCTTGAATCAACAGGCAAACCCAACTCCTCATTTGCCTCCACGGTGTCACGTCCAGCATCTTGCAAATTGTAAGCTCGAAGTTTGTGGCCTAACCCAATTCCTCTTCCCTCATGACCACGGAGGTAAACTAGAACACCCCTACCAGCTGCCTCAATCTGTTGCATTGCAAGTGACAGCTGGCTTCCACAATCACATCTGGCTGAACCAAATATGTCGCCAGTAAGACATTCTGAGTGTACTCTAACAAGAATGTCTTGCCCGTCACCAATTTCACCCTGTTGAAAACATCATGATGTGAATTCAGAATTTGTCGAGTATATAGCTCAAAGCAGGATACTGTGACCGAAACATGCAGTATTAGGTCAAATTGCTGCATATTTCTCACCTTAACCATTGCAATGTGTTCAATTCCATCCAAGATGGACCTGTAACAATGGGCAGTAAATGGCCCCCACATGGTTGGTATACGAGCAGCAGAAGCATGTGTCACTAACCTATCCCTCTTTCTCCTATATCTGCAAAGTACTGCATGTTAGGCCTTCTGAAATACTATGTTTTTGAACATAATGTTATCCTCTCAGATGGTTATGCATGGCAAAGAGAGGCAATTAATAGCAAATTTATCTCAACAAAAGAAAATCCCCCATTGTTAAAATACAGTCTAAGAGACACAATCTGAAGTTAAAATAAGCAGAATCATAATAGGGATTCCAGTGATTCTGCCCTTTGAGAATTTAAGTTCAGTTAAGACAGAACTAGGACAATTTAGAAATAGAGGCACCATGGAATTTACAAACGAAGCTCGTCAATTACCTTATTAAATCAGCAATAGACACAATTTTCAGGTTTTCTTGCTGTGCAAATTCCTTCAGCCTAGGTAATCGAGCCATGGAGCCATCATCGTCAACAATCTCACATAGAACTCCAGCAGTGTCAGAACCAGCTAGCATGGCAAGGTCCACAGCTGCTTCTGTGTGCCCTGCTCTTTTTAGGACACCACCCTCCCTGTACTTCAGGGGAAATATGTGTCCTGGGCGATTGAAATCCTCTGGCTTTGAATCCTTTGATGCCAGAGCCAGTATTGTCGTTGCACGGTCACGCGCTGAAACACCTGTAGTTGTACCATGTTTTGCATCCTACAAAGATGTAAAATGTTCTTAGTTATGCTATCTCAAAGATGTCTTTCCTGGTTATTGGTATTTGATTTAACATGAATCCAGTAATATGATGCGTCTATCTCTCAGCTTTCCAGAAAGGTGTATGCAGCATAAATATTAAAACTCCCTCGGTCCCTCATTTAGCAACAGATTTTTTTCTTCCATTTGAACTCATTTCAATAATTCTTTTAGTCGCTTTAGAACATGCACATTTTCCTTTTTCGTCTGTCCCCTGTTTATGCACTTTCCATTTCTATACACATAAAACTACATAAAGTGTGAGACCCTTTCTCCACTCACAATGCATTCAACTAATTTTCTTAAATTCCATGTCAACTTTAAGCGTGCATGTTTATAGGGGATGGAGTTAGTATTAGCTCATACTTCATTAAGAGCTTAAAGAATTTGTTCACATGTAGAAACTTATATTAGAAATAATCACATACTAATCTTATTGTAACAGAGAAGCAGCTTACCACTGAAACAGTGAATGCAGTACAAAGTTTCTCCTCGTTCTCCTTATGATTTACCATCAAGGGGAGCTTCAACCTCTCCAAGTCTTCCTCCTGCATGCTCACACAAACTATTCCAGTTCCATGCTTCACAAAGAATGCCATAGCCTCTGGGGTAACTTTTGATGCAGCCATTATGAGATCCCCTTCATTCTCTCTATCCTCATCATCTACGACCACAACCATCTGCATTGCCAGTCCAAAGAATCTGTCAATTACAAACGAAATACAATAACATCACAAAATCATTGCGAAAGAAAACCTACCTTTCCTTTGCGAATGTCATCAATGGCCTCCGAAACACTTGAGAAACCTTCTGATGGCATGTCCAAGTCGAATTCATCATTTTCAAGAGGGAAACCACTAGCGGTAGGGGCCATATCAGCTGCAAGTGCTCCTAATACTACGGAATCAGACTGTATCTCAACTCCACCAGATATATCGCTGGCGAGAGCCTTAGTTGCAATATCAGAACAAGATGAATGAGGAAGAGAACCATTTTCAGCTGGGAACAGGGCTGACTTAATTTTCCCATTGGGTTTGATACTCAAACTGAAAACGGCACTCGGCTGTTTGAAGCATTCTACGCCATTCGTGTACTGACTAAATGGTCCGCAATTCAGACCATTGAACAGTGTGGAGCTGTTGAGTGCCCCATAAAGATTATAAGTTAGCATTTGAATTCATAACAGGATAAAGAAATCGGAAAGATGCACATCTTATTTCACAACATACAAAGGCATGA
Organism: Leonotis leonurus; assembly: GCA_026898415.1. Lineage (NCBI taxonomy): Eukaryota > Viridiplantae > Streptophyta > Magnoliopsida > Lamiales > Lamiaceae > Leonotis > Leonotis leonurus. The sequence goes on from JAPKLX010000012.1 coordinate 3,601,610, forward strand.
TATGATTCCTGTTCTGTTCATCAATCCACAGCCACACAACTGCTGAAATAACGAGATTTCACCAGTACAATTTCCGATCACTACACAGATGTCAAAAGAATAATTTGCAACAACTATAGCTTCAGAAATTAAATCAGCAAAGCCTTTTCTAATACTGCCGAAAAGCATATGCTAACCTAACCATGCTCCAAATGAAGAAAATAACAGACAGATTAGTCCAAACCTACGAATCCTTCCACTAAAAAAGCTAAAAGCACTCGCAGTGGCATAAAGCTATAGGATAATAGAAATCCAAAAATTTTCATCCACACACAATGAAGGATGATTCAAAAACAAAAAAGAATACAGCTCTAAGTTAGGCGGCAAAAGAAGAAGAAGAAAGACGAAGCCAGATCAAAATTAACCATAGAAGAAAGAAAAAAACAGCAAAGACGGCGTAAAAAGATAACATTCAATACTAACCCAGAACGAGAAAGCGAAGTCGAGGAGCAAGAAAAATTAACGGAAGTCATCGTTCCTTTCTACGGTTGAAAGGGTTGTGAGGAAGTTGGTATCCGAAGAAGAAAATAGCTCACGATTTTTGGGTGAATGTTTTTAGGAAAGAGAAAATCCGAATTATTTGTGGAAAGAAAAATTGGATTATGTTAATTTTGCAGAGAGGCGCCGCGGCAGGTGATATATACATTACATATACATCCATTTACATTTGGTATTAATTAGTATTAGAAATAAATTTCATACCTACTCCACTTTTTTCCAGAAAAAGGAAATTAATTTTACTTTTATTGGATTGTTTACAGTTTATCTGGTTAATAAATGGAAATGATTTTGGGATTTATTTATATATGTTTACACGCGAATCTAATCTGGTTAATAACTGTCTTTGAAATCTGAAAACCAAGCGGTGACCTTAACTAAGAAGCAAAGCATGTGAGAATAGCGATGATGCTTAATTGGCCAACCAAATTGATTATCGACTCACTCACATACACACAGTATATAATATATAAAAATATTAGGTTTATATATTAGGTGGAAATCAATTTCCAATTCCATATATACCATCAAATCAATGCAATTACGTCCAAATCCAATACTGGATAGGCTAGGCTAGGCTAGGCTGCTCTCCAATTTTGACCTTGTACTATGCCAGCCTAGCCTAGCTATATATTCAAATTCATATAGTAACGCCATCTTGTCTTGTGTTTATTTTATCTTTTTATGCCTTTCTTCACTCCCACTCACTTCCCTCTATTTTGCTACTGGACTATCATTTCTTTTATATAGTTTTCATTCTTCAATTAACATAGGATTGATACCAATGTTACAATGTGTAGGATTAGCTTTAGCCATTATAGTTTTCTGCATCGTCAGTACATAGATGTAATGATCATTAACACAGAACGACTTTGAAATCAACATTCGATTTTGATATAGATATATAATAATATAATTCACATTCAGTTAAGAAAGTTGGATAGGACATGAATCTTGAAGAACAAAAAAGTCTTTTGGAAACAGCATATATATATATAAGAAGATCTAGAAACACAATGAAATGATTTTGTAACTGCTTTTGTTGATAGAGATAGTTATGATCTTCTCTTAAGGAAGAAATGCAACTTGTAAAACCTTGGACAACAATAGTATTTGCTGTGAATGAAGAAAGAGCTCTTTCTTGGCTGGGTTACTGAATGTAAGCAACAGCTCTTCAAGGAACTCAATGCATTTCATTTCTTGTTGTTTTTAATAAAAGAAATAAGAAAACTCCTTCAGTTTGAAGAAAAGTAACCCTGAGAGAGAGGTCAAAACTAGCTAAGTCATCAGCTAAAGTTTTCACCTGCTTCGGCAATTTACTATTGCTCAGGGTTCTATTAGGGAAGGCAATGTGTCTGGAAACGAAGAACGGAATGGATCAGGACCAAAAACTTACTTACACCAATCTCTGATATCAATAGAGCCCCAAGAACTTCCACCAAAATGTCCCCACGACTCCCCAGATCGCCGCGTTAACAAGGGCCATAATAAACCCGAATTTGAATACATCGGGAAGATCAATATAACCAGCTGTACACACAATTGCAAAAACACTGGTCAGTAACTATGTTGGGAGCTGAATCGATATTCAGATAGCAACTATGTACTGGGTAGAGGATATTGTAAAAACAAGGCTCCACTTTTGAACGAGAGATGCAAACAATTATGTAATCGGTGCACAAAACAAGTGGGGAAGAAGTCGAATTTTGAGTGTTACACAAAAATTAGGAAAGAAACTAGACAGAGTAATGAATAACTGATGAGCATAAAAAGGTAGTTGTACCTCCAAAATATACAGCAGCTTGGCCACTGCTATAATGTGCCAAAGCACCAAATAGATTGGTATTGTAAGCTAGAGCGAGGGCTGCTAGCACACCTGGAACTCCGGAAGCCAAATGCATGGCAAGAAATGCAGAGTACAATGCTCCAACATGGCCAGTTTGACTTGCAAATAGGTAGTGGATAAAGAAGTAAGCAGCTTGAAGAACACCAAAAGCAGCTTGCCAACTCAACGACAACGACTGCAGTGATTGGGCTACGCAATTGGACATCCAGCTCACAATGCCAAGGTTTGTCAATTGGCCTGCCATGCCTACCAGAACTGCAAACCATGCCAAAGTATCCCATGCTGATTTCTCACTTAAGCAGTCATCCCAATCGAGCACTCCCAATGACAAGAGGATCGAAAGACCAAGCATTGCAGCAACAACACTTGGAATCCCAAGAGCGTCTCTGCATGAATATCATCTCATATCAGTTGGGTGTATATAGGGAATCTATCAACAACCATTCAATATTAACCATAATGTTCACTCTAAGAAAAAGAAATAAACTACTGCACTGAGTAATCAGTTTCAAGCGATGTTAAATCAGAAAATTAAAAAATAGTGTTGTTGCTACTGAAGGATCCCATCCTCTTGCTAGATAATTTAACGGTATTTATATTTCATACAACCCTATTCTGGCACGAATCAATGAAATATCAATATGGCCTGCATCCTACTTATATGTTATAGATACACAAAGATGTTTTCATAGCAGTACAGAATCAGCAGTTTTCGAATGGAAAATGGTGTGGATTCAATGGGAAAAGTAGTACAAACCCGAAAATCCATAAAGAAACTGCAAGAAGCATTGTGCCAATCATAACCAATTCGTTTTTTGTCACAGGTCCCATAAGCTCCAATCTCTTTGCAGCCATTGCAGGGGCTTCAGGTGTATCTTTGATTTCAGGAGGGTAAAGCTTGTATAAGATGTATGGTGTAGCCAAAAGAGAGACAAGAGCAGGCAAACTTGCTGCCTTGAACCAAGAAACCCATGGGTTTGAAATTACAACCCCAAGCTCCTCGGCAAGTTTGAGACATAACAAATTTTGAGCTGCAGCAGTTAGGAAAAGACCACTTGAGTTACCAGCACACTGTCACACATCAAAAGAGGAAATGAGGAATGCATGAGTAACTGGAGTCAAGTAAGAGGCAACTGTACCAAACCATTCAGAAATGATACTGCTTGTACGGACACAAATCATATCTTAGACTAAATTATAGCCAGTCTTTATATAGAGACATTAATGAAAATTTATAAACCAAACCGAAGTACTTACCAATAATTATCATAATATTTTTATCTCTCGATTTTTATATAAATTCAATAAACTTTACGCCGCACAGCTATTGATGAAGTGATTTTCGTTAACAAACAGCACAAAGGAAGAGATACATTACTAAACCTTCAAACATACTACATACATTCTCTACAAAAGCATTGAGTAAGTATATTTTTCCTAAAGAGACTCAAATAAGCAAATTACAGAACCTCCGATTTTTCAACAAGAATATCACAAAACTTCCGAGTTTTCAAGACATGTAATTTAATGAGCTCCAAAAAAGCAAATTATCGGTCATTAAAATGGCAGTGACAAACCTGAAATTGCGATTGCACTAAATATGATCCAAGCTTCTTCTTGGAGGGATCTCCGGGTTTACTCCCTGCCGACAGAGACAAAGACTTAATGATGGGCAAGAACACACCACCGGCCCTGGCAGTGGTGCTAGGCATTGCTGGCGCAATCAAAGCTTCACTCAGTGTCAAACCGTAAGACAATCCAAGAGTGCTCTTTCCCAACCATTTCACGAAATAGGTGGCAATCCTATCGCCCAAGCCCGTCTTCACGAAACCGCGGGCAAAGAAGAAGGAGATGACAATCAACCAAATAACCTCATTAGTGAAGGCGGAGAAGGCGGCGGTGAAGCTAAGTGTCTTCGTGAGAATCGAGGTGGTGAGGCCGATGAACGCCCAAGCGCCGACGGGGAGGGGGCTGAGGACGAGGCCGGCGATGGTGGAGAGGAAAATCGAGAGCAATTGCCATGCCTGAGGGGTGACTTCGGGAGGTTTAGGCACAAAAAAGCGGACGACGACACCGATGGCGACTGAGATGATCAAGGGGACGAGTTTGGCGCCTTGTACAGGAGGTGATGCGGGTTTCGATTCGATAGGGGCGGGGACATCGGCGGCGGCGGCGGCGGACACGGTGAAAATGGGGAGCCTTCTATTGCTGGATTTGTGGAAGCGGGGGGTATTGGTGGGGCTGAGGATGAAGGGAAGCTTGAGGGCGAGGGCGGGGGAGGTAGAACTGAGGGGGGGGTGAGGGGGGGGGGGGGGGGGACGGAGAGGGGGGAGCGAGAAGCGGGAGAAGGAGGTGGCGGTGGTGGTGGAGGATGAAGAGTAAAGAGCCATGCTCTCCATCCGAGGGAGATAGAGAGAGTGAGAAGAAGATCCTGGAGTGAAGAGTGAGGGAGTGCGAGTGTGTGGGAATTTGGAGAAGGAGAAGGAGAGGGGCGGAATCTACAAAGGCCACAAACAGAGGGGAAAGTAGTGAAGCTGATTTTGCTGTTATATGTGTGTCTGTTTCGGTTATGCTCCATTCCATTCCCACGACTTATAGTAACTAGTTAAATTTCTTTTTATTATTATTATTACTGTTATTTTGAGGTTCACATCTATTATCTAATCTAACAACCTTCTTTTTATTATGCTCTAATCTCTTCTTTCCTTTTTCTCATCCAAATTTTTTTTTTCCACTTCCTACATTCAACACTAAAATTAAGTCACTCTAAGGTCAATTTGCAATTACCAAGCTACCAATGTCTAAGGAACAAACAGTCAGATACATAATATAAATATGTTATGTATTCATTTTGTTAGTTTGTGTTATTTTAATCTGTTAAAAATCCAATAAACTGAAAATATATCACATTTGATAGAGCCCTTGTTGAATATCATAGAGTAGAAGCTTAAATATTCAACTTCAAACTTGCAACAATTTATCTCTTTTAAAATAATTAGTAGACATTATTTTTAAACTGATGTCCGAATTGAGTAAAAATAAAGAAGAGTTGAGAAACTATTTAAATCAGTCACCACACCCAAATCTAATCAGTATCCCATGGTTAAGCATCGTCATCCTTTGGCATTTCCAATTTCCAAACTGAATGGAACTAAATTTTGAAGGAAATACCTATGAGTTGGCAAAAATAATTCGTCCAAATCTTGATTAATGAACTTTGAGGTTATCATATTCAAGCGACAAAATATTGTTAGAAAGTTTAAAATGTGGAATTTGGACATGACAATACATTGCATAAGTTGTTGGCAAGAACAAAGCAGAGATGATGACATCAAATTTCCCATCATTTAAATATACAGTGACAAGATCCCCACACACTAAGCCTAAAACTATGTCTTTTATGTAGTAAGCATAAACTATTGAAGTAACCTAAATGATATACTCGTATTTGATAAATGACTGTACAGTTGATAGAGAGATGACCAGATTTTTCACGGCCCGTTAGGTGCTGAATATCATGCATGCTATATAAGCTGATGCCTGTACAAATAGACACATTAATTCCCGCCAGCCATGCTTAACCTTTGACCTTTCTGCTCTCTCTCTATCTCTATCAGAAGTTTTCTTGGAACATATATTAGTTAGGAAATCATAGATGGATAGGTCGGGTTCGGGAGAGGTATAAAAATGGGTGAGAATATGTTATTACCTTTATTAGCACAAAAAACAAACCAGGTTCATGCAGCATCGGATGCCAGCATGCATTCCCTCAACTTTCAGCAATATCTATACCGGGAAAATCATCGATGCAACTCAGTTTCTGAAGGATGAGCTTTTCTTGCTTGACATCTGTGGAGCTTTAGTCAGGAATCAACAAAAGCTATTATAACATGGATATCTGATTCTAGCTAGTATATGACAGGACTCCTTTTCAACATCTGAAGTACTGTATTTATAATATTATAGCTGCAGACACTTCCAGGTTACTGGTTTTGAACTACTTAAAAATCTGAACCAGTCAAAAGAAAGAAAGACGCATCATATAATTGATAGACTCAGACTGCATATTCAGTTGACTGCTAGCGTAGTTCTTCAACTGTGATGAATTGTAGAATCGTTTATTCATGCAACAAGAATCAAGGGTTCAAGTGATACTACCTCAATGTTTTCAAGCTTATCATATTGCATGTAACATATTTATATATCATTGCAGCACTTCAGATTGCCCAACAAGAATCAAGGGTTCAAGTGATACTACCTCAATGTTTTCAAGCTTATCATATTGCATGTAACATATTTATATATCATTGCAGCACTTCAGATTGCCCAGTAAATCTCTACACACATTTAAAAGTATGGGCTGAAGCGAAGGATACATTCTTGATCAGGGTTGTCCATGAAATTAGAATGCAGTGCATTTCCTACACTGTCCACAATTGCTGAGGTAGTCATGGATGATTCGATACACAATATAGCAGTGATCGCATCTAATTGAGTGACATCATTTCTGAACATCAGCCTTGCATGAGCTACAAACAGTGACAAATTTGTGAAATAGTCCGAATGGAAGAAAAATCATGATACTGAGAATACAAGTACTTACCTTGAGCAAGGCGAATCAGACTTTCCAGCATCCGTACAGTTGTCCTGGCTGTAATAGTATTCTATTTAAACCAACTACAAGATAAAAGAACAGATATGCCATAAACAAACCTAAATGGTTGAGTATGCAAAACCTGCATTCTGAGTGGCAGACCGTCTTTGGAGTTGATAATAGCTAGATATGACCTTTTCAGCCTCCTTTGTAAGGACAGGTCTGAAATAACCTTTCACAAAATGAATATACCTGAAACCGAAGTGGTTTTATTATCATGTTTTAGTTGCTGTCAGGTTTCTAGGTCCTCTACTGGTGCCCAGTGCCCACATTTCTTTATTTCTCTATCAGGTAGTAACTACATGAAAGCATTTTCTATAAAGTTGAATAAATCCCACATATTTTATGCATTAAATTGAGAAGATGAACTAAAAGCAGAAGAAAATTATAAGACCGCTTCCAGGATGAAACTAGAAACGTGAAATGAGAATGAAAAATAACAATGGTGCAGCTATTACATGCTGCAGATTGCAAGATACAAATGGCATGTGATAACTAATGAACTTCAGAGTTTTTTTCTGTTTTTCTATTTCTTGAGCAAAATGAACTTCAGAGTTAAAATACAGTGATCTATATTTTATGACTAGTAATACAGAGTGGTCACATTAAGATACAGATTAAGAGAGTAGATACTAATCTTAGCCTGAAACTTCAAATTGTTACCAAAATATTTACCTCCTAAACATGGTAAGAGACCATATGTCAGATAGATTTTCATCCTGATTTCCTTTCTGTGGCTCAGACTGAAAACAAAGTTCAAAAGATACACACAATTCAGAGTAGACAATAAATTTTCATCTCCCAAGCCAGAGTGCAAAATAATATCAATATTACGTCAAAGAGAATGTGAGATGAAACAACTGCATCCCACTGTGGATTCTTTGTGTCCAAGAGGACAAGAACTATATCAAATCTGCTCAGTAAGGGTCCAGAGAGTGCAGTGTTGACAGACAGCGCTAGCATGGGTTAAAGAATGAAGACATAAAACTCAGAGAGCATTCCACAGCTATAAATCTTTGAAATCGACTAAAAAGGTTTTTCTAGGAACTAAACAACAAAATATGGAGCATATATTAATTTACATCTACATTATCATTTATCAAGCCCCACTAGAGAAGGATACGTTGATCTGGGTCATACTGTCCCTTTGGATTTGTTGCACCAAAAACAATTGTTCTTGTACTGAGAGTTGTTACCAGACCAGCCTGGAGATTTTAAAATATCCAGATGGTCATAAAATTGCAGTCATCATATGCATTAATTAAAATATGAAGTGTGAAATCATATATCTCCATTGTGGATTAAAAATGCAATATAACTAGCAGGCTTCTGACAAGTCTTGTAGATGTGCATCATATCATTTATTAGAACATATATTTTCAGAAGAAAAACAACGTTGTACAAAACTTTGGGGGCATTAAGGTTTCATGTCAGGGATCCCATACACATGCGTGTGCTTGCGGGAATCGAACATAACACAGAACTGGTGAAGTAATAAATTACATAAAGATGGGAATCAACTCGATCGGATGGGTGAGAGAAAAACCTGCAAATATTTTTATATACCTTGGCCACACTTATGGTTTGCTGCTCCATAGCTTCATGAATTGTTGCCCTATCGTGTTCCCTCATGCTGCAATAAAATAATGTCAGTACTATGCCTCCAAAACATAGTTACCTTGCAGGGCAAAAGAAAGAGCAAATACAAGCTATGCTCTAACCATCATCAATCGGAAAACTTCCTTCAGAATTATACCAATCGCATAGAAATGGTTTTTCGTTAAAAATCTGAAAATAAGTGTACCATAATAAACTGAGATTCACTTTCTTTGTTTCAGACTTCAAGTATTGGATGTGATGACAACCTAACAGTAACTAGGCTGTTTAGTATAAAAGGTCAGTTTAAGAAATAAGAGGAATACCTCCAAAAATGAGAAAAGTAACAATATGAAAGCTAGCCATTTTAGATAGTGAAATTTTGCTTTAGACAAACTTCATGTTAGAGTATCTACCATATGTATTAGGGTTTCTAGTAATATTAGTATGTAGGCCCACTAGTTAGACCCATTTCTCTTGTAATCCTAGTTTACCTCCTATATATCGGAGACGACTACTAATTATGTCGACTTGTTTCGGTTCTGCCCTACTACATTACATGGATGTCTTCCACCAAACCTCAACTTTTGATGCAAGATGTATGCTCCAGCTTGACGGGAGTGGTAGAGTATCTACCATATATATTTAGGTATTAATATTAGTATGTAGGTCCACTAGTTAGGCCTGTCTATGTCAAAGAATGCCTAAGCTAAATGAAGAGATCATAGATTCTACCTGTCAAACTCATCTATACAACAAAGACCACCATCTGCCAACACTAAGGCTCCAGCTTCCAACATCCATTCCCCTGAAAATAATTTATTTAATATTATTTAGCATGATGGGCAATGCAAAGTGTTAGCAAACAATTTAAGAACACCAGAAGTGTTGTTAGCAATACCTCCATCTTTAACTGCAGTAACAGTCAGTCCAGCACTAGTGCTCCCTAGCCCGGTGGTAATTACGGATCTATTGCTCAATTTGGCAGCAAACTTTAGGAACTGTGACTTTCCCGTGCCTAGTAAAATCAAGTATATTAGACATCTTTTAACTTAGAAGACGAACTTCATATCAGATTCATAAATTGAGTTCCTAACAACAATAAGAACAATTCAATCCAGTAGTTCTACAAGGACATTACAATGTGTTTTTTGAACAAGAATATACAACAAACAGTACATATTTTACCAGGATCACCAACCAAAAGCAAATGAGACTCTCCTCGGACCTTTGTGCCAGAGGCATCAACATGTTGAACACCTCCAATAAGCATTAGTGCGACTAAATGAAATAGAAATGTCAGCAGATGTTAAATTCTTAGTGATATATGGAGCAGCTGTTTTTGCATTGTGATAAAAAAAAATGTTGCCAAACACTGCTAAAACTAAAGCAAACTCTCGTTACCTGCAAGCTTGACAGTAAAGAGCCCAAAAATCTGTGGGCAGATACCTCGAAGAATGGCATTTCTTCCTACAGTTAATAATTGATATTTCAAACTAATATGTCAATAAGTGTGAGCGAATAGGATGTAGCACAGATAATATAATCATACCTCTTAATGGGGTGTCCTTGAAATCCATCCAGAAGTTTTTGAATTTCTCAATGATGTCATCAGGAATGTTAATATCTGACTTTAACTCATTCATCCTCCTGAAAGATAAAAATAAATCAAGAAAATGTTGTGCAGCCAAAAAATATCATCAGGTATTGGAAGGTCTCAGAAAGGGTAAAAAAGAAAAAAAAAGCTGTCAATCTGAAGTCCACAATCATGGAAAAAGCAAATGAATGTTCATGCTCAAGTAACGTAGTATAGACCTTCAGAGAAACATGAGACTTGGCAGTTGGGGCGCATATTTTTGAGACTTACCTAACTGTGCTTTAGTTCTAATAGACACACACTAAAAGAGCCAAGCAGGATAAACTGGCAGAGAAAAATATGTTACCTCACATAATTAGCAACCAAGACAGGATCCAAGTCGCAGCGCACGTCCTTCATGTCTGAGGACCATTTAGCTGTCAAAACTCCAGTAACAATCACATCATCTGAAAGGAGAAGTACGAAAAATGAATACACAAGCTCATTGTTTCATACCTCAAATGAATGTAGAATATACAACTGTCTCAATAAGTACCTCCAGCTTTAACAATGTCAACAAGATCATCCTTCAAAATAACAGGAATCGAACGAGGAATGCATCCAACGCCTAAAACTTGTGTGCTTTCTTGAATTTTAATTTCTTGATAGTCATGACATATGCTTTTTTCTTCTATCATCTGGAACCGTGTGCTTTCACAATTCTACAAGGGAACAACATCTAGTTCATAGCCTCATATGATGTGGCGAGAAGCTTAAGAGACCCACAAGCAAGTATTCTGAAAAGGTCAATCCCTAAGGATGCATGCTGAACTATTTCTAAGATTTTCGAGCTACTTTTCCTTTGTCTTACCCAAGAAAGGCAGTCGCAAGCTCAGGTCCAGAGTCAGTTAGCTCACATACTCAAACAAGAAGGTTTTCAATGAGGTCTTGATATAGTAATGCTCATATTTACACACTAAGAGTACTACTGATCTCTTATGCTTAGTCTAACCACAAGCAGAAGGCCTACTGAAAACCCGTTTTATGAGTTTTTTAGGTTCCTAGGTGTTTCTTAGATAAACACGCAAAAGGAGAAAGTATGCCTGTTAAGTTTTAAGGCATTCAGCTAAAAACAGCTGACACAATTACAATACTTATCAGTTATCACGGACGAGAAACTAGCACAAATGTATTACTTCCTCCGTCCCGTTAATAACGACCCATTTTCCATTTTGGGACGTCCCATTAATAACAACCCATTTCCTTATTAGGTAAACATTTGCACATGGGGTATCTTTTGGGTTTTGTGATATAGGCAAATATTAGGTGTTTCTTGGTGTTCGTGTAAAAAGTAAATGGGTCGTTATTAGTGGGACGGATGGAGTACTTCTTTTGGCTGCATAGTAAGTGTTAAAATTTATTGGCGCCCTTACAATATACTAGTCAATATCAGCATGACTCTATAACTTACCTGAGAAGGGCAAAAAGTAGGTTGGGTAATGGAATTTCTGGTTTCCACCTCTGGATAGACTTTGAACCTACAAATAAATTTTGGTTTCAGTTTACTGCAAAGAGTTCACATCAAAGCAGGTCATTTACAAGCTCTGCGAAGCATCATGCAGGAACAGGTCATTAGAAGTGTTGATAACGTCAATAAACAGTTAGAGGTCATAAAAACACAAAGCTAGTAAGCTCTGTTCTGGTTTCAAGTTTTCTGATATAAAGGCAAGAAATTAGTTTCTAACCATCAAGTTTTCTACTTTAAGACAAGAAAATTAGCAATTTCTAAGTATCAAATATGTCCTAATATAAAACATAATTTTTGCAACTAAAAGGATGTAGGTTTACTGGAGTGACTCCATATCTTTTATATCCTTTGCTTCTAAAGAGATACTTATTGAGATGAATGGTTTGGTAAAAATGATTTTCCATGGTTTGTGATCATTACTTTACTCCAAAATAGTCTAAAGGAAATCAAGCATATGAAAGCATCAAAATAAGACCTGTATTTGCACACTTTACACTCAAAAATCTTTTCGCCTTCAATCATCTTGATTGTACTAGTCCTTATTACTGTGCCTTTGAGAGTGAGAAGTATCCCTCGATGCTTTACCCTCACACGTCCAATACTTGGAAAAGTTTCTGCACAAACTCACGGATATATATATAAAGTAGATTTTTCAAAACAAGAGAGGTGGTAGTTCAGAAAAACACGATATGAAATCAACAATAAGAAAATTACTAACCAGGGCATTCAAGAGGAGAACCAGATACATTTATACGAACGTGTATATATGCCTTTATACTAGCATTCTCCACTTTCCTGAAATCCTCAAAGATAACTTTCTACAAATTCAGTTCAAACAACATAAGTTACACGAGCTGAATCCTTGGGAGAGGATTTTGCCAACAAATTCATTGAATAAAACTCAATTAACAACGGAACAAAAAACATTTTAGAACTTAGCATGGTGACCAATCCATTTATGACTAGCAGTATATACCAACTGAAGGCAGAATATATGGCATAACCATGAAAGGAACCTGAGCCCAGACAGCAGAATCATCGAAGAGAGGTAGAAATTCCTTAGGTTGTGCGAAAATGAGGTGCGCCAATGGTGGATTGTCATCCATCAACTCAGCAAAACTGTTGAGAAAAACTAAAATAATAATCGTGAAGTAGGAGGCCCATTAGCAGAAGCTAATGTACTGTACTATGGAGTATGTATGAAACTAAATACACAGTGCGTGAGTGAGTAAACATACTCAACGTGGAGAGGATAATGGAGGCGAGGATCAGAGGAGATGATAATAGCTCGGAGTTGGTCTAAGTGATGTTTAATCAGAAATGCCGCCATTTCTTTGCCGCGCCTACTGTCGTCCTCCATTACTACCACCATCTCGCTCAATTGGAGAAGGAGAAAGGGAGAGTTGATATTTTGGGTGGGTCTTGGCGGTAAGAGGCAGGAATTGCTATAAAAAGATTATTTCCATTCATTATTAATTTAATATATAACCATTTCTGTTATTTGAGATTTTGATTGTCGAAAGAATAACCAATTTGCACTTGGGTATTAAATTTTAGATAAAAAAAATTTATTTATTTTTATTTTCTATTAAGATTTATTGATTATAATATAATTAATATATAATAATTCGTATATTGATATGTCATTATCCTATCTATCTGAGTAAATTAAATATGATCAGCACTCAAAATTATTAACACGTGACAATCTTCAGATTATGCAATGTTGATGGGGAGTAGGGTTGTAAACGAATCAAATATTTTTGCTCGATTCGGTATTCGATTCGAAATTTTGATATTCGTATTCGAAATTTTTGTATTCGAATTCGAATACAAATAGTTTTTTCGATTCGATTCGTTATCAAATACAAATATGAAATTATAGTACTCCCTCTGTCCCACTAAATTAGACCCATTTGTATTAAAATAATACACTCATCTACTTTTCAAATGGGTCTAATTTAATGGGACGGAGGGAGTACTA
>JAPKLX010000012.1:3615430-3809547 GCA_026898415.1 Leonotis leonurus
TTATTATTATTATTATTATGTAGTTAAAACCGGCCCATTCAATTAATTCAAACCGGTTCATTCGATGTTTATATGTATGGATTGTATAATGAGATCTTAAGTAGTGAAATCATTGATTTATTTATTGTTGAGTATTTATTAGGTAAATGGATCGGATATAGCATATATTATTTAGATGGTTTTTTTTTATTTTTTTTATTTAACAGTTTTTCACAATGTAAAATTCGAATCGAATAGTTCGAATCGAATCGAATAGTCACCAAATCGAATCAAATTTCGAACCGAATATCCGAAAATTTATTTAAAAATTCACTTGAAAATAATCGAATCGAATTTCGAAGCAGAATTAATATTCGTAATCGAATCGAATATTGAATCGAATATAGCAAAAAAAATTCGAATCGAATCGAATATAGAGATATTCGCCTCGATTCGTTTCGTTTACAACCCAAATGGGGAGAAACAAATTTGTAGCCCCACTAAACAAAAAATAAACTAGAAAAAAACATAATAATTAATGAATCAACTTTGTTGGCTTGGCTCTAGTTTTTAGCTTGTGATATACACAAATCAAACATAAATCCCGTATCTCTTTCCCCACATATAAAGCAATCTAAAAAAAATGTGTTAAAAAATTACAACAGCATAACTTAAACAAAGAGTATGTCATTGTCAACTGGTTCTTACACCCCGAACAATGGTATCAGAATTAGTTCATCACTAACGATCACAATTTCTTCGTCGTTTTGAGGCAACATTCAGCTAGCCCCTTTCATCATATAATACTCAGGAAATGGAGTCATTGACCTGATAACAGAAGGGTTGTACATTTCTTGAATGCTTCACATGCTTTCTCCATATCACCCTCTGTATGACCAGCAGATACGTATAATCTAATTCCAGCCGGTAGCTTGCATTTGTCAAGTATCGATCTTTTCGAAGTTGCAACAAAAATGGCATGTTCCTTGAGTAACTGCAAATTCAAGGACTCCACCCTTAGATCACAAGACGAAAAGCAACTGAAGGCTAGAGAGTTTTAGACCACTCACATGATTGGCAATATCTTCGAGCACTTGAAGATCACCCTTCATGGATCCTGCGGACTTCTTCAGTTTCAGAAAAACTATTGGTGATTTTGGATCACTGACTATCTCGAGGCCTTGTACATCAGACAAACCTGTAATCTTACATGAGGTTAGACATGTGAATTGAGAAAATAAGCAGAACTAGTTCAAAATTGTCCTGATGAGAGCCTAAAAGAATTTTTTCCAAATTATTCACAAGAGAAAAGGGAGACCACCTTTACGTAAAGTTGCTATATTTGTCTCCAACTTGGTGATAAGATTAGGATTTTCTTCCAGAACATCAATAGCAGTGATGGCAGCACTTGCCAGATAAGGAGGCAAAGAAGCAGAAAACACATAACCAGAACTACTGAGACGCTGCCAATGAAGAATCATGCTGGTATCAGAGAAGCAGGAAATATTTATTGTATATTTAGTCGGTAAAAATGCACTCGGTTCTATTCCTGCTTATTCTAGTTTCTCAAAACCCGAAAGTGCTAATATACTTTTCCTCCAATCTGTGACTGGCTTTCTACAGGGATATATCCTACTCTCCAAATTTTTATCAATTTACTATATAAGCAATTGGACCATTCCAATTCTCTATACTAAGCCTTTATGTGTATCCATTACAAGAGACAAATACTTAAAATTTTGAGATTCTATAGATAAGCATATCGAAATAGAAATATATCTATGTCCTTAAAATGTTTTGCAAAATAATAGAGAAAACTGAAATCATCCAATTATTTAAAAAGAATCATCTTATAATCACTCTTCTGCACAGCCAACCAGCACCATTTCTAGACTAGGAGCTATATTTACCAGCTACATTCATGTCTTCCCTAATAGAACATGTATACCTGGTGATCAATCACTCTAGCACTTCCAGTGCAAAACCCTCCTTCAGTAGCCAATGCATGTCCCATTGCAGCAGTGACAATATCTACTTTCTCGACCTGTAAAAAATAGTATAAAAAGAAGGATATGCAGATTATACAACCAAGTGGACATCAAGGTGGGGGAAACTTACAGGAATATTGCAATGCTCAGTAAGACCTCTACCAGAACTTCCAAGAACTCCAATAGAATTGCTTTCATCCAGTATAACACGGAATCGATATTTCTCCTTTAATTTGATGATTTCATCTAATGGAGCAATTTGACCAGAATTCTGGAATTTGACAAGTTTAATTGGAAAAATAAGTTTAAATATCTATACAAGATCAAATATTTTAGGGGAATGCTTTGGCATGGAAAGGCAAAAGGATTAAAAATTTTAAATGACTGCTATGGCCCCCATTTCCATGTTAAATGCTTTTGCTGTAAGAAGAAATACCTGGTAGACAGCTTCTACAATGATATACCGTCTGACCTTCTTAGCTCGTTTGTTCTCATGGGTAACACTTTCCAAAATACTCTGTAAGGACTTGATGTCATTGTGTTTGAAATAAATAATTGTACTTCTAGAGAGGTGAAGACCATTTTGAATTCCCCAGTGGACACCTTCATCTCTGTAAAAACCAAAATAGACCCCCATAAGTGAAAAAAAATATATAAAAAAAAATATGGTGCATCATCCTTTACGTTGCGCCAAGCAAATAGTGATCAATGCATGATATAATCTAAATCTCATTGGATTTGGATGAAGTGTATATGCATATGCCAAAACAATTTTTAGAGAGAGGCCAGTTGTGTCAATTGATAAGAAATAGCAGCAACCCATCTGTCAGCGCTATCAGCACGATACCATATTAAACGCCCATGAAAATCAAATAAACTAACTTATATTGGAGGTGCAAGATATAGGAGCTATAAATCAGGAATGAGGGTCTTGGACACTGAAAATCGTTACAGAATAAGTTAAAGTTCAATTGTTCAAAACAAAGCTATATTCCTTTATTGAATACAATGCAGAAAGTGGAGAAGCTTAGTGTCCTGAAAGAAGACATGGAGATCCATAACCATAACATAGGACATAAGTCACATAATAAATTGAATGGAAGGTTAATTGCCAGAAAAATCTTTGGGTCGAGCTGTTCAAATGTAAGGAATTAAAACCAGTTATGAAAATTTGAATTTCAGCTGCATCATTTTCCAGAAATTGATGGTCGGGCCACGACGGGCTCAAAGAGACAAATCAAACTAAGTTCAAATACTCATAAGGAATTTGTAGGCAAAGGTTATGTTGCATTGAACAAAGCTACCAACCAAAAGTGCGCACAGAGTAGAAACAAAGCAAAAGTGAAAGAAGACTCACACGACAACGACGTCACCCTTCTTACAAAATGCTGGAATGATGCTAAACATCGTGGAAAGTCCATATGAATAAAGTATTGAATCAGAAGTTCCAAGAAATTTCGCTATTCTGGCCTCACAATCAAGGTGCACATCTGCATCAATTTTAACATCCACATGGGCTCAAAAGTTCAAAACTGACGAAGATTAAGAAATCTATGGAAAACATGTTTATGTTAGATCATACCAATTGTCCCATAAAACCCACGAGGGCCACAAGACCCAACACCATACTTTTCCAATGCTTTGGTACAAGATTCCTGTTTTTCATCAGTGTTATCAGTTAAATGTGAATAACTAAATTAGAAGCAAAGACCATGAATAAGGGAAGTTCTCATTACTTGCAGCTTATCGTGTCCTAAAAGGCCGAGATAATTTGCTGATGTGAAGTTCACCACTTCTATACCATTAATTACAGCATGTGGTCCAGCAGCACTGCATAAAGCAACTAATCATCTGTCCGGAAATCTAAAGGAGAAATGCAGGATCTTGAGAACTAACTTCTTAAAGCACAAGATAGAAACTTGAGCTATGAGCCAGACGAAGAGATTATCTCCATCAAAAGTACATATCAGACACTACAGTCATGCATAAGAAAAGTAAAAAGATGCTTACGCACCAGTTGCTTTACTGAAAATCATTTTTACTTTATGCAAACAGAGTAATCCAGAGAGACAAAGGAAGACCAGTTCTGGAAGAAAAGGGTTACCTTTCCAAAACTGGAGGTTCGTACTTCATGTCTTCAGTAATAGAGGGAATCAGGGGTTCTGGGACCCATTCATCACATAACTCATCTACTTCCTGAAGGACATTAAGCAACCATATATACATCAGCTTTAATGACAAATAAGCATAATTAGATAATGCGGCATATAAAATATTAAGACAAAAACAAATGAGCTGACAGTTCACTACGTGAAAAAAATATATATTGAATTTAACTGCTCTATTCCAAAACATTTAAAAAAATCCTTTTAAAAAAATCACTATAGAGTGAAGCACTAATAATAATATGAAGAAAAAAAAACAGGTAAAGTAGAAATCATGTAAAGATCTAGAACTAGATAAGCACATCATTTACCTTCTTGGTCAATGGTCTTTTAGGGGGCTTGTAACTTTTTTGCGACAGAAGAAAAAGAATTACAACTAAGAGAAGACCTTCCACAAAAAGATGGCCTGCAGCAATTTAAACAGTTTATTAAGTCCTTATCGTATGGAAATAAATTGCCAGCCATCTCAGAGAGAAGCAATCTCACCTTTGATCGGCACTCCAAAGACAACTGCTCGAGCATATGGGGTATCAACAGCAAATGTTACCCAATCTGAAACAGACTTAACAACGGTTTCGAAAGCGGAAAATACTGTATCCATCAAGACGACTTGGAAATACACACTTGCACTAAGCTCAGTATAATTCAAAAGGCGTCCTCACGGTAGCGTATTGTACTTGCGCTCGTTAATTCATCTTACTGAAACATCTTCACTTCAGCTTTGCATAGGTCCCTACTCATGAGCTGATAACAACAACATGAAGTTCACTAACTGGCCGATCCAGAACTAGTCAACACAACATCAGCAAATAGTCTAAAAGTTTCTATGCCCTGAAGGGAATCAAATTAAAAATTCAAAATCAATAAGAACGATCCAGCACAATTGATTGGGGAGATTTGAATCCGAATCTAGCTTAGGAGAGTGAGCCCCGTACTTCTCATACCGGCGAATCGAGCTCCAACAATCACACACTATAATTTAACAAAATCCGAAACAAAATAGAAAGAAGCAAAGATGGCGCATCAAACACAAACATACGCGAATACATACCTATTAAGATTAGAGATCAGCAGAGCAAAAAATACGCAGAACCGTTTCCAAATCAAATCTTGCGGAATCGAATTTACTTAGTGAAGTTCTACGTCTTCCGCGAGAACTTGATTTGGAGAATAGTCTCGTAGAAGTGAAATGGAAACGAGAGACGTCAGAGGTGATGCTATAAAATTAATCGGATGCATTGCAGTGCAGGCCTGTAATCTAGACTCAATTTGTGGGGCCCCTTTGCTATATCCGCTTGTAGTTTTCGGGTCGAATTCAACCCGATTTATTGAGTCCGAATGTCCAATGCTCTGCGCGTGACGTCAGTCTATGGAGCACTACCACTACGTCTACGTCAGATGTGATGACATAAAATGAAATTAATATTTACTATATAAAATTTATTAAATAATACATAAATTTATATATTAGATGAAAACATTACATCATTGAAGGAAATTTATATATAAGTTGGGGCATTTGTTTTAGGCACGGTAATTAAGGAGTGTATGTTTAGAGTTGAAAAGTGTATAAATTGATGATAGGAATATATATCATTTAAACTTGTGTGTGTGACAAAGGTTTCTTAAAAAGAAAACGCCTCAACTTAGTTGGGACGACCCAAAATAATATACCCCCAAAGGGAGTATATGATAATAAATAATCCCAAATGGTATGACATAAAACTTTTGGGTACGGTTATTAATGAAAATGTATAAAGTAGTATAAGAGTAATAAAGGTGGTAAGATTCACACCTTTAAAAAGAAATAACTTTTACTATTTTAGGAAGGTATCAAGCTTGGTGGGACGTCCCAATAAGAGAATTGTGTCAAGCTTAGTGGGACGGAGGGAGTACCACTTTTGAGCAAAGAAGTTTGGTATAAACTTATACTCCTAAACTTGACACATTTTTCTTATTAGGACGTCCCACTAAGATTGACATATTCAAAAAATAGTAAAAGTTATATCTTAATAAAGTGTGGACCTACCACCTTTATCACTCTTACACACTATTTTATACACTCTCTTTAATAAAATCGTGCCGAAAAAAAAATGTGTCAAGTTTAGTAGGATGAAGGGGTACTATATTTACAGACTCTAAATTAAAAAAAGACAATATTGCTCTCAAACGAATGAAATCTCCTATTGTCTAACCGTATGACATTTTGTATTGCATTAATACGATACTTTAGGGTTCAATATTTAAAATATATATGTTATATCTTAAATGAGACTTGGCCGGAAAGTATTCTTGCCACTATCATTAGCTCGGATAGTCGTCACTTATGGTGTTTTAGTCACCTTTTAATGGCTCCCTTAATTATGTGCGAGGGAATTCCATCTCGAGTAATGGGAAACAGGCTACTCCTCGAAAATGCTCCGCCCGTAGGTTCCTTTATTGTTGAGGATCCAAATCTTACTTGCTCGTCATAGGAACTCAGTAACGTGGCCAATAAGTCAGCAGACATTGAGGCAGGCCGGCATATATTATTAACTCTTTAAATCGGTAAGGCAAGGAAGACAAGTTTCAAAGCTCGATAAAGCGGATGAAGAAAGCATTAAATATGACATGTGTCACTCTCATATTAATACAACACGAAATTTCGTACGGTTAGGCAATGAATGATTCGGATTGGCTGGTGTGTATTTTGTCATGTATATTATTCTATGTATGTAAAGTATTGAAGTGAAAACTATTTCCTACATGTGAGAAAAAACTTCTAAGGCAAAACTGGTGTACTTAGATAAGATATATATATAGGGTGATTTGCTGCTAGCTGCTATGGCCTTGCCTCTGAATGGACGTTGTTGCAAGAGCACCCTCATCCAAGAGATCATGCTCGTTGTCGAGGCTGGCGTGGCGTGAGCTGGGCTGACTGATTCTCTCGAAGATCTCATCGAGAGATTCGGGAGAAGAAGAAGCACGAGCGTGATGATCGGTATGATGAGTCTGGGCGTACCGAATGAACCTATTAGCATCCACACGGGACTTGAAGTTGTTGAAGCCTGTCTTCACTGATTCCCACGTCGAGCTTATCCCGCTCGACGATCTCTTCCCGGGATGCATCCCGCTGCTGCTGCTCTGCGACCCATCGCTGTCCCTCTCCTTTTCTTTAGCCTGCAGTGGCCTCACTGCACCATCTTTCTGTATCACTGATCTCAGGTGCTGGGAGTGGCTGCTTTGCCCCTCCTCCTTCATCAATCTTGTTGTCTGCTTTCTGATTTGCGGAAGCTAAGCCACATACATCAATTCCAGAAAACAAACTCCAATCAATCATCAAAAACAACAAGATCATGAATCATGATTCATGCATGGTACGTACCACGTCGTTGCCTCCGGATTCAAGATCAACGGTGACGTTGTGGAAGCTTCTTGCTAAAGGAACGACGAGTTCGCCTACTTTATGCCCTTGTTCAACCCAAGATCGTTCTGTTTAAAGAATCAACAATGGCATGATCAGAGAAATCCATGAACCATGAGCAGAAAAGAAAAGGGTGCTGGAGGAAGATGCAAAGTTCTCACCTTTCTTTAGGATAACTAATCCAGATGGATTGAATCCATCTGAATCTTCAAAGGGCTGATCATGTTGAAAATTGAATATCTTCCAATTTCCAAAGTATCTCACAACGCGATCAAAGAAATTGGTTGCAACCAGTATGGTGAAGACAACCATAATCAGTGGATAGATTCTGTTGAACCCATCCCCAAAGAATGGCACTGCATCATCAATATTTCCCATTTTCTGCAAACACCCAATGCTTCAAATTCCACTCAGAGGAAAAAAGAAGAAAAGTGCAGTTAATTACCTTTTCAAATGTAGTCTTGGCCCCATTTTGAAGACTAATGAGGTTGAGAAAATTGTATGAAATTGGAGGAGCATAGCGTGCAACCATCCTTAATAGTTTAGGTCATGACAAGAAAACATAGCTTTTAAAATACATGACAGAGTTTGAGAAAAAGAAAAGTTCCATTGCTAGTTGAATCCCAGTTTTTCAATCTTGTTGATCTAAGTTGCAACAAGGTCAGAAGGTTGTGATTGAATTAGCAATGGATCTTGAAAGGGAAGAAGTGAAGTGGACATACGTGCAGATCATGAGTAAGCTAACTGAGCTTGTCTGTCTTGGAGTCAATGCATAGAATGTCAGCATTCCAATCTTTATCAGAGTAAAATATGTGCAAACACACATGTAAAATAGAGGTATAAGTGCAACAACCTGTAAAATATATATATCAAGATCAAGAAACAAATTGATGCAAGACTTGAATTGAATGAATGAGAATAGGTGAGAAGTGCAGAGATGTGCCTGCACAAACAGCTCATGCTTGCCAACATCGTTGATCAGAATAGAGAAAAGAGACAAATCTACATCATTGGAAAGGATGGTGGCCTCTGCAACAAGAATTGCAGCAGTCATGCAACCCAATATAATGGCCAAAAGTCTCTCAAGTTGTTTTCTTAATATGCATCTCCATATCAATTCTGCAAGAGAGCTTCATACATAAGCAATTCATAGTAAAGAACAGAGAGCTTTAAAAGAACACATCTAATTACCAGAGATATCAAGAAATGACCCGAAGTCGCCTTTTCGCTCTGGTCTAAAACTTGACATGTATTTCCTGCAAATTGTTCAAAAACTTAGTCAGTGAGAAGAAAAGCTCAATGAGGCATACCATCCACTAGCTTTACACCTCTATAGAAAGGAAAACGAGAAGTCGAAGCAGAAGCAGAAGCATACCATCCATTAGATCTACAATGTTCATAACTCTTCATGGTGTCCTCTAGCTCTAAAGCCCCTCTGACAAAATTCGTATACTCACTGCACTAGACACGTAAATTGAGCTATCAGACCGTCGTCCTTTAGTATCAACATAAGATAACAGATGATAAGCTATCAGATACAAACTGAAAAGACCAAGAAACAAGAAGAAATCTTGACATGCCTGTGAAGATGGACAGAAAGAAGAAATCCTTAGTTTCACCTTTACCTTTTATAACGGTAGTACCTCTCTCTAGCTTTCCACAGATGTCGTCTAAGAGAAGCCATGCTCTTTTTATCAGTGTCATAATCCATATCATCTTCCCCTAATTTGCCTCCTTGTGGTTTAAAAGTGGGATCTTCATTGAGCTGAATTACAAGTTTCCAAAGCAGAAAACTAGATCAAAGAAGGTGTTTGACACCATGTGAGTAGTTCTATACACAGAAAACACAAGTACATTATGATTACCATCTGAGCCAACATCTTGTCGATTTTGTTCATGTACGGTTTCAGCGGATCACGCTTCGACATTTGCTTTGATGTCGCTTGAGCAACCTAACACAGTATGAATAGGAAATTCTTGGACTTGTATTGCTTTAGTATAAAGATGATCATAAGCCAACATCCAAATTTAGTCAAGTTCTTAACTTCTAAACTAAACACAGAGAGTGATTTCTGACTGATCTTTTCTCCAAAATACAAGTTAGTTATAGGAACTTACTACAATTGCATTTGAAAATTCCTGATGAGCGTCATCAAGTTTGACAGCCATTCTATACACACTATGAGACAGGATTTTGTGACGATTTGTCCAATTCGCGTTTCTCCATATACCTTTCGGGATTTCACTCAAACCATAGCCCAAGAGAAAAGCTCCCGTCACCAGACCAAATGTGTTTGCACAAGCCATGGCAAGGCCTAAAATATTGCCACCCCTGCATATATGCAATGCAGTTCCTTTTGTAACAAGAAGCAAAGAATATACGTTCCCGAAAAACCATAACGAAACCAACATCGTGATTTGGGAGAGAAAGGGACGACGAACCAGTCCTTATGCAGAATGATGAGCAGGAAAAGTCCGCAAAGTGCAATGGCACCGATGCATGAATAGTAGATGAGATTTATATGAAGACTGGTCTTCAATCTGTCCTTGATAGTAAAGTCCCCTGCATCTTCATAACCCTGAATTACAGGCACCACAGCCCTGCTTAGAGAAATAACTTCATAAATCTTTCAGAAAAGTTGTGTTTCTTTAAGAAATCTGCAATCAAGGGATGCCTCCTTTATTGCTAACCTCTCTCTCGTGTAAGATGAAACAGATGTAATAACATACCAAGTGAGTAAAAATGAACTCCAGTATGACCAGCTCCACAAGAAAGAGATGCCTCCTTTATTGCTCATTGTCTGAATCAGATGAAGAAATAACTCAGTAACATCATGTTAAGGCTGCATCTATTACATATATATATATATATATATAATGACATCAATGAAAGAAAAGAAATAAAAAAGGCAGATCCCATTCCCATGCCATGAGAGGGTGGTAGATGGAGAGAGATATAGAGAACTAAAAAATGAAGGGAAGGGAAGGAAGGAAGAAAACGTACGGCCCAGATGTCAGCGGGGACGAGGAAGATGATGAAGAGGGAACAGAACCAGGTGTAGCCAACGGTGATGCGGACGTAAAGAGCGACGTCGGGGCCCACGAAGTACCAGAGCGTCCACCCCACCATCCCCACCGTCAGCGGCAGAGATAACACATACAACACCCACATCTATATATATATTTTTCTACTGCCTCCTCCTCCTCCTCCTCAAATTATATTGCATGCACTCTTTCAATCTCTCGCTTTGATTTTGTAATTTTCCATGCTGGCTCTGCATGCGTACCATTCACATTCATACTGTTCTTCCTCCCCCTTCTTCTAATTATTACAATCTACGTACAAAACCAAGTACCATGCATCATCATCATCCTCTTCCGACCAAATTAATCCTATATATGTTATTTGCCACGTGGACTTCTGCACTGCCCAGGTGCTTCATGATATAATGAAAACTGAACCGCAAAATTAGGTATTTAATTTTGAGAGTATTGAGAGTTGGCATTGGCATTAATATTATCGGACTTTCAAACTAATTAAATTATCTAGTAATTAAGAAATCTTAATCAATTTACTAACTATAATTGACCTCAACTACCCCTGGACTAGTTGAACTTCCAGACTAAATTAATCCATATTATAATTTCTGGTGCTACTCGATTTCACATATCACGTGAAATTTTATTGATTTTCGGAACATTTTAATTAATCTTAATTAAATACAATCAACATTGAGTTTAATATCTATAAATGGACCTCGAATTCTTAAACGCCAATCAATCTTCGATCTACGATCTATTTGACATCTTAAAAATTGGATTATTACGTTAATATTCGTGCAGATTGCATGAGGAAATTAATTAAGCATCATGGGACGTACTGTTTTGTTAATACTAGTTTACATTTATGTCGGATATTCTTTTAATTTGTACTCCCTCCTATTTTTTTTAAATGTTTTATTTCACTTTTTTTCTTGTTTCTAAATAAGTGTCATATTTTAAAATTCTAGAGTATATTTATGACAATCTTTCAATTTTACCCTTATTTAATACTTATTGGAATTTGATATTATTTGTATAAATGTATTTATTATGCTATTCAATAAAGGGTATATAAGTAAAATTTTCATTTTATTGGTATGTGTGATTTAGTAAAATTGGACACTATTAAAAAACGGAGGGAGTAGTTTTTAACTAATTAAGTCAACATGCATGGTGTACTCTGGGATTGCATGGTTGAATTTTCTACTTCTTGTATTGTATGTATAGGTAGAAAATAGGAAGATATCTGTTATTTATAACTAGAATCATAATGTAATAAAAATTATGGACAATCTTCAAGTTTGAGACATGTAGATTTGTCAACATTAAGATTTCAGTGAGAGATACACAAGATGAAAATTTCAAGAAAAGAGAGGACAATAAACAGAAGAAACTTCTTCCCATAATCAACCTCTATTATTCCTTCTCCTAAGAGAATGAGTTACATAAATTTTATTATTTATAAGCATAAATAAAACAAAATATTCCATATCACATTAGTACACAGAATGACTGCAGCTAGAAGTAGCTCTAAAAATGTGATTTAATCAACTCATAGCTAATACAGTTGCAGCATCAAGAGCTGCCTGTGGAAGCTGGTTTGCACCGAACGTCCGAGCCGCGACGAGCCCAGCAGCCAATGCAGCGCCGAAAGCAGCATGTAGCCTCACACACAAATACTTTCCCATGAAGATCTTTGACTTGTCCTGTAATAATCACAAACTATTGAACTACATGCTCAACTAAGCATCTTTCTTTCTTGTAATGATAAGCTCCCACTCACCTTATGGTTCTTCTGAACAAAGTTAACTACTGCATTTCCCATTGGCAGAGTCATTGCACTAAGAACCTGCAGGCAGTCATTAGTCTTTACACAAGCACATTGACTCAATGCTTGTCTTAATTTGAATAGGAGAGAGGCACTTAATTAATTACCACGGTTGCAAGAGGAAGAGTTTGGGTGAATCCTAGAGCCAACACGAGTGAATAGAGCCCGACAACGCTCATTTTCACGACGTTGCTACCGCCCTGTGTACCAAGCCTCACCTGCGAGTTTGAGGGAGATAAACTGATTAGCCATGTATACTTATCATCAACTATATGTGTTTGTGTGTATGCCATTACTTACCAAAGGGGATATTTTTCCTACGGCCTCATCTCCCTCTATCTGAGTACGTAGCTCATCGTTCATGTAAGCAACTAAAATCAGTGACGAGTCCAAGAAAATACTGAGAAATAGAAAAGGAAATGAGATAGGCAGACCTGATGGAAGTGACTGCAGAAGAGGATTAAGGATGTTGTGAGTCCAACAAGAATTGAAGCCCACACCACCACCTTAGAGATGACTAATTCACTGTCATT
Source organism: Leonotis leonurus (assembly GCA_026898415.1). NCBI lineage: Eukaryota > Viridiplantae > Streptophyta > Magnoliopsida > Lamiales > Lamiaceae > Leonotis > Leonotis leonurus. The sequence goes on from JAPKLX010000012.1 coordinate 3,628,369, forward strand.
TTACCATAGACACCACCAATTAGTACATAGATTAGAGGAACTAATGAGAAGAATGAAAAAAAGAGTGTAATCAATCAATCATCATCACATCAATACCTTGATCTGCTATGAAGCAAATAGAAAGCAATGGTCGAAAGAGGGCCGTACGCTAGGAAGAGTAAGGGTTCCCCTACACCGTAGTAGCTCAGTCGAAAAGGTGGACACTGTAATCAAGCCATTTATATGTATAGCAACTCAGAGACAAGAACAAGCTTATTACAGCATTATATATGCATATGTGATCTACCTGGTAAAGAAAGAAGCAGAAGACTGCAGAAGCTAACAACACAACTGAACGTGGATTCCCTGCGCTAACTGCTACGCTAGTAAGCCCCAACGAACCAACAACGAGTGCTGACCAAGCAAGAACATTGATAAGTGTACGACTGCACCACAACACAAAGGAATGTTATGTTAACCAAACCTAATTTTTGTCAATATTGAATGGTTGTTAATAGTTACAAGAATTTATCACCTTCCAAATAGATTGATAACAGACTCTTTCTTGTCTTTATCTGCTCCTGTATCAAAATCGTAAACGTCGTTGCTGGTGCATTTATGCAAACATCACAACCCAACTTGATTAGTGGAAAGTTTGATAAAAAAAATAGGATGCAAGAACTTAGGTAGCTAGGCAGAATTCAGACCTTAAGTTGACCCAAATGTTAACTATAATGTAAGAAGCCAAGATCATGAGATAACGGCCAATCGAAAACTGTCCTGTTTGCAAGTAAGCTGCTGCACTTCCCACCTACATAAGTTTAATCATCCAAGAACATTAGTTACTGCAAATTATATACAAGTCAAAGGAGAAGCATATGTATGCATTGGCAGCATTGCATACTCATACTCATACTCACAGTGACAGGAACTAAAGCAACAGTATACATAGGCAACTTGATGGCTCTCCATATGAGAGTTTCTCTGCTTAAATCATCTCCTTTTACTAGGATGTCTTCTTCTACCGGAGCAGCCACTGCCTTACACTTCAGCAACTCTCCCAGATCTGCATTTCCTCTCTTACAACTCTTCAACACCACTCTGCTGCCTCTTTTGTTCTGTGTCCATTCGTAGCTGCCGAATTTCCTTTCCTCCACTTGTGGATTTGATACCAAAGAATATTTCCTGAAACATGCATATAATATCAGATCTTACTCACAAATGAAAAATATTAATGTGAGAAATGGAGGTAATATATAGTTTGGTACCTTAATGCAGAGACGTTGAGAGGGTGGTGTTGTGGACTGTGTTTGATGATTCCACAGCCACTGCTCATTCTGCAGAATGCGGTTGCTGCCATTGCCAAAGACCAAGACCACAATTTATAAGTTGGAGCTCTACTTTCTTTCTACCACAACTGCTCAGTGTCTCTTTGTTTATGTATGTGTGTATATATAGTCATGAGCTGCGTGTACGTTTTATTCAAACAAGAGCTAGCATTGTGATTTCTTTAAAAAAAGGTTTCTATTATTCTCTGTAGTTGAATATTATGTTGTGCTTTCTTGATTTGCTTCACTTGATTTTGTGCAGTTGGTGAAATTACAAGAATTGGGTGAATTTGAGCTTGCCATTATTCTATGAAAAGATTGTGGAATTCAGAAAATATAAGTTTGAAGATTCCTCATTGGATGCTTCTTTCCTTTGATTTGTTATCTTTTATTGGTATTTTTTTCTTGTTTAGTTTTTGTCTTTCATGAACTTGCTTATGCAACTGTGAGATTGCATCCTTCTTGTTTGTCTAATTTGATTCAAAGCTATATATTTATTTGACTGATTATATAAAATAATTAAAAAAATTATAATAAAAGATAAATAATAGCTATAAATATAATAATATTTAAAGTTTACTTTTTTTTTTTACTAAAATATTTTTATAATTATTTTTTACGTTTTATGTATGAATCGTATCATTGATATGTGATATTGAGTTGTATTAAATTGTATGTAAATTGAATATTATTTATATTTTTCGTATTATTCGTACAAAAATTTAATTAGAATAATATTTATGATGATTCACATTTAAAATGATTGAAATTTAAATATTATTATGTTTGTGGCTATTATTTATCTTTTAAATTTTATTTGAGTATTTGTACAATTAACATTATTTATTTTCTAAACGGTTTTTGGTTGAGTTCTATTGAAATATAATATGTCGATAAAAAATGATATAGGATAATTTATTATTTATTATTTAAAATTTAATTCGTACACATCTCATTGTTGAGTATTTATTCGCATATAACAACAGTAGCTAGCTTGTGCCATATTTATTGATGCGTGCATGGACATAGAACTATTGAAACATTATAGGAAATGTATTTGCCACTTCAGCATTCAACCTTTTATTATTCTCTTCTTCCTAGTAGACATTTCAAAAAATAGTTTAACGTCTGGTGAATGTCATATCGAAATATGAGTCAATATAATTTTTATATTCTTATTATTTTTATTTTTAATATTATTTTATATTAAATAATATTAAATTATATCATAATTAATAAATTTTCGTCGGAGAATTAATAATTTTAAAAAAATTAAATTAATATTTACTAGGCATATAACTTCATTTGCAGGCCTAAAAATCCGTCCGCTCGCAGTGAGTAGTGAGCATTTTGGTCTCTGAAAAATATAAATCAAAATTATCAGATAATCCCTCGTACCTGACGCAATTAAGATGTAGAATTGTAACAACATTCTTTTTAATACAACGGTCAATGTAGCATGGTATTAGATTAGGACCAACTATAGGTGGTCAATGTCGATGGCTACGACTCAGTCAACTCTAGCTAATTAAGTCTCTAATTGCTCAGGAAATATTTGCTCCAATTTGATGTGAAAAAGGGTTAATTTGTGGAAACAAATGAAGAGAGTGGGTAGAAATTTCATATGAAGGACAATTCGTATATATGGAGCTGAGCTGCTAGTCTCGACCTAGAATATAATGTTGGGTGGGTGTGGAAAATTAGTAATGATGATAACTGCATTTTATTTTACTTATTTATTTGTAAATTTGAACTTGGAATCATAGGATTTTTTTTTATTATATCACTTTTATTAATTGCTTTCTGCATTCAATTGATGTCTAATTATTAGTCGATTTTCTTGAATTTGTATATTGTTGTGGACAATGCATGCATGCACGGACGAGTTCTCCTGCTAGACCAAAACACATGCACACTCCAAATATACTTTTTATATAGTTAAATAGTACAGCACATAATTAAACTAAGGAACAAATACAATTGGGTTAAGTATATGAGCTTCTTCCAGCATCCTTTGTGCAACTTGTAGAGGGGAAAAATGCATCTTCTGTTGGGAAGTGAGTTCCAAAATGAGTATAAAGAGAAAGAGAAGAAACACACTTCATTTTCAAAGAAGAATGGCTTGTGGAAGTTGCTTTCTGGCAAACAATCTAGCTCCGACCATCCCCGCAGCCAATGCAGCTCCGAACGCGGTGTGCAGTCTCACGCAGTAATATTTCGCCATGAAGATCTTTGTCTTGTCCTTTCCAAATTCAAACCATCAACACAAACCTTACACAATGACTTGAAAGAATTATTTTGACATAGGAAACATAGTAGTCACCTTGTGGTTCTTGTCAACATAGCTAACCACCAGATTCCCAATGGGCAACGTCAATGCACAGAGAACCTGTCAACGAAGACGAGAATCGTGTTTTTCTCAAGGATACGAGAAAGAAATGGCAATGCTACACAGAGAAGGTAATGACAGACTGTAATGGTGGCTTACTACAGATGAGAAAGGAAGAGTTTGGCCAAGTCCTAGAACCAAAACAAGCGAGTATAGCGCCACCACGCCTAGTTTCACTACATTCGCGCCTCTTTCAGCTCCAAGCCTTACCAAGGGAGATAGTTTTCCGAATGTTCTGTCATCCTCTATCTGCATGCATAACACAGATCAGTTACACACGAGCCACGAATCTTGCATGAGGGTGAGAGAGAGAGAGAGTTACCACCTGATGAAAATGACTACAGAAGAGGATCAAGGCAGTTGTTATACCAACAAGAATCGATGAAGCAACAACAGTTCCAGAAATGGACAGCTCCCTATCAAGACAGCAAGTTATGAGTAAACTGTATAACTAAGTTGCTGCAAGAGAATGAGGCAGTTGGAGAACTAACCTTGTGCCACTGTGAAGCAAGTAAAAGGCAGTTGTTGCAAACGGCCCAAATGCAGCAAAGCACAACGGTTCTCCCAATCCCAAGTAACTCAGTCGAAAAGGCGGACACTGCAAGAAAAATAAAACATCACAACTAGTCAGAAATCTAAGTCATGATTCCAAATAGGTTCTCTAGCTCGAGTAACACCAATGATCTTATATTTAAAACACTTGAGAGCTGAATTCAAGACTTGTTATTACATGTACCTGGTAAATATAGCCACAAATTATAGCATATGAGAGTAGCATTATAGAACGTAGACTTCCAGCTTCCAAAGACACCCAAGAAAGGCCCATGAAACCAAGTGCAAGTAGTATCCAAGCAAAAACATGAGTCCCTGTCCGACTTCAAATAGCGTTTTGTTATCAGTGTATTCTAGAGTACACTGTTTGTGGTTCATTAAAGGTAAGGGGAGGGATGGGGGAGTAGTAGATGAAGACCATTTCTAACCTTCCAACTATATTAACAACTGATTCTTTCTTGTTTTTATCCGCTCCAATATCAAAATCGTAAACGTCGTTGCTGTCCACAGTTGAATAAGAGGCATTCAGTACAAACTACAAACTTTAGTTCATATCTGTTTACTAATGATTTTAGATTGGTCTTCTAGAATGAAAAAGTACTGCATCGATCATACGACTGAAAAGCATAAACAACGAATATAGAGTCATGTTCTTTGAGACTGTAAAATTCTGAAAACGTAAAGTTCTAACCTCAAGTTGACCCAAGCTATGATACAAGCAGAAGAAACAAGCAGCTTGACAAAACGGTTTGCAAAACACTGGCCTGTCTCTAAATAAGCTGCTGCACTTCCTACCTGTTTATTGAAGCAGAATGAAGAATAAGATATTGAACTACTAATCATGAGTCATAACAAAACACATTAACAACCAAAATTCCAAGAAAAGTTTCTATAAGCCAATACTCCTACATGAATGGAGAGATTTAAGTGCATTTCACCATTTCAAGAAGCTTCTGTACTCACTGTTAAAGGAATTAGAGCAACAGTATAGATTGGTAATTTGATGGCTCTCCATATTAAAGTAGCTTTAGAGATATCTTCCTCCTTCTCTTCTTCACTATATTTTTCAACATGTTCTGCAGCACACTTCAACAAAAATCTGTACTGCCTTTGTGCCGAATAAGAATGTCTCTTGATTGCGCTCTTTAAATTTAATTTTGCAATCGATGGTCTTCGACCAACATCTGGAAGACTCAATACTTGATCAATCCTGAAAGGGACGCATATATCATATATGAGTTTAAATTTAATCAACATCAGCACTCACTACAGACAAAAAGTAAGCTTTTAGAATAAGTTGGTCCAAGATTCTCCACCTCAAGGTTAGGAGATTGTCTGATAACAAATTAGTATCAGAAAAGGAGGCAGCAAAAAGTCTTTTAGGCCAAGAAAAGGGAGGAATCAAACACAGACAACTCATTAAAAATTCAAAAAACTTCCAAGGATTTGATTTTGAAAAAACTTGTTTTTAACACACTGGTCTTTAAATATACAATTTTAGTATCCTACTTGCAGTAAGCATTCTTTTTTAAAGATCATGTCTTTAGACTATTAGTGATTAGTCCACTAGTTGTAGAAATTCAAGGCATTGATCAAATTAGTGAAGGAGCAACCTTAACTGATAAAGATACAAAGTGGTGGAGATGACAAAGCAGTAGATGTTGAGAAAAGGGAAGAAGAAGTTCAGAATGCAAAATTAAAATCAACCAAGCCCAGATTTTGAGTAACCATGTCTGAGACACATAACCAGTTGAACCAGAATTATTACAAAACTTGATGTTATTCAGTTTTAGTCAAATAATCATGTGTAAAGAGAAAGGGAGAGCTTGCCCGTGAAGAGTATGGGTGTGGGGAAGAAGTTGATTGAGATTGGTGAGGCCGTGGCGATGATGACTGATGGAACTGAATGCAGCAGCTGCCATGGATAATTAAAGCTAAATGGCTCTCACCAATTCTGTGCTTGAGAAGAAATGGGTGTGGAATCAAGAAAGATGAAGAGCTTGCACTCGGATTCAATCACTGAGTGAGTGATGAGCTATAGACAGAGACGAAGAGATAAAATCAATTTCAACCGCATATATTAACAGACAGTGGAGAGGAAGTTAGTAATAGCAGTTACAGTTGATCCCATATCAGTTATTTATATTTGATAATACTAATCGGTCAATTTGCAAATTTCTTAATCATTCTTTTTTTTTGCATTTCATTTTTAATATTTCAATTTAATTAAAAATAACAAATCTGATAGAAAGTATATTTATTTATTTAATAGATGATTTAATTTAATTAAAAACAATAAATTTAAATATACAATTACTTTGGGTTGGTCGGTGAACTTGGGCCGTAATATTCATTTTTTCTCTTTTCAAATTCATTTTTATTTATCTTTTATTCATGTATTTATTATTTTAAATTGATCATGATGATATATTTTTAAAAATCGTGCCATACCCAATCAGAACAAAAAAAAATTCTCAGATACTAACTTACTATAATTGGATCAAGTCAACACATATTATTTACTTATTTATTTATTTCAGACAAAGAATCGTCGACTGGATATGATATGTATATGTAGTAATAAAAGTCGATTGCATGTGCACAAGCAAGTCAACGCCTCTAATATTTTTGTTATTTATAAGGACTATTTATTGTGTTATAAAACATACATATGCACAATTTACTTTAACAGAGTAATATTTAAATACAACATTAAATTATTGATTTACAATATCTATATATGTGTTCTTAAATATAGCTAATTGCTCAAATCCAATTTCATGTCTACCATAAAATGCATTATATTCAATAAAATCATGGATTTTTATTTATTTAAATATTTAATGGACAGTATTTTTGTTGCTTTTGTTTCTTTTTTTAGTTGTATGGGATAATTGTTAAGTCTGTTATTAGTAGGAATATTGTTTAATATAAATATTTGCATATTTCCATTATTTCATAAAAATGTCAATGAACATTTTGTTTTTTGATAATCCTAAGATTTGTCCTTGCATGGTTGTGAAGATTAATTAGAGTCTTAACGAACTAATCATAGATTGATTCGACCTTGGAAATTGGAATAGAGTAAAAAGTTCATTGACTTTAATTAATTATGAAATAACATAAATAAATACTCCTAAATGTGTGTGTGTGTGAACTTTAGAACTTAACCGTTAGCAAATCAACTAAAATAACATAAACAATAATTATAAAGATACGACATATTAAATAATTACATAATCGTATCATATTCAATAAAACTTGATTTGGTAGTCGATTATAAATTTTAATATATGAAATTATAATATTATTTATAGGAAGAATTCATATATACACTAATGAGAATTTAACAAACATGCATGTATATATCGTGCGATTCACATAAAATTCTAAATCCTATATGAATATTATTTTAGATCATATTAAATTATTTATATATATATTTAATATCATTACAATTATTCCTAAAAAGTCTATTTTCTTAACGTATAACCTGCAAAAACGAGTAACTATTACAATTAATGCAGAACGGTTAAGATAAGGTTAGATGGTGATTAATTATAACAAATCTATAAAAACGTCAATGATAAAAATACACATAAGCCAACTGATAGATTTCTGGAAAATGACCTCGTAAAAGAAAGTGACGTTTATCTAACCAGGTCTATTTTTTAATATTTAATATAATTATTAAAATTGATATATTCAAAATTATAGTATAAATTTTTTAAAAAAATACTTTTTTTAAAATAAATATTGATAATAATTTATGATATTACTATAATATATTTTATCTGATGCACACACTCCATGATTAGACTACTCATCACCTCTCGGTCACTATTTCTTTTATATTTTATATTTTATGTTATATATTATATATATGAATTTTGAAAGTTCCTCATTTATCTAACTAAAAAGGTTATCTGTATATGATGATAGCTAGATTAGAATACATTCTCTCTTTTTTAAGGAAAAAAAAAAACTATATAAAAAGCGAAAACCAAATGGTATATTAATATTATATGCCAATTGTCTTTTTAATTAGGGTGGGTTTGGCCAAAAGTTGACTCTGACGTTTTAAAATTTTATCTGAGTTTGCATGTATATAAATGCTTGCTCATAAGATTAAGATTGGATGAATAATGTAAAGTATACGTAAATACATAGATCCCTAAAAAGCTTTGGTGTATATATATATAGACTACTGACATAGAATTATTATAAGTACTTATTAAAACATCCTCTCTTACTCAAGTTCCCGGTGAAAATCAAGCAAGATTTCATCAATTCCGCCTTTTTATTTATTAATATTATTTAAATTTTCTTAATTCATTATTCAATTACGACATAAATAAAATGTGAAATTCTTGAGTAGTCTACTTCCTTTCAAATGATAAATTCCTTAATTCATAATTAGAATGAAAAAATGAAATTAAAGAAGGGGTAACTTCTATAATAACCATTTTGTTATACTAAACCCAAATAATAGCCACACGTATAAAAAACCATAAATCTAGCCTTCTATGTCTATAATACCCTCCATCTAATTAATTCCTTCAAAATACTACAGAATTTAAAAATAAAATTTGGTTTATAATTAAATATTATACCCTACCATATGAACCCTAGACATGAATCTATAATAATAATTTATTAATACAATACACCGATGAAAAATAATTAAAGGAGAAACAATAATTATGGAAGAATAACTTTTTAATTAATTAATGAAAGGGCAATAAAGGAAAAATAAATACAGAATGATTACTATTTCATTATAAAATTAGAGATGGTTAAAATTTGTGTTTACTATATTAATTTGGCTATTTCAGCCTATTTCCCCATTAAAGAATACCTTGGTTAAGAGAGACTTCCGGTGACATTTTCGTAATTAAATGAAACTTTTTGTGTGAAATTTTAGAGAGGTTGTGTTGGTTTCTAGCAGTGAGAGGTTCTCAACATGGGTTCTCTCCTTCATTTATATTTTATGATTTATGTATTTTTTATTTTGGATATTTGTTATGAATTAAATTTATTAATTTAAATTATAAATTTAAATTAATAAATATGTAATTAATATTTAATTTTTATTTTAATATTTGTTATTTAATTAGACTAAATTGAATAAAAAATTAATTTAAATACATTAATAAAAAAACGAAGATATGTGGAAATGTGTGATTGAAATAGAGTATTTATAGATAAATTTATGTATTAAAATAAATAAATAAAAAGGAAAAAAATAAAAATAGAGAGGGTTTCGGAGTCTCCTCCCCGCCCATCCTGTCCGAAGGCTCCCGAGCTCCCCCGCTGGGGATGCTCTTATTAATTCATCAATATTGCTGAAATTTGTAATATATATATAGGTGCTTGGCAGTGAGGATAGGGGTGGCTAATTAGTAGCTAGCTCATGCATGTTGTTTGTTTAATACTACTCCACTTGTTTTAATTAATTCCCCAATCATTCTTAATAAAATTAGATCAATAAAATCGAACTGCGTTTTAACAACTGAAATATAGACTATAAAATGTAAATTTCCATAACTCTTTCTTCACAAATCAACCTTTGAAGTGGAGAGTGAGAGGTATTTGAAATAATAATAATCAAACATAAATTGAAAACAAATTTTAAAAGTTTATAGCAATACTAAATTGAAATCAAACTTGGGTGGGTCTTGATTGGGGTAAAAGAGAAGCCCAATACGTTAATTAAGGTTCTATCTCTATAGCTACTTTAAATTAAAGGCCCAATCTACTTTAGAAATTGCAGGCCATTGCCACTGCCTATTTTCGAAGCAGACAATAAAAAATATCATGTGCAGTTAGTTACTACTTTCTGGGATGTTTCAAAGTTATACTGTTAGGACTTTGATAATCAGATATTTTAAATATGTTTATTAAAAATAAAAATAACAGAAGTTACAACCCATATTAGCATTAATATTTTTAATAATGTAATAAAAGGTCATTCATTTTTCTGAGTGTTGTAACGTTATAGCGTACGATGCAAGAATTGTTTTTTGTCGTATTAGATTTTTGTAGGGTGTGAATAACATAGGATTTGCCCCCGATTCATAGATGGTGAATCCTCTAAAATGATAGATTTGCGAATTCGGTGCTTCAAGATGGCATACGGGGTTGATTTTGAGAACTTTATTTAATTTTTTAGTCAAACACAAGTTAGTTTTATCAGGGTTAATTGCTGTAAATTCATAAATTTTTTATGATTTTGGATTTTACTCATGAAATTTTATTTTGGCGAATTAATTTATAAACTTGATATTCCTTTTGATTTTTGCCATGAAATTAAATTAGTTTCAAATTAAAGTTAATGTCGCAATTTAAATTTAATGTGAGAATATTGAAAAATAAGTTGAATAAATTAGAAAAAAGATGAAATAAACATCTCCAATTATAGTAGAAAATAGATAGATTGAAAATGAGATAGATATACATAATAAGGAGGAGAGTGGAAAATCGAGGTTAAATGGATTAAGGATTGCGAGAAATGACTATGCATTTTAATAAAACAATATCGTTACACATTTTATGAAATGATAACGTTTTGAATTATAACACACATGTATTTTTTTATTTTATATAATTAATTAAAATACTACATTAATTTTGTCAAATAAAATGTAGCATCATGAAAAAAATCAAAAGAAATATTAAATTTATGGATTAATTTACCAAAAAAAGATAATGAAAAAAAAACTAAAATTATAAAATATTTTTGAATTTATATGCAATGAACCCTTTATCAAAATAGATGGAGTATCATGTAATGGAATGTGAAAGATAATTCTTGATTTAGGCTCCAATGTCCACATTGTTCTTATTAGTTATTACTGCAAGTTTATGGTGAATGGCACAGAGCTGGCTCAACTCTTTTTTTAACTAAATAAGCATTAATTAAGCACTGTATTTTTAAATGTTAATTAATACTTTCTCCGTATGACACAAAACTTTTGAGCACGATTATTAATGTGGGTGTATAAAATAGTGTAAGAGTGATAAAGGTGATAGAGTCCACACCTTTTTGAAAAAAATAATTTTTACTATTTTAGAAATGTGTCAAGTTTAGTGGACGTCCAAATAAAAGAATTGTGTCAAGTTTAATGGGAAGTACGAAGTAAATTATTAATTTTGCACCAAATGTAGACTTATCCACCTCACACTAATAATATAATATTTGTTAAACTGCTGTTGATCCTAACAAGCTAAGTTCTCATAATTGTACACATAGATATTTGGGTCAATCACCAAGCTTTGCTTATATGACTACAATCATCATGTAAAATTCTATACAATTGTTATGATTTCAAACAAAATTTAGATCAATACGTTTCTTATGTATTAAAGAAAATGAAAATACAGTGGCTGTAGGGTAGGGCGTTGTAAAAATTAAATTATATGAGGACGTGACACAAATTACCCAAATTAAGTCTTCCATTCATTGTCTCCACATATATATTTGATTTTTTGAAATAAGCTAAAATTAAAGCAATGTGCAACACATGATACAGAACCGCTTATCCACAACGCCATACCCGTACCCGAGAGTACAAACCATTAACTGCGACCTCACATTCACAAATATACACCGCCACGCCCTCGATAATAACCCTTCTTTTATTTATTTATCTCCGTCCTTGACCGTACGCTATCAGATTCAGACAAGCGTGGAGCACTTTGAAGTGAGCGGGTCCCACATGGCCGGCACCAAGTACTTCCTCCCATTCACACCGTGCGCATTGTAGCTCGCTCCCGTCGTCTCATCCCTCAGCACGCTCCCCGGGTAACCCGGGTACGCACCCGACCCGAATACTCCCGCGCACGCCGTCACCGCCTCCAGCGGCGCCGTCGCGGGCCCTTGAAAGTAACCCTTTCTAAACGGATTCGTTACCGCCCCCGCCATCACCGTCGCAAGGTTGATCACCATCGCATCCGCCCCGACGTCGCCGTTCGGTGCCACCAGCGGTGGCCCCTGCGGCCCGTACACCGGCTGGTGGAATGGCCATGCGCAGTAGCCCGGGCAACTCGCCTCCGAGTTTCCCACCCACGCGTACGCGAACCGGGCCGCCCCCTGGCTCGCTCCGTGGCTCCCGCACCGGTTCGTGCAGAAACCGTCGACGGCGACGTCCTTCGCCGTTAGGACCACGTTAACGGCGCCGCTAGAGTGGCCGCCCTTGGCTGCCAGGTAAACGATGTTGGAGTTCTTCAGAGACTTTCCTAAAGAGTAGCTTTCATCGAGAAACTGTCTGCCGACGACGACAGTGGAGGAGGCGGCGCCGCCCTTGTACTTCTCCGTGGTCTTCCACCACGACGCGACGGAGGGGGTGGGAGGTGTGGTGGAGTTGAGGGATTGAAGGAAGTCCACGAGTATGGAACGTTGGGTGGGGGTGAAGGTGCCGTACCATATGAGATTAACGGTGACAGCGCCCTTGAGAAGGTCGCCGTTGTGGTACTTGAGCACAAGTGGCTGCTGTTGCACCAAAGCGGCCTTAGCAGAGGGGGTGAAGAGGAGCAGTACGAACATGGCGGAGAGAGGGGCATAACAGTCAATTCGTGCCATGGTTTTTTAAAAGAAGAGGTGAAGAAGAAGATACTGAAATGGTGAATGGTAGCGTTGCTGTATTTATAAGATAGGTATAGCCATGGGAAGAAAAGCGTCAGCATCTTGGGGACACGTGGAGTTACATGAATGGGTAGGACACTATACTGCCAGGCTGGCAGGTTATTTTTGGTGACGTGGTGTGATCGCAGTGCAGGTGATGTTGACGTCCAAGTCTCTGAATGGGTATTGGCTTATTAAGAGCATCCCCAACCCAACCGGGTTCAGGAATAGTGGGTTCGGTGGCAGTTCCATAAATAAATGGAACTTTTTTGTGTGGGGTTTGGGAGATTGTGTTGGTAGGTAGCAGTGAGGGTTTCTCGCTTTGGGTTTGCGGAGTCTCTACTTTAATAATTATAGAATGATTGAATTTGAGAAAAATGATATTAATTTAATTTGTTAATTTAAATTTGTAATATAAATTAAATAAATAACAACGAAAAAAATTAAATATTATAATTTAAATATATTTGATTTTATATTTAATTTTTTAAAATACAACTTAATAAATTATATTCAATTTAATTTTATAAATTTAATCAATACAAATAACAAGGATTTAAAAATACAACTATCATATTTAACATATAAATATTATACCATATTTTATATAAATTTTATGTTTTGTATACCATCAAAATATAAATTTTAATAAATAAGAAACTAATAAATTGTAAAATGAACAACAATTTATAAAATAATACTAAAATAAAACTACATGCTATATCATTTGAAAATGATTTTGTCACACATTGAAATATTAAATCATTTCACCAAGTGAGTTCTCCTACAAAAGGTTTGCTAGTTCAAGCCTATGTATTGCATAAGTTATCCCACATCGAAATATTAAAGCATTTCAGGAAGTGGGTTCTCTTATAAAAGGTTTGTTTGTTCAAGCCTATATGTTGCATAAGTTGTCCCACATTGAAATATTAAAACATTTCATCAAGCGAGTTCTCTTATAAAAGGTTTGTTTGCTCAAACCAATGTGTTGCATAAACACATAAAGTTAAAATTTTATCAATTACAAACAATAAAAATATTAAATTAAATTTTAATTAAAAAACGAAAAAAAAAAAAATAGAAATTGGCCCGGGTTTGGGAAACCCGAGCACGCAGCGGTGGGATGGGGAGGGGCGCCCGCGCCCGGGTTCAGGGGACAGCGCGTCTTTAGTTCGAGATTTTCAATATTTTTGAATAGATAAATATAGAGTTCAATTTCCGTTCTCAACCCATGACCAATATGAGCTCGAACCCTCCTTCGTAACTCCTGGAACTTCTTCGTAGTGGCTCCCTTCCATGCCTCATTTCAGAGGGAACCTCAAAGTGGCTCTATTTCATTATATTACATCCAGATCCCAATTCCATTCATTTAATAACCCCTTGGGGTCGTTGACATAACAGATGTCATTTCTAGTCTATCTCTTTCTATTTCTTTTCTATATATGGAAAGTTCAAAAATCATCATATAATAATCCAGAAATTGCAATAGAAAAGAAAAAAGGGAGGTTTGTGATGATTTTTCAATCTTTTCTACTAGGTAATCTAGTATCCTTATGTATGAAACTAATCAATTCGGTCGTTGTGGTCGGACTCTATTATGGATTTATGACCACATTTTCTATAGGGCCCTCTTATCTCTTTATGTAATCCCCATCAAAATTTAACATATTTTCCTTATTGAGACGTCCGACTAATTTGACATATTACGAAAATAGTAAAAATAATTTCTTCAAAAAGATGTAGACTTTACTACCTTTAAAATTTTACACTATTTTATACAATTTCTCTAATAATCGTACCGAAAAAAAAGATGTCAAATTTAGTAGAACGTAGGGAGTACAATCTAATTCAAGATTCAAAGGATTTCATGTAATCTTTAAGAATAATGGTACTCACCAATTATATATTTATTAATGAACATTAACCGCATATATATGTAATTAAAAGACAGTAGAAAAGAATATGAAATCATAAACAAGTTATGAACGTGGAATTAAAGTACTCCCTCTGTCCCACTAAATATGAGAAATTTTTTTTTGATTTGGACGTCTAATTAAGTTTAACACATTTTATAAATAGTAAAAATTATTTATGCTAAAAGTTATGTATCTTACCATATTTATCACTCTTATATTACTTTATAAAAGGGAAAAAAAATAAAGAATGTTATTTTTAGTGGGAGGTGGGAGTACACGGACGAGTAGTTAGGTGTGGAGTAATAAAAGATAGGTGCAGTATAGTATAGTAGAAACTAGAAAGGATGGATCTTGAAATTAGAAATATACTGATTTCATTATTTCTTTATGGTTGTGTAAAGTATTGGGACCAATTTAGTAGGTGGTGGACCTAAAGGCCGAAGACTACTAGATTTTAGGGTGAAGCAAGATTGTTGCAGAATTCAACGAATGGGAGGATGATGAGGGGCCCCACATCTCCAATTTCTCAATGATGACATCATCTTTAAGGTACATTGCTTCCTTCAAACTCCAATGCATTTATGCCATCAAGACTATATTTCCACCAATCTCAATTATTTTGGGAAAACACAACGAGGGTAAGGGAAAAAGAAGAAGTTAGTGGACTATATTTTACCATTCCATTTTCAGATTATGCCATTTACTATTTCTTACCTATATATTTTCAAAATTAAAATTAGTAGAGAGGATGGTTCCCTAATTATTTATCACAATCGAACTTATACTAAAAAATTCGAACATTTTACAAGAGCCATAAACACACAAATAAGTGGGTTGTGAAAAAAGTTGGGGATCGGTGCGGCCGGACTGCTCGCATAGCCATAAACATTTCAGTTAATTTGATTTTATTGTTGGCGTCTTTTTCGAACACGGCTATTAAGTAAAATATATAAAATAGTGTAAGAGTGATAAAGATTAAAATATATAAAATAGTGTAAGAGTGATAAAGATTGCAGAGTATACACTTTTTTAAATAAATAATTTTTATTATTTTTAAAACGTGTCATTTTTAGTGCAACGTTCTGATAAGAGAAATATGTCATAATAAGTGGAACGATGGATTACTAATTTCAAAATACAAACATTTTACATAGATAGAGGAGCTATCTTTGTAGTAATGGACCACCTCGTTTTAGGGAAAACTTATTGCTTGTTTTTATAAATGCTTTTTCTTTAGGGACGAGAGCCCATTTTGAATTAATTAACTTTTATTCACTAATAAAGCAAATCAATTGAAGTACATAGGAGTATATAAATACAATGAATATAAGAATTTTAAAAATTATTTTTTGTAACTTTTCACGTTTTATAAGTGAACTCATATAATTAAGTGAACATACTGTGTTTTCTCTTTTTTTTCTTTCTATATATACACGACCAAAAACATAATAGTCTCTCTCTTCTATTATTTCTTGATTTGACTAAAAAATAATTATAGAAAGAATTGATGTATTTAATATGTCGTTTAATGCAATCTTCCATGCAAGGAACCAAAATCCTCAATTTTTCATGCAAAAATCGTGCAATACAAGAAAACACACACCGAAAAAACTTAGAAAAATTAAAAGCACATTGAACGAAGGAGAAGCCTAACATTATAGGAATTTGTTAGATTCCTGTCGTTGTACAACACATTCATATTGTAGATTTGTACATACGTGTACGTACTGTACTACATGATAGGATATGGCCCATCAAATAAGGCCCAACAGAAGTCCATTAGCAGCCCGGCCCAGTAGCACCTCGGCCCAAGAGCAGTTCGGCCCAATAGCTCGGCCCATGAGCCCAGTTACTTCGGCCCACTTGATGTAGCCGCCTCTAAATTATCTATAAATAGTCTTTCAAAGCTAGATTAAAGGACACACACACTCGGTAATTTTTACTCTAAATCATAATACAACAGCTCTCCTCACCGTGGACGTAGACTTCATTAAAAGTCGAACCACGTAAATCCCTTGTCATTACTTTCTAACTCATCGTACAACCTCGCTTCGAAAAATCAAGCTCGATCACTGGCGCCATCTGTGGGAACGTTATAAATTTTGTGAAATCGATCAACGTTTTCCGAGTAAAAATACGATGGTGAAATTATAGGAAAGCAGAAGTCACTTCGTCACCTCGGCGCAGCAGCCCAGAAGTCACTTCGTCACCTCGGCGCAGCAGCCCAGAAGTCACTTCGTCACCTCGGCACAGCAGCCCAGAAGTCACTTCGTCACTTAGGCTTTAACTCCGTCCTTAGACGAAGTAGCCACTTGAAAGCCTTAACTTCGTCCTTAGACGAAGTGGCTACTTAAGGCTTAAACTTCGTCCTTAGACGAAGTGGTTACTTAAGGCTTAAACTTCGTCCTTAGACGAAGTAGCCACTTGAAAGCCTTAACTTCGTCTTCAGACGAAGTGGCTACTTAAGGCCTAAACTTCATCCTTAGACGAAGTAGCCACTCGAAAGCCTAAACTTCGTGCTTAGACGAAGTGGCGACTCGAAAGCCTAAATTTCGTTCTTAAACGAAGTGGCTACTCGGAAGCCTAAACTTCGTCCTTAGACGAAGTGGCTACTCGGAAGCCTAAACTTCGTCCTTAGACGAAGTGGCTACTCGAAAGCCTAAACTTCGTTCTTAAACGAAGTGGCTACTCGAAAGCCTAAACTTCGTCCTTAGACGAAGTGGCTACTCGAAAGAAAGAAGTTCGTCAGGACAAACTTCAACCTCGTCTAAAGAAAGAAGTTTGTCCAAACTTCGACCTCGTCTACAGAAGGAAGCTCGGCAATCACATCGACCTCGTCAAGATCTTCACCTCGTCGATGATCTTCTTTTGGGGGGGGGGGATGTGATAGGATATGGCCCATCAATAAGGCCCAAACAGAAGCCCATTAGCGGACCAGCCCAAGAGCAGCTCGGCCCATAAGCCCAGTTACCTCGGCCCACTTGGTGTAACCGCCTCTAAGTTATCTATAAATAGTCTCTAAAGCTAGATTAGACGGAGACAGACACACACATTCTGTAACTTAGCTCTCGAGAACTCATAAACAAAGGCTCTCTCCGTGGACGTAGATCTCATTAAAGGTCGAACCACGTAAATTCCGTGTTATTACTTTCTACTCATCGTACAATCTCACCTCGAAAATTTAAGATCGATCACTACATTTGAAGAAAATCAAAATATGTGAAACCAAATTATAATAAGGTAGCTATGTCACAAAATATAAAGTACATAAAAAATTAAGCAGTCATTATAATAACTCATGCATAGCCAAACGTAATTTCCTAAAAAATAAATTAATACTACTACAATATTAATGCTACTCGGTCCATATTACTTATTAGCCACAGGTCTTGTTTTTCACATGATCAGGAAATTATTTTTTCTCTCTCTCTTTCAAATATCAATTATTTGAGATATGAGCGAGTGAATTTATAGATACAATATAATTAATATGATTATGCAAATAATACTAGCTAGAATTATATTTTTAATGTCATGAAAACTCCAAAACAGATCATTTGAGAGATATTGAAGCAAGAACTATAGATAAAAATCTACCCATCATGCATGTGAGCATGTACTCTTTTAGGCAGTTAATTTTGATCTACATTAATTATGGGTTATAACTGAGGTTTCATTATTGTTTTAGGCAAATGTGTAATGTGCAGACAGGTACATGCATGGATAGAACCACTATATGCCACTTAGCAATCATTGGTGGGGTTCCTATATTACTACATAGTCAAACCATATCAAGATATTGCCTACCTACCAGAATAATTATGTGAACTATATATATCACCACTCTTTATTTTGAGTTGAGGCCAATAATTGACACCACACCTATGGAGGCCCAGTGTGGTACAATCCTGTTAATAAATTCACTAAATAAATTTCTGCATAAAATTAATTAAATGGGATCAAATCATAAATCTGCAATATTAGCCACTATTCTTGACTCTTGACTCTAAAAGTCAATAAAGCACTCACAGTTTTAATTAAACGAAACCAACAATACTGAGACGGATATCAATATTATAAAATGATTGATGTCTCATACCAAGTCGAATATTATACGGTGGTAACCTGGCATGCCAGAAAATCCAAAAACAAGATATTACCCATTTTGATAAAGAGATGATAAAAAAATATTATTTAATTATAAAATAACTATTTAATTTAAATATAAATATAAAATCACTCACTTTTACATGAAGAAATTATCTGCAATATTCATGTGATAATATATTAAATAAAATAACATGAGCAGTAAAAAAATTATGTATTTTGATGGATGGCTAAAGGTAATGTTTAAGTAAAATAGGATAGGATAAGGAAATGGACAAAACGCCTTTTGAATTAATTCCGGCCAAACTTATATGACTTATGTAGCTTACATTATTTGTCGTTTTATTATTTATCTTCAAAATCAATATTTGTCCATTTCTCTTTCTTAAAAGAAATTGTCGATTTCTAAACTAAATTTGTACCCTAGTTGACTGAGAAACCTACCTAATTGTAAATTCCATTGGATCGTCAATTATTTCAAAACAATCGCTTTACATTTTGCTGTACAACAATAAATAATTGAAGCTGTAAAGGCGTGACATTTAATTTTAACATATATTCTGTAATGAAGGATGAATTCGAAAATAGACATCCTACCTTCAATTCAGGCATAGGTAGCATTGATAAGGGTCGTGTGTCACGGGTTCGAATATTGAGGTTAGTTGTGCTGAGTCTTGTGACTCGTAATTAAAATTAGAGCACGACAATTTAAATGATAGTGACTATAGACATAATAATAATAAATACCATGATAATTATTTTTTTATCAGCAAAAATAGAAAAAAATTATTACCAAAGAAACCACAACAACAACAACAGAACACGAGGTAAAAATCATTACCTCACACAAACAAAAAATTGAACTCAATCAAACACATGAACATGGGTAAGAAACCCACCTTTGAAAGTCATTTTCAACAAAAAGTCTAGGGCTGCTGCAACCGAGCCATAAATCAAGATCGGGTTTTGAGATCATCGATAATCTTCCTCACATCCCAATTCCTCCATTTGAAAACCAACGCATTTATGTTGTTCTATATCAACCAACCAAACCAATCTAAAGAGTCAATGACACGCACACACCTGACATCTAATTTTTTAGGATTTTCATTTTTCGACACGAAATCAAATTGATCAATTGTGTTTGGTTCAAAGCTTCATAATTGCAACTCCCTGGACACACGGAGTGGGAGTCAGTTACGATACAGCAGCCCAATAGCTCAACTAGCAAATTTGGTGTTCGTCCACACCTTACGAAAAATAATTAACCATTTTATTAAAGAATTTATATTAACATCTTTTATTTATTCAATGTCAAAGAAATTGAAGAACGAAAATCAATTTTCGTATGTTTATACTATAGTTGGAGGCCTATAATGGGCCTACTGAATTCATGGGCCAGCCTAGCTTAGCCCAAATCTGATTAAGCTAGATGGGCTTTCAATGGGCTCTCACAGCATCAACCTTTTTTGCTTCCTTTCTCTTACTCTTTTTATTTTTTTATTTTTTTATGTGCATCAGAAAAAGACAAAACACAACGCATGTGTCAGCTTCTCGCGTAGGAAATTGACAATTATGATGATGGATTGATGGTTGATACTCCACAGTTTCCATTTTTGAAGCCGTCTTCTCTCTGTCTCGTTTGAGTGTTCAAGATTTTTTTGTATTAACATTGGGTGCAGAAAATGCCAATCTTCGTGTACGTATTGGCTTACGCCATGATGCACTTGCAATTATATCGAGATGCAGAAGATAAGAATTTGATTACGTTTCTGGAAGAAAAAGGATAATACAATACCTGCTCCTCCAACTCAATCAGAGTTTGAGCTTGGGACAAGTGTACAATATTGAATCTTCCTTATAATATTATGTCAGTGGAGTAAGTATTGGAAGTGAGAGCAAGAGAGGAAGAGATGGGGTGGAGAGGACTACTGGGGTTTGAATATGGGATTGTGCAGGCGCCATTAGGCCCGGACATCTCTTGCCCCGAGCTGGTTGCAGCCGTCGCAAATGCCGGTTCCCTTGGTTTTCTTCGAATTCCTGATTGGGTCACCTTTCTTTCTCTCTTCTTCCTCCTGTTTGGGGGAAATTATGGATAATATCTACTCTCTGAACATCTGATCATCTGCCGTATTTGTTTAATTACAGTGGCAAGCAAATAGTTTATGCGATGAAGTCCAATGCTTTTGAGAATTATAGGGGTTTTGATTTCTCGAAAATTCTTCGATTTTCATTTTCCTCATATTTTATATTGAATTTATGTTCTTCCTTAGGAGGCCAAGTTGTGCAATTATATGGATTAGTTTTCTTCTTTGTAATCAGCGTTTTCTGCAAATATGTGATGATATTAAGTGGGTGGTGGCTTGTCCTTGTTTTGGTCATGCACTAGAGTTGACTCCATTTGCATAACACAGGAAGCACCAGATTATGTGAAGGAGCTTATAAGGAAGACTAGGGCTTTGACTGATAAGCCATTTGGCATCGGTGTGGTTCTTGCCTTTCCTCATGAAGAGAACATAAAAGTCATACTTGAGGAAAAGGTTGCATTTCTGCAGGTTTATTGGGGTGAATGTTCCCAAGATCTTGTATTCCGGGCTCATCAAAATGGGGTCAAGATTATACCTCAAGTCAGTATTTTGACCTCATCTTATACCATTCGCTGTGTCATTCTCTGTATGCGTGTATGAATTGTGTTTTGATCTCAACTCATAATGTTGGTCACATTGTTTTGAGGATCACCAAGACTGAGGATCTCCTTGGAAGTTATTTGGGAACTTTCTTTGTTTGCCCTTTGATTTGTAAATCTGTATATATAGATCTTATTATGTTCATACCTTCATTTCTTCAACGTGGTTGGAAATTCATGCAAGAATGTACTTATTATCTCTTAGGTTGGGAGCTTTGAAGAGGCAGAGAAAGCTGTGAAGGTGGGTGTAGATGCGATAATGGTTCAAGGGCTCGAAGCTGGAGGGCATGTCATTGGTCAGGTATCACTGCTTTTCTGATGAGTGCTTCGTCTTGGTTCCGATTCATTAAACAGGACAATTTTGTGGTGGTCTTATTATTTCAAGAGCTTATGGTGGTAGTGAATTATTTCCTGCGAGTATAATTAGATCAAACTGGATATATGATTCCATGTTTTCTAATCAATGTATAATCAGCATCAGCATAGTCCTCTTTAGCAAATTGTTGATGTGCCTTGAAAGTCTTGCACCGTAAAGCCTTTCTGTGGTTTATCACTTTATCTTGATAGGTTATTTAATGTTTCGAGGAATTAGTATTGATTTTCTGCTGAAAAATTTAGGATGGGTTAATGACATTGTTGCCAAGAGTAGTTGATCTTGTTGGAGGGCGTGATATCCCCGTAATTGCTGCTGGAGGGATAGTCGATGAGCGTGGTTATGTAGCTGCTCTGGCCCTCGGAGCGCAGGGTGTTGCTCTAGGGACTAGGTTTGAGCTGCATTTCATTTTTCACTTCTGCTAACTATATAGCATTTTATGATTCCATTCAGTTGCAAAATCTTGTTTCAGTAAAGAGATTCTTTTCCAACTATCTAAGAAGTTGAGAACAAACAATGTTACAGGTTCCTCGCGACAGAAGAAAGCTTTGCTCACCCTATGTACAAACGAAATCTGATCGAACTGCAACAAACTGAGTACACCGATGTGTTTGGTCGTGCTAGATGGCCTGGCGCACCTCATCGTGTCTTGAAAACTCCGTTCTATATGGATTGGAGGAAACTTCCAAGTAATGAGAACGAGAGCAATCAGCCAATCATCGGACGTTCACTCATACACGGGGTGGTGAGTACTTATCTGTAATTCACCTTTCTTGATATTCTTGATGAGCGATCATTCCCCATAGTTCTCAAAATGCAGAGATGTAGTTTGATCACAGGTAGCCCAGCCTCTGATGTTGTTTGTTTATTTATATCTTTTGCAGGAAAAAGAGATACGTCGATTTGCAGGTACGGTTCCAAATGCAACGACAACAGGTGATATCGAAAGCATGGTAATGTATGCGGGACAAGGAGTCGGCCTCATTGAGGATATTATACCAGCAAGAGAAGTTATAAAGAGACTTGTTAAAGGGGCGCAACTTCTTATTCAGAAGCAATTTGCTTCACAAGAAATTTTAGAACATGATCAAGTGTAATTATCTAAGTATGTTGATGCTTCTTGATTCTTGTACTATATATCTCCTAATGTCCATGCGTGTGTGTAAAAAACAATGAATCTTTGGTAACGAGACAATCTTATTATCAATGAAATTAAATCTTGAGACTTGAGTAGTTATATTACAATTTGCAGTGGTTGTTTTTAAGCCTGACTAAAGTTTATTCTTCTTTTTGTTATTGGGACAATAATTAATATTACATCTGTCCCATTATTGTTGGTTCCGTTTGACCAAAATTGTGAGGGCTTTATTTACTTTTTGAACCAATAAATATCGGTCATACTGTGAATGTTTTATTTACTTTTTGAGCCAAGAATAATCGGATATGTATGCACCAAATAGTTACCAATGTATAGATACAAAGTCACAGACAGCACATGCATAGGTTCTTCAATTATTACCTAATCATTCAATTATGAACACTTTGCACAAGGTTCAGTTAATACCTCCACTTACCCTATTAATTTGTTTCACAAAGCATCACGTTTATGTTTCGATGCTTCTTAATCAAGTACCTAACCATATTTATTATTATTATTATTATTGTGCGATGCAAACTTTTAAAAAAGTGTCTATAATTTCTTTTTTTTAGGATTAATCTCTACCACAATCTAATAATTACTTATTTCATAACAATTTTTTATTTTTAAAAATATGAATTAAAATTATAAATTTAATAATCGATATAAACGTGAGATATTACATTTCATTCCGAATAATATTGGTAAGAACGAAATTAGAGAGTTAATGCTCCTCACCTAATTAATTCCCCTCTATATTAATTACATATTTTTCATATAAAATATAAAATCAAAATACAAATTTGCGTGAGTGAATTGGGAGGGAAATTTGATTGAGAAAGGATAATAGTCTTATCCGATTAAAATGATATTGGGAAATGTATCAATATCCTAAGATCTGGTAACCTTAGCTTTTTCTGTGATTAGATTAGATGAGATCTACTTCTACTGTCATATTAATAGTTCCTACCTGCAATGTTCAGATCTCACCGCTTTATGCATTTCTATCCACACATTTTCATTTCCCCAACTTCAAAACATATTAATAGAGTAATAATTTCTAACCATGTAGTAACATTTTTTTCCTCTTAATTAATACCATACATCTAATATGATTAAAACTTTAAGATTTATATACTATACAAAATAAAATATATAAATTGCAATTAGTTGTATTTAAATATGCTTATATTTCGCTCGAAAATATTAAATAATTTGACACGTACCGACACGTACTTTCACAGTTGACAATTTAATTAGTGTTAATACATAAAACTACTCACACTGAAATTTAACTATGTCTAAAATATTCATAACTTTGACATACGTATAGAAAATATTCATTTTATTTAAATAATATAAAAAAGTACATAAGACTCTTACACATGTATGGGGCAGTCCGATACGGGATCCGGACAGTCCCGAGCGGTCCCGATCGATCCCGAGCGGTCCAAACAGTCCTGATCGATCCCGAGCGGACGGCTTGGGGTAGAGCTAGAACGCTTTGAGGAATGAGGATGGGTGTGAGAAGGTGAGGGTTTGGGGTGCAGCCGTGCAGGGTAGGGGGCTGGAGGTTGGCGCCTTGCTGTATAAGGTTTTGGGGGTGTTTTGTGTTATAATATATATATATATAATTTACATTAAATACTTATTTAAAATTATTTTTTATTTTTAATGCAAAATGAGTATTTTTAATAATTTAAAAATGAGTATTTTTGACACCGAGTAATTAATGGTCAAAATTAGTTTTTCTCCTACTACACCGAGTAAAGTCACTAGAAGGTGTCATCTCAAAGTAGTTAAATTAAGCTTTACTTGAATAAAAATCATTTTAATAAAAGTCTAGACTAAAGCTCTATACATATTTGATATTCCTAAATGCGTCTTTCAACTCCTTAAACGACAACAAACTATATATAATGAAGTTGTATTTAAATAAAACAAGTAAATGGAGGGGGTTGGTGGCTATTATTAGTATATATTATATTATATCCAACTTGCATAAATATCACAACAATAAATCAATTCCCACTCTATATATAATAGATAGATATCCTGATTATTGTTATAACAGTGACACATATCAACATTCAAAAAGAAAAAAGAAGAAAAGAAAAGAAAAGAAAATGAAGGGTCATGCTGTATGCATTCCATACCCAGCGCAGGGGCACATCGCCCCCATGCTCAAACTAGCCAAGCTCCTCCACTCCAGAGGCTTCTTCATTACCTTCGTCAACACCGACTTCAACCACAACCGCCTCGTTCGGGCCCGGGGGCCCGCTTCCGTTGCGGGCCTCGATGACTTCAGGTTCCGGTCGATCCCCGACGGTCTGCCGCCTTCCCATGAGGATGCGACGCAGGACATCCCTCAGCTCTGCGACTCCCTCACCAGAAACGCCCTTCCGCCCTTCATGGACCTCATCAACACCCTCAACGCCTCCCCGGGCTCCCCTCCCGTCACCTGCATCGTCTCCGACGGAGCCATGAGCTTCACCCTCGACGTCGCCGACCGTCTCGGCATTCCCGAGGTTGTCTTCTTCACCACCAGCGCGTGCGGCTTCATGGCGTACTGCAACTATGAAGAGCTTGTCGCGCGTGGCTTGTTCCCACTTGCCGGTTTGTTTTTTCTTCTTCTTTTTCGTTGGAATTTATTGGATTAGATTAGTGGGTAATATGTGAGAGTGTGTTGTGATTAGATGAGAGGCAGCTGAGCAATGGCTTTCTGGAGAAGGAGCTGGACTGGGTGCCGGGAATGAAGAACATACGGCTGCGTGATTTCCCAAGCTTCGTTCGGACCACCGATCCCAACGACATCATGGTCAACTACAACATTCTGCAGACCAAGAACGCATCAAGAGCCAAGGCCGTACTGCTGAACACGTTCGACGATCTCGAGGAGGAAGTTCTAGATGCGATAAGGGAGAAATTCAAGAACTCCCACGTGGCGACAATCGGGCCGCTGCAGCTGCTGGAGAAGGAGGTGAAGAGGCCGGAGCTCCGATCCATCGGGTCGGGCCTATGGAAAGAGGACGACGCGTCGATCGCCTGGCTGAACGACCGGGCGCCGAACTCTGTGCTGTACGTGAACTTCGGGAGCATAACGGTGCTGTCCAAGGAGCAGATGGTGGAGTTCGCGTGGGGGTTGGCGAACAGCAACCACTACTTCCTGTGGATAATCCGAGCGGACATGGTGAGGGGGGAGTCGGCGGTGCTGCCGGAGGAGTACCTGAGGGAGGTGGAGGGGAGGGGGAAGATGGTGGGGTGGTGCTCGCAGGAGAGGGTGCTGGGGCACCCGAGCGTGGGGGGGTTTCTGACGCACTGCGGGTGGAACTCGACGGTGGAGGGGGGGGCGGAGGGGGTGCCGATGATATGCTGGCCTTTCTTCGCGGAGCAGCAGACTAATTGCAGGTACGCGTGTAGGGAGTGGGAGATAGGGTTGGAGATAGAGGGGGAGGTGGAGAGGGAGAAGGTGGGGGAGTTGGTGAAGGTGTTGATGGAGGGAGAGAAGGGGAAGGAGATGAGGAAGAAGGCATTGGAGTGGAAACACAAGGCTCGAGCTGCAGCTGCCATTGATGGCTCCTCCTACCGCAACTTTGACTTTTTCATTAATCACATTCTTACCAACTAGTCGACACTTCTTTTCTTTTTGTGTTGAAATCGTTGTCTTGCCACTTACACGCACGTTGCAATAAACTAATGTAATACTCCCAGGTTCATATTTTAAAATTCTATAATATATTTATGATAATCTTTCAATTCTGCCCTTATTTAACACTTATTAGAATTTAATATTATTTGTATGATTATATTTATTATATTATTTAATAAAGGGTATATAATTAAAATTTTCTTTTATTAGTATGTGTGATTTAGTAAAATTGGACACTTATTAAAAAACGGTGGTGGTGAGAGTATATAGTAAACTCTATTTGAGATTCGTGCATTTTGTAATTATAATTTACTTAATTAGTAGGGAACTGGGAAGCGATGATTAAGTTAATAAGGAATTAATTAACTGCATCGTCCGCCCCCTTGCAATATTATTTACTAATTTAGATAATGAAATTATATTAATTAATTATACTCATACACATTCCTCAAAGCAAAGAATGCATGGGAATTGCGGAAATTAAAAACTAGGATCATTTTTGGACATAGGAAAAAAAATATATAATAATACGTGGACGTATATATGGTTATATTAATTAAAATTAATCATGAGAGACAAAAAAAGTGGAATAATTTTTGTTTGATAATTTAATTTGGCTTCACCAAATAAATTGATTGTGGAGGAAGAGGTGGAAAAAGTTGCCTAATAACTATCATTAGGAGTATAACTTATGATCACAATATAGAAAGAAATCTGAAACCAATTAAAATTATTATTCTTCAACGTAAATGAAGTTGAAATCCTATGACAGGGATTGGATTTTGCCATTTGGTGTGTGTATACGTCCATTGTCATCTTTTCCTTAAGTAAGTAATTTTCAACCAACCCCGGCCACTCAATTTATGACAAACACACACACACATATTGGAGGGAACTAATTAAATCCACACATTAATTTTAACTTTTTTCATAAAACTTCTCCTACAAACAAATTAAACCCTGACTCAATTACTTTAGGTTTCCATTGAAATAATTAATATATACAATCCACTCAAAATAAACTAAATGGCTACCCGTAAAAGAAGAAATACATATGCGTATCTTAGAAAGTGAAACTCTCAATGGAGTAAAAATTAAAATGCTCATTTTCATTAGTAAAATATAAAAAATAAAAACTTATCCACAATCAAATAAATTTCCTCATGTATTAATGTCTTTCATTTACTAAATATTTTGAATTACATTAACACATGAGGAAACTTTTCATGTAATCATCTAATGTGAGTTTTTTTTTTTTCTATCTTTTATTTTAAGGTGTGTATTTATATTTTTGTTCTAGTTTTACTCATTAATCCATCATTTTATTTATTTTGTTCATTTCCAGGTAGCTTATCTTTATTGTATATAAATATTTAACAACTATAAAAACAAAACATGAGGGGTGGTGGCGCAGTTGGCTAGCGCGTAGGTCTCATAGCTTCTGAGTTATCCTGAGGTCGAGAGTTCGAGCCTCTCTCACCCCATATTTTTATTTAATCTGTGATTAAATTCTTCTTTTTGTCTAAATCAATTCAAGCCTAAAGCGGTTATGCATCAATCAAAAGCACCATCTTCAACTGAGGGTTTAAATGTTATGTTCAAATCATTGTTATCGGTACAATATGCTATAAATGATCCCCAAAAATATGCTGTGAAGGATATATATACACGTATACATACACACAGAAGGTGCGCTCGTTGATATATATATACACGTATACATACACAAGTAAGTTCGTACACATTTGCTTGAGAAATGGTGGAACAATGTCGAATTCTTAACACACACACACATGTATATATATACCCTCGAACCAGACAGACAAATGAAAGAACAAAAATGGAATGTGTTAAGTATTCTTCTCAAGAACCGAGAGGGCCGGCGTAAGATAGTTATTTGCTTTGTCGGGCAAGTGAGCAACCTACGATGAAACAAGATCATACCCAGTTTTATAGACAGATATATGATATAAGTTCCTGTGAATAATATCTGAAAAGGTGGGACGTTACCAGCTCGTAGAGTTCTTTTCCAGGTTCGGCTACGAACTCGTAACAAACCTGATAAGTATGCAAAAGAAATGAGCTACATCTCTCGACCCTCACTCATTTGATGCATTGAAGGAACAGATACTCACATCAAAGCTCTTGTTTCTTGCTGTTGCGTCATGCAATGCTTTTACGCATATATCAGCAACATCTGCACAGCTTATTCCCTACATGTATATGTATGTGTGTAGTCAGTATATGTTTAATAATGTCACCATTCAAATAGCACTCTTGGATACGATAGTATAGTGTCGTTTCACCTGAGATATTCTGTTTCCTTGATCGAAGATCAGTGCTCGTTGGCCACCTGGTTCTTCCTGCAAAAGACAGTTTTTCATGATGCCATTTTCTATTTAGGCTGAAGAGTTTCCATTACAAAGCTTCTTTATCTAGAAGAACAACTTAAGTACAGTTCTAATGTAATAAAAAAAAACAATACCACAAGAGGACCAGGGCGGATGATTGTGTATCCGAGGCCCGATCTTCTAAGTGTATCTTCCCCAGCCTACAAAATTGCCAAATAAAGGGATTGATAACAAGAACAGAATATCTAACTTAAAACAAGGGATGTGATGGATGAGAACCTGTTTAGCCTTCAGAACCTGCTCCCTTCTTGTAGGTTCTATTCCTGATCCCGTGCATGAAACTAAAATGAAATCCGTTTCTTGCCCGGTCTGCAATGAACAGAATCCCGTTCAGATATCAAAACAGTAGAATGAGATTTTGTGAACGTTACCTATAACTGAGCTTACAGGCAAGGCTTTAATATATTCCAAAATCAACTGGAAGCTTCTCAAGTCTTGTTTTCCTCCAACAGGTCCTTCAACACCTCTCTGCAACCAACAAAATTGATTTAATTAAATGAGGCCAACTTCTCGTGATCAGAACC
Source organism: Leonotis leonurus (assembly GCA_026898415.1). Lineage (NCBI taxonomy): Eukaryota > Viridiplantae > Streptophyta > Magnoliopsida > Lamiales > Lamiaceae > Leonotis > Leonotis leonurus. The sequence goes on from JAPKLX010000012.1 coordinate 3,658,044, forward strand.
TACAGTTTACGCATGAGCTAAAACTTTAATCTTTGATGAGAACTTTCGGGAAGATTATACAAGCAAAAAAAAAAATAGTGTAAAGCAAACCTGCCGCCTTGGCTCAAAGCGGATAGTCAATGTATGCACAAGGAATGGATCTAGTGGAGGATCATCTGGCTTCACTGGCCTAAATGATGAAAACGGCACCCTAACCTGATTGGAGAACAATGTATAGGATAAAAAACGAGTATAATTAATCGATAATAGTAAGCAACAACCAGAGAAGAAAAAAGGATCAAACATATGATAAATTAACAAAAGCTAATCCCAACAAGTGTTTAGGTTGATTTTGTGAATGTATAACCGATTTTCTTGGAAAAAGTACACACTTCAACTCACCCTGCAAAAGCCGACTTTTGTGCTAATCCTGGCAAAGTACATTGTACTCTGTGAAGTGTCTGACAGAGGACCGGCTTCAAGGATTACAACATAGGATCTTCCATTCCCACCAACAGAGAACACGAGACCCTCATACCTAAACATTGCACATAAGGATTGATGAATAATGAACTTGGTGATCCTGTAACAACTCATCAGCATATTACAAACTGATTATGTACCTGTCAAGGGTACATCCAAGGGGAAGTGAGAGTTTTTTTGTCAGTTCAACAAAGCCACCTCTAGTGAAAACATATCCTATTTGATTAAGAAGAATGGTAAGAAAACACAAAGAAAACAAAATTGGTAGACATATTAGACCTGACATGTAATTATTCATCTGATCTACAGTTATGATACCTGAGAAAACTGCAAGTCCATTCTCAGTGAACTCAAACTTAGCATCCATCCCTCCATCATATTTAGAAGCAACGACATCCTGAAAATAAGTACCTTCACGGACCTCCCATCCATTCAATGAATCTTCGGACTTGAACTTTGTGATCAGAAGCTTACTTTTGCTGCTTTTCCCAGCTCGTAGTTGTGCAAGGCTATTGTTATAGTCCTTCAGTTTGAGGAAGTCAAAACAGAATTAAGTTCCATTTTGATTTTGATGGAAGATAAAATAGAATCTGAAAGTAGCCACAAATCAAAGACTACATTCAATTTCGTAATTACTGCTATGATATTTATAATTTAAATTAGCTGAATGATCAACTTGTGGATCTTAATTAAAAGCCACGTGATCTTTAGGACCGAAACACTGACAACATGTAATGGGTGATCAATGTTCTCCAATGATCATATTGAGCTCATCTGTTTCTCTATGATATATTTTGAACATCATCATTGAATATACGACATACATTCTATTGATCCTTGCTATTTTTCTAACTTAGCTTATTCAAAGAAGCATAATAATCATCCTGGCGATACAGGAGATGACTTTTGTCGAACCATAGTTACTAAGTACCAATAGAGATCTTTGCATTAAAACTCAGGAAGTTGCACGTATCAAACCTGAAATGCTTTGGTGATATTATAAACACCAAGATGATCAACTCTATAAAGATCCCCTGTGATCGAGGAACGAGCTGTGGCACAGTAGATAATTTTGCTGCAGCCTTCAATAGCAGCTTGCAGAGTGGAAGGCTCGCCAACATCTCCAGTCACAATCTCCACAGAAGTTGGGAGCATGTCCACCACTTCTTGATCAGCTTGCCTTACTAAAGCCTGGCCATCAAAATTTACCATCCTATATAAGATCAGTTCTAGATTATGGCAACAACAATACAAGGTACCGGATTACAAGCACACCGATATAACGTTATCATCCTATGAAAATATTATCTGCCTTTAAGGTGCTACCAATTGCTTAAAAACTAGTGCTTGAGAGTGGCACTAAATTATTGAACTACAAACTGTGTCGAAATTTGATAAAAGTGCTGCATGGTGATGGTGAATTCGAAAAATGTACCTTGACACTGTAGCCTCTAAGCATAAGCTTCCTGACGACGAGGCGACCGACGCGGCTGGTGGCGCCGACGACGAGCACGGTGGTGTTCTGGGCGCCGGGGATGGTGAATTCGCACATGGGCCCACCCTCTCTTATGAGCAGTGCCGCCTCATCGTCGTCCTTCCTCGACGTCCTCGAAATCTGGCCCAGCCCAGAGAATTTCCTCCACACTTCGTCGAATATCTGCCTCGACCTCCTCCCCAGCCCCACCGGATTGACTTCGTCCAGACGGTTCCTGATCGCCTCCGTCGCCGTGGAATTAACGGCCGGATCTGCTGGCTTCTCTGCATCTTCCGGCGGCGGTATCTCCTCTTCAAGAACCAGCTGCTTCCGCTTGTTCTTCCTCCTCTGCTGAGTTTTCTTTTCATTCCCGGTGGGAGAAGCGGTGGCCCTGGTGGTTGTTAACGCCCTCATCCCGCCTCTTGCCGGCAGCTTCTGGGACATCTCCATCCATCTCCGGTTGCGTGGAGTTTGGTTGCCGAAAATTGTTGATGTGAGAGCAGCAGAGGAAGCAGTACTCATCACTCCCATACTCTTCTTCTTCTTGTCTTCTTTTTTTCTTCCAATGGAAAATAGGCAACTATGAATGGGCAGTGGGGGTGTAGTTGAAAACTTGATGTGGCGTTGTAGCAACTGGTTTTGTGATGAGTCGGACTGTGAGTGAAAGTGACGATCCAGAATTTCAGACCACAGAAGATGGACCAACCCATTTCAAGATTTACTTCTCTTTGTAATTGTGTTGTATACACGTAGAAGTCCTACTTTCCGTTCGTTATTTTTTAATTTTTATAACTATATATTTTGGATAATACAAATATTTCTTTTATTATCACAATATGACATTATCCAATTAAATAGTCTACTATCTTTTTTTGTTTTCCGTTTTTTGTTTTTTACCACCTCTATATATTACTGTACAACACTCCTCTTTTTTCTTCTTTTGCTAACACAATACATTTACACAGTCGCTCGATTCAAGCTGCATGCATACGGAATACTTCAAACAATAAAAATTAAAAAATTAATATACCACAAGATTAGTAAGTCCTTAAACAAAAAAGTAAATTATAATTAATTAAAATAAAATAGTGAAATTATAACTATTTTTAATGTAATTATGTCATTAATTTTAATTGATTAAAAATAAAAGTAAAGAAGATTAAAACTTCCGATCAGCCCGTCAGCCTTTTCTTTCTGTGGTAACGAGGGTATTATGGTAAGATAACTTTTTTTTTAATAAATAGCTAATTTTAAGAATGGAAACCAAAATTTATCAAGTATAAAAAGTCCAGAATACCCCTAGAGGGACGGTCGTTGAGGACAGAAAAGATGTTTACTTCGGACAAAACATGTACAAACACAGTGCGGAGCAACAGAAAAGAAAAGACACATCTCTTTTATCCTTGCAGCCTGTAACGCTGCCACCTCACTCTACTGATCATCACCGCCACCACCAAGACGCCACTCTGCTCCTGCCTTTCACCCATTTCCACCTCCACTCCACTGTCTCTGCTCTGGATGCAACGCCCCGACCTAAATGGCCACCGTCGACTCCTTCAATCCACCTCCCCCTTTGTCCTCCCTCGGAATTAGGGTGGAACACTTGAATTGTATCGACATCAGCTCGCTATCGCAATCCGAATTGCAAGCGCTTTCTCTATGCTCCACGTCCTCCTTCGACGGCATCGTCTCCCCCCAGCTCGACCGATCGGTCTTCAACGAGTCCGCCGGAAGCCGCCGTCAGACCTACTCTCATCTCCATCACCGCTCTCACTCCCGCCTCCCTCGCCTCCACCCGTCCCTTATCCCTCACAATTATCCCCAACCTTCCTCCGATCCCGTGAGCCACTCAATTGTCCACTTCCTCAAACACTTCCTCAACGGCAACCACAATCCCCCGCCTCCTCCGCCACCGCCGGCTCCGGCGCCGATGGAATCGCTGAAAGCTGCGGCGGCTGACGTAGGGTTACAGGAGAACTTGAAATTTAAACGCAAAAGGGCGAGGAAAGACAGGAATTTTAGCAAACCGATGCTTCTGGAGAATGGGGTTGGGATAGAGCTGCAGCGAGTCAATGGGAAAGGTGAGATGGTGAATTTCGCGGAATTAGAGAAGAAAGGGGATGATTTGTACGCCGATGAGTTGAAGCGGAGGACGACGGGGTTGGAGACTGAGGATGCTGTTTTGGGGTTTTTGAGGGGTTTGGAGGGGCAGTGGTGTAGCAGGCGGAAAAAGAGGAAGTATGTCGATGCTGGCACGTTTGCAGATGCACTGCCGGTTTGCTGGAAGCTCTTGCTTGGCCTGAGAAGACGCGATTATCGGGTCTCTGTGTATTGCCGCCGATACATAAGGTGGTGGCATTCAAATCATTCTTCATTAGTTGTATAATAAATTGTAGCATGCTTCATTCTTCATTAAGCTCTTTGACTCTTTGTATCCCTTGTTTTAAGGTTTCTGTTTTTATTCCTCTCTTTTCCAGCCCTACTGGACAACAATTTCTGTCATGCAAAGAGGCTGCTTCCTTTTTGAGATCATATTTCAGCGATAAAGATGGAAATCAGGCTAATCAGCAAATGGATCAAAGGACTTCTAGTATCCAGCAAGCTTATGCCTTGTCTTCTGAAATGGTAAACAAAGTAATATCTTGGTCTGTTTCTTTTGTGGTGTGTTTTTTAAAATTCTATTCAAATCTTTGTAAAACGATACTAAATAGAGCTGCAACAGAGTGCATGTCCAGTTGACAAGACAGATGATATGCCACGTGGCATCGTAGCCCATTCAGCAGTGGCTAACAACTCATCCAATTCACATGAGATCGAGGATTGCTTAATGGGAATAGAGAATCTCCCTGAAGTTCAAGTTCGGGACATCTTTGAATGTTTCAAATGTAAACTGACATTTGATGAGAAGAATGTTTATTTGCAGCATTTGTTTTCACTCCACCAGAAGACAACGAAAAGGTACAAACTTGGGACACCTGTTGGGGAGGGCGTGATTATCAAAGATGGAAAGTATGAATGCCAATTCTGCCACAAGATTTTTCAGGAACGACGTAGTTATAATGGTCACGTAGGTAGTCATGTCAGGAACACTGGAAAAATCTCTAGTGAGCCAGCAGCTCCTGCTGATGCCCCCGTAAATGCTGAATCTTCACTGCAGGAGTTGGCGCCCTTAAGTTCAACAAAGATGGATGCTTTAGTTGAAATTGCTCATAATTCTATTGAAACTTCAGCTAATGTAATTAGGGAACAGGCCATAGCAACTCATTCCGCTGTAGTTTTGAGAGTGGAAGAAGCTCAGGTTGCCTCTAGCTGTCATGAAGAAAAATTAACTTCTGATCCTGTTGAAATTCAAGCAGAGGATTGCATTGCAGATAAAACTCTTCTTGAAGACTCGAATCATGGTCGAGAAGCCATGGAAAAGGACGATGACATCCCAACATATGATAAATCAGAGAATGTGCACATTGAGATGGATCCTAGTTGCATAAATGAGGCAGAGCCTGCTGAGGCATGTGAGATTCAGAAGTATGAAAAGAGTTGCTTGGAAATAGACTATGAAAACAGATCGTTGAAGCCTAGTGAAGATCATCTACAAGATACACTGCTAACTGTTGAAGAGGTTATGCTTGAGGGTGGAGTTTCCTCAGTTCCCTTGATCCAGCCATTTCAGTTCTTCCCACCCTTTGATTCTGTTGTAAATAAGGTATCATTTGGTTGCATGTTTTGAAAATAGTTTGTGCAAATTGATGGTACATGTGCATCTTAGCTCTATTTTAGGACATATTACAGTCCAGAATTAGAAAACCAGAAAGATTAAAAGCTGGCGATGTTAACTTGCACTTCTTCTACTTTTCTGATCCTTGTATCAACACACATAAATTGTTTCCTTGGCCTTATAAAAAGTGCCAATCAGCTCTAGCTTTAAAATAAATTACCCCAGTTTATTTTGACCTTATCTGTTACAGGTGGGCAGACATACTCCGTATATGATCCCCTTAATTCTTGTACCCTGCTTCTATGCAGGGAGAAGATGAATTTTCTGTGGTTGATCAAAAGCTTGAGAACGTTACTGGGTTTGAAGAACTCGGGTTTGATGATATGGAGCCGTTCAAGTATGGTTTTGGCAATGGGCAAGAATTGTCCTCTTTGCCAGGGGGATCCATCAATTTGGATAGTAACAGTGCGATTGAAGATGGATTTGATTCTTCAGTTAGATTCGGTACAGAGGAAATTATGCTGAATACTCTGCACACAAATCAGCTAACTGTGTGCGTTTGGTGCAGAGCAGAGTTCAAACTCGAGGGTATTGAATCAGAAACTCTATCAGATTCTATAGGTTACATGTGTCCGACATGCAAGGCCAAAATATCCGGGCACTTCGATGGTGGCCTCTCAATGGATCATCATAACTTCTGAGCTTTGAGCATCATCACATGCTGCTCTCATTGGTAAAATTTTCTTATTCACTAAAGCTGAATGTTATGAATTCATTATTTCCATGATGGTGTTACTTATTCTCTGAGCTATTGAAATCAAGTTACAGGGTATTGTTGCCTTTCAGTAGCATTTCCTTTGAGGAGAGAAGTTCCAGATATTATGAGAAAGTGCCATTTTTGTGGAAATGCTGCATACCTTATGGTCATGTTTTATGGTGTCTCCCATTGTAATTTATGTGTGTATTTATTGCTTTGTCTTTCTGTTGTATTTCTGATTTCATAGCTGCTGTTTGTGATGGCTTGAAGCCATCAGTAGTTTTATCAAAAGTTGTATACTTGTCATGGACAGTTTGTTGCTAACACGAAACTTGAAAGATGAAGTGGGAACAGAAAAGAGGAATATGATGCTATGTAGGCTTCATGTATTGTATTGACATTTGACAATATATATATATATATATATATATATATATATATATATATATATAGTAAAATAATAACCCATACTTACATTGACTTAAGCAATCCAAACATGATCTGGGATTTTAAAATTAAATGCCTCAACAACTCAGTCTTGAAAATAGAAAGAGGCTATAGTTGGTTCTTTGTTTTATTCTTTTGCCACTACCAACGGCAACGCCACTGCTTATATTAATGCTAAAAGTCACAAATAGCTTTCCGAAATTCCTTTTTCGACCTCTAATACAATTTTGATACTATGCTTTTCCAATGCCCAAAACCAAAACTGCTAAATTTGCATATTATCAAAGTAGTAACATTCAATACATAACAACAAATAAAATTATTTGTATGCAATAGAAATTATACACCGTCAATGACAACATAACAATATAAATACTCAATATATAACTCTCCCTTTGCAAGAGCATATATTCACAATTCTCAAACGTGTTGAAGGCAAAAACATCACACACCAAAGCATTGGAATTAAAAGTATATATAGCTGGACACTTGCTCAACATCATAGAATTCTTGTCATCACATACATTAGTATAGACAACTTACTACAGGGTATCATAGTTCATACACAAGTAAGCTCCACCATTAATGGAGAGCCTAACATGCAAGAACTGCAGGCGAACATCATCCGTGCCACCAAGTGCGCAGCGCATCCGTTGCTTCGGGTGCAAAACCGTCTATTCAATCTGCGGTGGTAGCAGCAGCAGTAGCAACGGCAGCAGCAACACGTTAAGTTACAAGGGTAGCAGCCCAGAATGGGGTCTAGACTTTGCAAACACGAAGCTAGAAGCAAAGCTTATCTGCCGCAGTTTGAGAAGGAAGCTCCCATGCATCAGCAGCGCCCAGACTGCAGGGGCGGCGCCGCCCATTCCCACGTGGGATCAGCCGCAGAGAGGGCGGCGAGCACTCATATGTGGGGTCAGCTACAGGAAGACGAAGCACGAGCTCAAGGGCACTGCACAAGATGTCAAGAACATGCATGATTTGCTCGTCCAAGACTACAATTTCCCTAAAAAATCAATCCGGGTTCTTGCAGAAGAAGAAGGGTTCCCTTATCCAACCAGAAAGAACATCGAGGAGGGGCTTCAGTGGCTGATGAGAGGAATCCACTCCGGAGATTCTCTGGTCTTCTACTTCTCCGGCCATGGAAAGCGACAGAGGGAGTTCGAAGGAGACGAAGTCGACGGCTTTAATGAAACCATATGCCCCCTTGATTTCGAAACCAATGGAATGATCGTCGACAACTACATCAACGAAACCATCGTTAGACCTCTCATACAAGACGTCACGCTTCATGCTATCATCGATTCTTGCCACAGCGGAACCATTCTCGACTTGCCACGCGTCTATGACATCAATACGTACGAACACACATCCACTCATTCATATTAGTACTTTCTTTTGCACCAATTCTTGATATAGATTGTTTAACACTGAGGATTTGGGGTTTGTTATTAGGAGGAAATGGGAAGATAACAGCCCTCCCTCTGGGGCTTATAAAGGCACCAAAGGAGGAAAAGCCATTTGCTTCAGCGCATGTGAAGATTATCAACTCGCTGCAGATACATCAGTTAACACTCTCCATATCCCTTTTCATTTTCTACTTCAATTAATTTCTAGTAATGTTATAACAATGTTGGATGTTTCTATATCTGTTTCAGGTTCTGTCTTCGAAAAAGGAAATGACTGGTGCGATGACAATCACCTTCATAAATGCAATCAAAGACTCAGTAGCAAAGAAGAACATAACTTACCATGAGATAATGGCTTCTATGCATACCAGCATCAATCAAGCCCATAAATCAGGAGGCTTCTTTTCTGGAGTACGAAGGTTTTTCCACCGTAGGATCTTGCAGGTACTCATTTGATTCATTTATACATACATATCAAATCAAATCAAATGTTTCAAGACCAAGAATCTTGGGTTGATTGTTCTTCAATCAATTTGCTTTAAAAAGTGCTTCATGATGTGTTCTGCGGTATTGTATTGTGATGTAATTAATTTTGTGAAAATGTTCAGGACCCATTGCTGTCATGTTCTGAAGAATTCGATACCAACACAGAGTTCAAGCTATGATAAATAATGCTAGCTAGTGAAATGTCAAGAAATTACAGAAAAGAAGATAAAGAAGAAGGGGGTTCCAGTATTAACTAAGCCTTTTCATTGATGATAAATTTCAAATTGCTGTATGTTCCAACACTGCTAACATTCATGTCAATTAATTAGAATTGTTTTTTATTGGAATTATTTTAATCCGATTTTTTTACATAAATATCTATCAAATAAATAATTTTTAATTAAAATATTAATCACATACATTAAAGTTATTTTATAAGTCTAATTCTAAATAGTAAATATTAAAATAACATTTATTTATTTTTATATATATTCGGATTTATCCTAACATATCTTACTGAGTAAACACTTCTTTATTGTATAATGACTTGCATTTAATGTTGAATATTAAATTTTTAAAATTTCAATTTTTTTTAACGTCATTATTCATAATTTTTTTCCATTCCAACAATTTTTTAGATTAATATGGATAAAAAAGTATTGAATTTCAAATCAAATTATTGTATATCAAGGTCGATTGAGAGAATTTATAATCTTTCTACAACATCGCTAAATATGAAATTACCATTGAAAAGTACCTTCCTAAGAAAAATTTCTTAAGAACATATTTTAATCTAAATAATGTTTATTTTATTTAATTTTTTCATATTCTTTTCCCGATTTGACATTAACCACGAAACATATTTGAGTCAATTGGTGAATTCTGTCACATGATTCAAACCACGTTGAACCACAAATTGAAGACATGTAATCAGTATAATGAAAAAGGAATAGTCAATCATGAATCAACAATGTGAGAAGTAATCAAATCGTATATAAATAGTTCAAAGATATGTGTTGAAAAGAATAGTTCAAAGAGTTATCAAGAAATGAATATTTTGAATAATAATATCATTGTTCTTTTTTCCATTACATGAAAAAGAAATCATAGAATATAATGTCTTTAGCTCAAAGAATCAATGCAAAGCTAGCCACTAAGTAACAATTTGGACAAAATCTATGAACTTTCCCCTAGAAAACTATATCTTGATAAGTATGGAACCCATGAAAAGTTTATTCATTTTCCAATATCAAACAAGATAAAACACCAAGAATAAGAATGCCATGCAGCTAGTGTGAGCAGAAAGTTGGATTCCATGATTCTCCAACACTAAAATAAAGAGAGATATAGTTTTTGCATATTATGTGAAGGGAATATTTCTCTGTAGCAGCAAATGAATTGGATGATATAAATAAATTCTTTGCAGAAGAAGAAGACAAGAAAGCAGAGGAAAGAAAAAACATGGCAAGCAAGAGAGTGTGCTGCAGCTGGTGTAGGATGGTGTCTCTAGTGCCACTTGAGACACAAAATCATTACTGTTATGGGTGTCGGCGCTTTACCATGTTAGAAAGAAACAACCTTAATGGCTACCACCTTGCATATGGAGGCAATGGCAATGCTAGTTTCCCATATGGTAGAGTTTATCAGCAGATTCCTAGTAACACAGGTGCAGTCTATCAAGCACAGCCACACCAGCTCACTCCTCCGCCTCATGCTCACGGGCGTAAACGAGCCCTCCTCTGCGGCATTACCTACAAGGGGCACAAACGGGCCCTTCATGGCAGTGTCAATGATGTCTTATTCATGAAGAAGCTTCTGCTCGAGAGGTTTCACTTCCCACTCTCCTCCATTCTTGTCTTGACAGGTATGCTTTGAGGTTTTACATTAGAACAAACTTTGAGAAGTAGGGTTGTGAAGGTGAGTGTTTGATCTGCAGAAGAAGAAGAAGACTACGGGCGTACACCAACGAAGAGGAACATACGAGATGCCCTGCGTTGGCTTGTTGAAGGCAGTCAGTCGGGGGACTCGTTGGTCTTTCACTACTCCGGGCACGGCTCACAAGTGAGAGATCGCGATGGGGATGAGGTTGATGGATATGATGAAGCCTTATTGCCAGTAGACTATGAAACTGAGGGAAGAATGCTAGATGATGAAATTAATGCCACCATTGTAAGGCCCTTGCCTAGAGGGGCAATGCTTCATGCTGTTATAGATACTTGCTTCAGTGGCACCTTTTTAGACCTTCCAAATGTTTGCAGAATAAACAGGTCTAGTGCTTTTAAACATATGAAGTTGAAACAAATATATCAAGACTCACATGGAATAGGTCTATCCCATCTCTTGTTCAATCAGGCAATCTTACTATAAATGGGAGGATCACCGCGTCTCACATGCTGCGTTTAGAGGTACTAATGGGGGCTTAGCCATCTCTATCAGCGCCTGCGATGATCATCAGAACTCTGGAGATACCACGGTTCGTAGCTACTCATATATTTTCTCTTTTATGTTAAATAGGTTGATGTTACTTGTCTAAAACCAAGAACTGCTTCATATAACAGGCTTTCACCGGGACTTCGACGGGAGCCCTAACTTACAGCTTTGTCCAAACTTTGGAGCAAGAAAAGAGACTCAGTTATGGGACTCTACTCATGGCTCTGCACAAGAGAATTGGGGCAGCACGGGACACGGTAGGTTTGAGCAGCAACGAGCCTCGTTCAGCACAGGTAGTGTATATATTCTCAATGCATTTCTATGAAGTTTTACTTTCAATAGATTTTTTTAGCTTAGTTGTTGTGCCTCCTTTTGTTGTTTTTAAGGAATTTTGAATTTAATTATATGACAACATTTATGATGATTAACTTGTGCATGTAGGAACCTCAACTGTCTTCTTCTCACAAGTTTGACATTCACTCAAAGAACTTTACTTTATAGACACCACTCTGCCGTTTCAGTGTGCTGTTTACTGCAAATAAAGAAGCTATGAACTTACTACTATTACCCTCTCTGTAATTTGCACTGCCATGCTTGCTACTAATGTCAATTCTATGCATGAAGATGAAGGGATATAAAAGGTTCCCACTTGAGCAGATCCACACATAAAGTGCACAAATAGATCCACCTCTCTTTTGATCACAGTTGAAAGATCACATACATTAACACTTGACAAAAATAATGCATTGAACGTATAAGGAAAGTGAGAATATTAAAATAATGACAAGTTGAAAATAGATGATTGCATTATTAATCATAGAATGTGTCTAAGAAGATGATTACAATCTGGATATTTACATTATGAATGAGCTAGATGAGAAAGGCTAAGCATACATCCCACATCCAAAATTCCTCTACTACATATTAGGAAAGGAACAAGAAACACATTAAATATGAAGCGAGGCAGTTAAACTGGAGAAGAGTGTAAAAAGAATAATAAGGTGCGAGTCAGGTAGCAGCTATGCTGTATTCAGCTTGAGCTTGAGCATGATGGTGCATGAGGGTAGCACGGGAAGCGGTATACCATCGGGTGTAGGAGGTGCGGAGATTGGGCCAGTCGGAGGCGGAGCAGTAGGTGAAGTGGTGCAGCCAAAGAGATAAGACCATTTCTTGCTCCTCCTCCTCCAATGTCCTTATCACATCTTCCAATATCCTCTCCAACTCTGCCCTCTCCCCTATACTCAGAACCGGTGCATCAGTGCCATTGTTGGCGCTGCACAGCAGCGGAAGCCATGACATTAACATTTTCATCTTTGTTGCTCTAACATGCTGCTGCTGCTGCTCTAGAGGTTTGCTCAAGCTATCATCATCTTCTTCCTTGCCCATTTCCTTTGCTTGTCTAATCAAGAACGCTGCACCATGAGGCCTCTCTATTAGTGGAAATTACCAATTTGATTTAGATTTTAGATGGTCGGTTTTTGCAGTTTTTTATGTTATTACCCCTTAATCAAATGTATACAAAGATTCCATCTTGTTAGGTATATGCTTTAACTATATGCTTAACTATTCAAATATTCAGAATTCCCTTAATGAGACAAAAGTAAGCTACCAAAATGTGTATACCTGAAACTTTAACTAAGGAGCCCTGTAGCCGTGGCTCAGTCGATAAGGCAAGCCAAGCCAACTTTACAGCCGAAGCCCACTTACAAACAGCTTCCTCGGCGCAGCCCGAAGCCGCCATCTTCTGAGCCAACCACAGCAGCTCCGCCGCCAGCTTATCAGCTGAGCTCCCACACCGGCTCAGCTCCCGCCTCTGTTTGGCGAAACGCCACGCCGCACGCCCACAATACTTGACCCCCTTCAATAAACGCCTCGCTCTATCGCAAACATCATACGAATTATCGCTCTCGCCGGGGGACCCACCCGCCACGTCACCAACGCCGCCGCTTCCACTTCCCTGCTCCGCCATCGCGTACTCGAGTTGACTCAGCGACCTCGCAAAAGCCACCGATAGCACGGCGCAGTTCACTTCCTTCAAGGCTTGATTACCCTCGATTAAGTTCTCGTCGATGAGCTTCTCAGCCAAGGATCGGACCACCTCGTACTTTCTCGAACTCACCGGAATATCGTTCATTAGCAGAAGAAGCTGGGTCAGAGCCCTGGATACACCCGAGCCACCACCTCCAGCGGCGCCACAGCCGCGGTTATCTTCTGGTACGGTGGGCTGAAAGGGGTAGTTGTGGGATTGCAACTGCAAGGAGGAGAAGACAGAAGGCAGAAGGCCCAGAAAGAAGAGAAAAGATGAGCGAATGAAAAAACGGAGGAGTTGAAGAATCTTGTAATTGTGTAGAAGGGAAAGGGATTTGTCTGCGTGGAAAAATATTGAAGTTAGCAGATTCCGGAGGAGCCATGAAGCTATGGTAGAAGATGAACTTTCCATTTCTTTTTTCTTTTTTCTTTAATTTTTTGGGAATGGAATTCCTACGTTCGTTGATTATATTTATACTTGTTGGGGTATTATTAATATAGATTCACAAATATGAAATATACTGTTTCAGTTTGTGGCTGTTAACGATGAAGGTTATTTTGGACTATATATATAAACGATATTGATTTGAGGGAAAACGCTGGGAATTTGATATTCACAAGTTAGAATTTTACTTCAAATCGTAGGGATAGATGGAGTGTCTCACAATTTATATTTCATAATTATAATATATATATATATATTATATTTTTTAATTTTTAATTTTAAAAGTTTTCTAAAAAAGTAATATTAAAAATGATACTCCCTCCGTCCATGAAAATGGTTTACGGTTTGATGCGGCACGAGTTTTAATACCGTGTTTTGACTTTAATGGGAATATGTAGTGAGTGGAGTTAGGATCCCACTTCATATAGAGTTTTAAATTGTTTGTGAGTAGTTAGTGGAGTTTGAGTCTCACTTAAAGTATTGTTTTAAATTGAGTTGTGTGTAGTGGATATGGTGGGTCCAGAAAGTTTCAAATGTAAACCATTTTTGTGGACATTCCATTTTGGTGGACAGAGGGAGTATTAAATATTAAAAATTAATTATATGTCTATTTGAGCGAAATAAATCATACTATTATATGTAAATTTAAATTAAAGCATTGAAATTAAAAAAAAAATTTGAATGCCGAGTATGAGATACAAAAATTGAATACCGAATTATATTCGCAAATTGTAGTCTATTAACAAATACTAATTTTATTTTAAAAAAAAATATTATCCTTTTCAATTAGGGTTAATTCTTTGAAAATGTAATTTTTTTTAATGTTAATTTTGTCCCATAATTTTAAAGGAATTCATGGATAGGAGGAAAAAAAAAATTGAAAATGTCTATTTTTTCTCAAATTGATTTTTTTTTTTGGAAAAATACAAAAAAAAAAGTGATTTTGTGGGAAAATGAAAATGTCTATTATATTCAGTATTTCTCAATTTGATTTTGTGGGAAAAAAAGACAAAAATCATAGATTTATTTGTCAAAATAAAAATATCATAAAAAAATAAATAGGAATTCTTTAAAAGTTCACAAATTTTATGTTAATTAATTTAACCATTAAAAGAAAATGATGATGTTTGTTTTTGATGGACGGTCGCGCCATACTATAAATCAAGTTCTTTATTTTTATTTTTTTTGTTAATTGAGGAATTAATTGGTGAAAATTGTAAGAGTTACGAAAGAAACCAAAATAATAGAAAGTGACAAGGAAACATGTGTAAAAAGTATCAAGATTTAATTAATGACGTATTTAATGAACGCAGTCCAATTAAAAACTTCATTTTTTGTGAATTATTATGTACACGATGCCCAGGGATATGCATAAAACAATTTACTTCTCTATTTTATTTCTATAATTTGTATAATATATTCATATATATAAAGATAAAAAAGTGGTATATGAAGATGAATGAAAACTGTATAATTTACAGTGGGGGTATAGAAATGAAGAAAAAAAATTATGTCAGTCAGCATAGAGGGTGAATATCAGGTAACAATAACATTAGTGGGTTGGGGTTGGTTTGATAAGTGAGTAATTAATTATATGTATAAACTAACTAAATACAGAATAATGTTAACTACTAATTAATTAAGGGGTAGTCCAAAAGAAACTCTTTTGTCGTAGAGATGAAAGAGAATAGGGGTGATGCTGCTGTGGTTGTGAATGAGAGTTTGAACTCGAATTCGAATCTGAATCGGAAGTTGAGTTGGAGGGCCAAGTCCAATTCCAACCTAGACTCAAACTTGAAAGGGAAGTTGAAGTTGGACTGGAAGAATTGGAGCCACTATCAACGAGGAATGATTTCAAAAGCTTAGCAAACTCCCTTGGTTTCTCAATGTTCAAAGCATGTCCTGCATTCTTTATCACTTCTATTCTTGCGTTTTCACCGATGTGCCTGTCCATACAACAAAATACGTTACCACGTTTATTTTATATTATTAATCTTGTATTAATGCAATAAAAGATATCAATTGGTTTAACAATAGAGAATCTCATTCCGTAGTTAGGTAACGAGGCCCAACAAGTTTTTAATTGTGCAAAACATATAGTTCATTAATTGTATTAACTTAAGGCTAGTACTACAAGTTAATTAGCTAAGTTTAACAGAAAATAAAACATTAGTACAAAAATATAAATCTAGTTAACCATAAAACATACTACAGATTAAATCTAGCATTACCGGTATATAGATTGTTCTTAAACTTAATCATAAATTTTCAACTTAAATAGATGATAAATATTACCGAAAAAGACGCAATACAAAGGCATTCATTAAAGAAATGTAAATTAATAATAGAAAAGTATTAAACCAACTACACTAAAAGAGATATTAAAATTTAATTATATATATATATATATTAAATTTTATATTAATTTAAATGTAACCCAACAGGCCAACACGTGTATTCAAAAAAATAATTTGACTTTTCATAGACCATGTGTTGAATAAAATTTAGATTCTACTTAAATTTGTTAACAAATTAAGTAATTAAAATTTGATAAACCTCAGTGGGGGCAAAGGTATAGATATGATTTTCGTTTCTAATAAATCTAATTATTTTGTAAAAAGATACGGCAAGAAGTAAAAATATTGAATTATGGTCAAAACCCTAATACTTAGAATAAAATAAATTATCAATATATAACTTTTCATGCATTTGTACGTAATTAAGAATTTGATTATGTAGATTCTCAGCAATCTGATATATAATAAGATCAATGTAATCAAACATCCGATTTCTATAACCTATTTATTTTTCAAATTATTAAACGTTTGCTATCAAATTTTGATCAACCAAAAAAATAGCTTTGAACCAATAAGATATACTTGACCTATTATTATTATAATCTTAATTGAGAATAAAATAATAAAATCCGTGACCTTTGGAGCCTGTATCCCAACTCCAGCGGAAATATTTTGTCCTGCTCTCCCCATATAATCAACGTTGGCTGTTATGGACAACATTTTTGGTATTAATTAAGGATTAACATAATAATTAATTGATTAATTCGTAATTGTATTTTCAAATTTACCTGTTGTATCTTGGGAATGGTGGAGAGCTTTCTTTCAGCGGTTAAAGCATGAATTAGTTCTTTTTTCTGCTCAACGAACTCCGTACAGAAAACCTGCAACCCAACCCAACCCAACAAATTCATTCATTATTATATTTAAATAAATATTTAAGTGAATGTGGTAGAATAATTAAGTGGTTAATTTGAATTAAAAGTACGTCGATATAATCGGAGAGGAAGCAGGAAGGGACGCCTTTCACCGGCTTGGCGAAGGCAAATTTGATGAGCTCCCTCAACTTATCGGGCGTCTGCGGCATTAGGATGCTCGCCACCTCATCCAAATCGGCCACCTCGAAGAACCCTTCCTTCAGATCCTTCTCCTCCAGGCACACTCCGGAGCAGCAGAGCACCACTTTCTCGACGGCCTCGGGGAATTGCGCCGCCATGCTGTAGCTGACGAAGCCGCCGTAGCTGATGCCGACCACGCTGAGGCGGCGGACGCCGTGCGCCTCCATCAGCCGCATCAGGCACTGCGCCTGGAACGCCTCCGTGCGGTCGGGGCGGCGCGTCCACGACTCGCCGAAGAAGAGGAGGTCGGGGACGTAGATGTTGAAGCGCGGCATCAGGTGGTGGAGGAGATCGCCGTACTGCCACATCGCGTTCGCCCCAAACCCGTGCACCAGCACCAGATTCGGCTTCGACGGCTTGTGCGATTTGGGGATCCAGCAGTGCATCACCGTGCCGTCGTGGATATCCGTTTTCATCGACCGGAGCCCCGAGTACGAGAAGAAGCTCCGGTACAGGAAGTCGGCCGACCCCGTCAGGCTAAGGCAGCGTGCCATTTTTCTTCTACTTTTTTCTTCTTTTTTTTTTATTTTCAATTCCCCAAATGTGTAGTGTGCGTGTGTGTTTATATATATATAAATATATATGTGTATGCGTAGGAGATGAAGGGAAATTGGTTGTTGTTATTGACTGTTTACGTATATATATATATATGTATGTATGGAAGCACATACACACACACGCACACGCACAAATGGGAGAATTGAGTTTTTCCTTTTAATTCTGTATTACTATATTACTGGGGAAAGGAAAACTAGGGTGAATGGAAAGTTAGAGGGGAAGATATGGAGTTCATTTGTGGAGGGAAAAAGGAGGTGAGAGTCTTGGATTTGATGGAGATTGAGAGATAGAGGGGAAGAGATAGTGAGCGATCGCTAATTTTAGGCTATTCCCTCTCCTCCTTTCTTTCGCCGCATATCTATGCTTTAATGAGCGGTCTCATTATCTTTATATTTATTTATAACCACCACCATCTATTAAATCAAATTCTGTGTTAATTTTATAAAATAGGTAAAAATAAATAATAATGAGTAATATAAGAATATTTATATTATAGTTAGTTAGAATTTGAATTTGAATTATCACAAATTTATTTATATTTAAATTTGATTGTAGAAATTTCATTATTATCATGATCTAATTTGATAAAATTGAATATTATGTATAAATGAAATGATTTAATATAATGTACGTACAATATTTATATACAAAATATAAAATTAAAAGATTTAAGAGTATGCATAGCAGCCAGCAATACACCAAGCCTCATGCAGTAAAGAGCCTCTTTATATATCTACTAGGCGCGTACGAGTGACGCGCAAGAAACAAATCTTTAGTTGCTTCAAATAATCAATATCACGTATCAACATCTCTTAAATAAAAGAGAAAAAGTATTTTGCTTTGATATGAACAACGTTTTAGAAAAAAATCAGTCCAATAAAGTGGGGGTAAAAGTTTAATTAATGACCATAATGGCATAGTGTAGCTTTGAATATACTATAAGACATCCTTTATTATGAGTTGCTGCCGTCGGTATAAATGAGACTTGCAAATAAGAAATACACACATGCATTATCTAATAACACAAAGGAAAATCTCTCCAAAAAATGAGCCAAAGGAAATAATATTTTTGTTAATTAAGATAATATTTTTGCCTTATGAAGTTTATTAGAGTCTAATGTGAAAGTACAAGCTTACATGCACAAAAAATCTTATATTAATTGATTCATATCATTAATACCTACAATATCTAGGGTTGAGAATCTTACTCCGAATTCGTAGTCCTGATCCCGTTTTAGAGTCTCGAAATCCGAAATAAAGAAAATTTTAATTCCAATCCTCCTATTGAAATATCACGAATTTCTGAACGGAACCAAAATACATTCAAATCATTCCATACATTATTCCACAAACTATCAAATCATTCCATACTCGATAACTCAAAATGTTGATATGAGTAGGATAAATAGAACTTAAAATAAATACGATCAGTAAATCTGCACCAATTAGTTTCAGCAGAGCCAAATGGGCTACATTTTTGGTATACATCACTGAAACCTTAAATCCTATTTGGAATTGGAATTATTACACAAAGAACTGTATAAAAACATCCCAACCTTAACGTTTTCAAACAAATTGCACAGAATAAAAAAATGGTGAAAATCTACACCAAGAAAAGGAGAAATCAAGCGATAGAGAACCGACCAATCGCTCGACAGCTTTCACACTTGAATATTACAGAGGGCCGTCCTTTCTCAAATCGATAGTCAAGCTGGACTTAGTCTACCGTATTGCATACTGTACAAAAGCATCGCAGCAACGACCCTAGAATCGGACAACAACGCAGGAGATGTCATCTTTGCTCTCTCTCTTCAGTGCTTCTGCAGCCAGTTGCTTTGCTGCTTTCTGCGGGTTTTTGATCTTCTTTGCAATATCTACAGATTCTTGATTCGACATTACCTGGAGGAGTGGGATGAGGGTGGGTTCCGAGGCACACAATGAGCAAGAAGTACGTAAGTAGAGTTAGAGTTAGAGTTAGAGTTAGAGACGAGACCTTCCATAAACCATCACTGGCGAGGATGAGGAGTTCAGTATCAGCATCAACCTCAGCACTTCTAATATCAGGGTCAGATCGCAAGTGTGTCTTCAAGTTCTTATCACCGAAGGCACGTGAAACGGCCAATTGGCCATTCACTCTTGCAACGTCTCCTGGTAGATAAATTCGGATTAGATTTAATAAATAAAATGAAGATGGAGGCATCATCAAGTGTTCACAAACTGCATAACTACATGTTACTACATGATTAGGAAAGACCATGACAGGGGAGTTTTTCATTAAGATACACATAACATGCATTAAATGCTCAAATGACAATAGTTGTTGCTCGGCAGAATTGCTGTGGAGGTCCACAAGCGAAAGCAGACTACCTAGTTCTTAAAATGACATCACAATAATCAATTGTATATACACTTTGATCATAGTCAGTCAGCATTACCGGGCATGTTTGAGACAAATCCACCCTTGTTTTCGATGCTACCTCTCTCACTGTTAGGCTCATGATCAATTGTCATCTGTATAGCCTGCCCCATCCTGGAAAGTACTCCTCGTGAATCACCAACATTGGCTACCCACAAACGTCGGCCGTCTATGAGAATAGCAGTGACAGCAGTGGACCCACCTCTACCCAGGTCAGGACTGTGCCTCAGAATAGCTTGATCTGTGCTCTCATAGGCTTTACCAATAGACCTGCTAGGATCGGTCCAAAATTCTTCCTGAAATCATTTAACAGATTATAGAATGCAAACACAACAATTGAAAACAATAGTGTCGACACAATGACAAGGAAAATTATTAACAATATGCCAATTGACAATAGAGGCCATAGATTAATACATGGAAGCAAACTTCTTCCAGTCACTATCCCGGTTATGTCAGCATAAATTGGTCATGGATATGAGATCATCCATAAGGTCCCCCCGAAAACCCTTTACATGCAGGTTCATAGATCAGCTTAGCAATGAGTCCAAAAATTTTGGTTTGCTCTAATTTGGAAGCAGATGCTTCGGCATTTACAGTTGCTGGTTTCCAAGTGGCCAATTATGTCATCGATGGCCAAAAGTAACAGTCTCAAATAATTAGGAGAGACCGACGTTCTTCACTTGAAAGAATGCATTTCATCAAAACATCCATTTCCCAAACAACATACAAAAGCGGCTCTAACACCCTACTAATATTTTAGAATGCAAAGATGACAAGAATCATTAAAACTTAGAGATGCTCCCCGAACTAATTTTATCTGTATATCTCTGCTGGATCATGTCTCTGATCTTACATGGTTTTCCTGAAAGTTTCCTTTTTGTGAAGTAAGCGGACAGTATTAAACTATGGTCCGATCGTGATGGGATTTGAACCTGAGACCTTCCGTCTTAGAAGTAGCTACGTCACTCAACCGCTAGACCAACACAGACATACCCCTTTTTAGAAACTCGTGTGTGCCGACATTATTGGAGTTTCTGAAGAGCTCAGAAACATTAATAAGTGAGGCCCAACTTAGAGATATGCAAGTGAACCAATAAAAGGAGAATTTGACTGCACATAGTCAAAAAAGCTCAGATCTGTGATAGCAATCGAATTTGCCTATCAATCATGAAGGTGTTTTATTGCATTTTCTGACATTTCCATAATGTGCACAACAAGGATGAGGTTTGTGTAACTACATGCCAAAGGACGTGAACGGCCATCTATCATGCCCACTCAATTTATACACAAACCTCCAAACCAACAAATACTGCTCTCGGTGCTCCTGGTCTTACTACTGTCTACACACCATTCACACCAGTAATTCCATTTTACTCCATAAAAAAGCTCAGAGGATGAGAAACATCTATGATATTTAATTTACATCAATTTGTAATGAAAGTTGAGACTCGATAAGGACAGTAGTGCAGTAGTCGCTAGAAGAGTGACATTAGATCAAATAGGTTCTCCCATATTCGAAATCTAAAAAAGAAGACAAGTGAATGATAAATCACTTCATGGAATAACTAACCTCCTTCAAGATATTGGAAAACAAATGCTTTTGTAAGTAAGCAGGTATACTGTCTCCCAGATGCCCATCATATATAGCGAACAGCCCAAGCTCCCGACCTCGAATTTGTACAAATTTGGCAACATGGTAATCCTCCATGGGATGATTTGCCTTTCCTTTTACTAGACTGAAACCATACTTGGCAGTCCCCTGATGGCTCCTTCCCTTGCCAGAGCCAACCGGCGATCGCTAAAGATAACAAAATGATCAAATAAAAAAGGTCGGAGAAACTATATTCGAGTTACAAGTAACATGACAAGCAGATCTAAAAGTTGATCCAAGACATTTTCACTCAAGCTTCCATTTATAAACCAAGTTACAGTAATAAAAGAGAATTTCGCTACCAAAAGCAGCACGTGTACATAAATGCATAACGAGAATAACTGTAATTTTATCAACCGTCCACCTGTAATCATGAAGAACTTATCATACAACACATACAGAAACTCACTAGTACCAAACTCAAGAATCTCATCCAAAACATAAAGCATTAACAGTAAATTGAAAACAAGGCCTCTCTAAGTGCTTGTTTCCAGCAAAATTATAAGCAGACTTCTTAAACACCCCATAATAAGAAATAAAATAAATAATTCCAGCTCATCCGTATGAAACCCTCATTAATGCCAGCCATGACACGTGATTTCTCCACCCTAAACATATGCAGCACAAAGAGTTTACTGCAGTCATAAGCCCCACTATCCAGCCCAAAACCCTAACATATATTGCAGAGATAAATCAAGTTGCAAATGATCCTACGAAAGTTCACAATGAAACTCAAATATAACATGATCAGGGATCAAAAGTCACAATAATCCTCCAAATAAATTCTAACAACGAAAAGCTCAAATAGTAAAGGGCCTAAAGGCCACTACACTTGCAGAAGAAAAACTAAAGCTCACCGATGGGTAATTGAAGCAGCAAAGACTATCCATATATCTCACAACGCCTCAAACTCCTTCACTGCAAATCAGTCTCTACCTTCAAAACAATAAATTTGAAAATCCAAAGCCTGTAACAAAAAAAAAAGAAAAACTAAAAAGAATTCTGATCATGAATACTACCAGGCCCAGCCAAAACAACAAACTCAAGATTTATTATTCCTCAAGAACCAAGAGAAAAGCTCCAAAATCACCACATGGGCATCTCAAAACAATTCGATACTTACCGATCCACCACTCAATAAATCAAAAGGGGGAGTTTGTATCAGAACTGTTTGTACTAGTTTCGCTGCTTGTCCTGACTTTGATGCCAAGAGCCGCTATACGTAAAAGTATCAAAAAATCAAACATATGCGTAGGTAAGAAACAAGAAGAGAGAAAAAGAAAAAAGAAAAAAGAAAAAAAAAACTAAATGATGAGGGGTTTAGTTAAAGAAAGGGCCATAGATTCGGTGGTGGTGCAGGCAACAATAACAATGGCAGCTAAAAAGGCCAAGACTTGGGGGGTTGGCCTCTCCTTATTGACTTTTGTTCTCTATACTGTTTCAATAATACTACTAGTAGAAAGGTTCCAAATTAGTCAAGGCACTGTTTGTTTGATTGCATTCATACAGCTGTTTTCAGTTTTTCCATTACTCACTTGGTTTCAAAGGTTAGAGAAAGGAACATTTGTAATAAATTTAAGATGAATTAAAAGGAACAGCCTTCTTCTGACTTGGTCTGTTGGTCATATGGTGGGGACCTATTTTGGGTCAGCTCTTGTACTTTTTATCAGATCAGAGCCTTTGAATTTTTTAACTTCACTGTTGTTAGTTTACCACTATCCACCATCAAAGTTTCAAACTTTAATTCCTACTGAGCTTGAGCTGTAGAATATCTTGCTTTTCTCCCCCCATTTGTTAATTTTCTTTGTGTGTTATAAGTGGAGGAGAAGCATATGATGCATACTGCAAACTTAACAAAAAATAACTGAACTTTTCCCGTGAAAAAAGAAAAGAGGTAATAAAAACAATGAGAAAGCAAATGCAAACTTAACAAAAAATAATTGAAGGAGTATTTTTGGGAGTTTGGGTATTGCTTGCACTGTACACTAATCACTTCCATTTTTTAAAGTGAAATTTGCTGCAAAGTTAGATTAAGAGGATGTTTAAAACAGTTTATAAGTTGTTTAGATTGTATCAGGGTGAGCGAAACTCAAATACTTCTTTAATATGAGAGAGTGTGGTGCATATAATTAGATCAAATATTTTCAGTATTTGAAAGAAATTGATTTCTCATCGAAGTACAATCGGCAAACAAAGTGCATGACAATTTTCACAGGAGGCTTCTGTCATATTCACCGTCGAGATACCACCACCACCGTAGCTGCCACCACGGGAGTAAATAATTAACTAATTAATTCATTATTTATTATTTTTAAAAAATATAAAATGGTCAGTAATAAAAGAATAATCTAAAATGAAATACATGTCATTTTTAGTGAAACAAATGGAAGTTGAGTTTTATTTATAAAAAAATTCCTTGAAATGTTGTGATTTTGGTTGATGGATTTTTCTGCAAAGATGATATCTTAATGCCTAAAAATGGCTGTTTGTGCTTGTTATATATGTATATATTGTAGCAATGACATATGCTGCTACCTCTATATACTTTATTATTTGATACTATTTTCATTCACAAAAAGTGTGTTTTAAAAGAATTTAAAATATTAAATATTTTTTAATAGATAAATATATTTAGAAAGTAAAACGTGTGTAAATTTAAAATATTGAGTATTTTGTGATACAAAGTAAAATGTACGTAAGTTTAAAATAGTATACTGTGTAAATAAGTAATAAGAGTATAATTTAATTATTTCATTTCAAGCTAGATAGTTAGGTAATAGGTACCCATTAGGCCATTACTTTAGTGGTACTGGGATTTAATAATTCAGCAATTCAAGGACATATGTGATTGAATGTTGTTTCCTTATATTTGTAATTGATGTTGTTTCCCTATTGTTTTGATATAGAATCATAACAAAAATATCATACAATGTTTGTTGAATGTTTGTGCTTAATGTCATAGTTATAGAAATGATAGGTGTGAGATGTAACCTCCCATGCATCATTAATCTTGAATTATTGCAACCTGAAACAATGACCATGAGAGTTGAGGTAGAGCAGCATGTCATATTGGTTAATATCATTCCTGACAGAACTTCCTCCAACCCATTATTGATGACTAAAAACTTAATAAATCACTCCCGAGGTGATCAGTAGGAAGGAATAGAATGAACATTTCTTACTTCATTCTATTTTTTGCTTGACTCGTTTAATAATTAAGAATCAACATTACATTTGGAATCACCATTCCATTAGGAGTGTGATTAACCATTCATCCCTCATCACAAGGTATTAGTTATTCCTAATCATTTTATAATTTTTTTGCTATTTATTATTTGGACAAAATTAATTAAAATATTTATTGATTTGTTAATATCACTATAAACCACACTTCTCCCCTTACAAAAAAAATCTTTAACTTTTTTTATAATATTTACGAAATCATTTTTTAATTAAAAAATTTTATTAGATATATTCATTGAATGATATAAATTATATATTTTAAACTTGTGCATATTGTTTATTTATTATGAAAAATATATTATTATATAATTTAAAATTTTTAATTTAATTTAAATTTTATTGTTTATAAATTTTAATTATGATCAATAGAATTGAGTATACACGTTTTAGTAAGTGTGAGCAAAATTAACCGAATTCAAATATTTCATTGGTTCAATTTTATTTTTAAATCAAATTTTAATTCAATTTGACTTGAATTTAGATAAAATCAAATTGATATAATATTAAAAAACCAAGTTATTTTTAATAATTTTTTATTAAATAAAATTATTTCATCATATATATTTTTATTATTTTTATACTATTTTTTGTATATTTTTAAATTTAAAATTATGTAATAAATTAAATGTGATAAATTATTTATTTTATTTTATTTTTTTCCCGCTTTACAAAAATTTGAATTATGAAATTTAATAAATTTGTAAAGTTTATTATTATTTGAAAAATGAAAACTATTGAAAATATATGTGAATGATTTTAATAACTTAAATGTTATAATTTTAAATTTCAGATTTTTAATTTTGTTAGTACATGAGACTTGTTGAATATTCGGATAAATTGAACCAAATCAAAACATTTTGGTTAGTTTGATCCAATTAATTTTTTGTTTAATTGGATTATTTTTTCAATCTAATATTTTAATTTAATTTCATTCGATTTTATAGACAACGTTCAACCATATATCTGAATGTTCACTCATACGTTTTATAATTTTATATTGAAACATTTTAATTTTAATTATGTTGGTCCATAAAAAACAAAGGAAAAAATAAAGAAAAAAATAGAGAAATTCGATAATCAAAAGAACAAAAAAAATATAAATAACAAACTTATATGGAATATTATAAGTATGATTTTGTATTACAATATAAATATGATTTATTCATTCACTTTATTTGTAGCTATTAATTATTATAAGAATGAAATTAACAAATTGTCATTTCATTTCATCTTTATTACTTGTACACACCAAACATGTGAATGCATTATCATTTCCATTTCATTCTCCCCATCATTCCATTCCGCACTCTATTCTACCCTTACCCTATTTCATTTCATCCAACCAATTACCTCCTTACAATTTTGATTAAATAAAGTCATGAATAATGAGACGGCGTAAAAGTATGCAGTAAAGACAAATTAAGACTAATCTATTAATATATAAAAACAAGGTTTTAGTAACCACCTTTTAACGCCAAATCTTATACATATAACAATTATTTTTTTAAAGAACGTGCAATCTCATGCGGTAATTATAATGACTCACTACACATAAATTTATTAATAGTATATTTTATTATTTTGAAATTATTATAATATTAAATATATTTAAATATAATTATCTTTCTATTTCCTCTATCCTTTTGTTTTAATAAAATATTTTTAGTTCGTTCGTGTAACCATATGTAATATGCATCTTAAATTAAAAATATTGACAAGAGTTTTAATTTGATATATGATATGAAATAAACAAATTTAATATGAAAAAACTACGATCATTAATTTTTACCATATTTCAAATTATTAATTTTTAGTGTACTTACGATACGCATATCTAATTAATAAATAGTATAAGACTTTTACTTCACTAACAATATACTCAACACATCAATCAAAATACATGTCTAGAGCCGTAAAAAAGACTGACACGATTTGGAAATTGATATTTATGGTGAAGATAAAATACAATTGATTTTGAGATTGATCCGATCTAATTCAAAATGACCTCAAAAGCAATGAGATAGTTTAGTATAATTTGATTATTTTATCCTAAAAATTATATTTTAAACATATATAATTTATACATACACATTTTATGATTAAACATGTGTTGATTATGTATTAATTCTCCGTGCACCGCAAGGGGACGGGACCGCATAGTAGTGAAGTTTTAAAACCATCTTCACACTCAGAAAGTTAGGCTTGGTACTTCATCTTTTGTCCATTTTTTGCTCTATCAAAATTCAATTTTGACCAAATACTACTACTACAATAACTCATCAATCAAAATCAAAATTTCAACAAATTTGAAAATTGCAACCAACTAACTAGTTTTTTCGAGCATTATATATTATCTTAAATTTCATCAACAAAAATACGATTTAAAACAAAATTATTATTTTAGTGGAATCCCACAAAATATATACTCGATGACGGAACCAAGAAGATTTATGAATATCTTGTGTGTCAACTCTTGAAAAAGTAGACATTTTTAATTATAATATTAGATAATATTAAAAATGCATTAATAAAAAAAATCGTGATGAATAAATAAATTAAATTAAAAAAACTCAATGCCACTCCTACAGCATATCAATTCACAAGCAAGAGATTGGTATAAACTCAAATTTTTACCTTTTTTGCTTGAAATTTTCTTAATTTGGCTTAAAGTAAATTAATTCGGATTCGATCGTGTATGAATGAAATAGATTCAAGTAGAGGGTCGTAGGTGAAGAAAACAACAATCTTGATTTCGCAAATCAGCTCCTCTGAAAACCCAATATCAAGGGTTCTAGCAATCATCTGCGCCCAAGCTAGAGAGGGATTTTGGAAGAGGTGAAGAAGATGCGTGGAGAGGAGAGAAAGCGATAGGGATAGAGGAGTTCTGGTATATGGTGGATGGTCTCACACTCACAATGGGTGTGGCGGGTTCCAAGTTAGAGAAGGCTCTCGGTGACCATTTCCCCGAAGGAGAGAGATATTTTGGCTTAGAGAATTTTGGCAACACATGCTACTGCAACAGCGTTCTGCAGGTCGTTATCTCGAATTTCGCCCCCTCCTCCACTGCATATATCCTGATTTCGTTGATTATGTTTGATTTTTAGGGTATTTTGTTTTCTTCTGTTGAGAAATTCATAGTTTCGATGTGGGTTTCGGATTTTGAGTTTCGACTATGCTGTGTTTAAGAGGGCTTTCTTTAATTTTAGATTAGGACTCGCTGAAGCTAGAAACTTAGATAGTTTGATTGCAAAAAAGAACTTGTTGCATTTTATGAGGTTAATTATTTGGGTAGATTCTGATTCAGTGGTTTTCTGTTTTTTCATGTTGGTTAAATTAGAGACTTAGTTGAGGAGATATGTGTTGATTTATTTTTAGGCAGAGGTTATAGTGTGCTTGTTCTTCAGTTGATTAATGGTCTCAAACTGAGAAGAAGCCATATACATGACATCGAAGAACTCTGAAATCCAGACTATATATATGTTTGCTCCATCCCGTGCTAATGGCGTGGGTGGAGGAGGTGGGATTATTTTCAGGCTGTTGCGTTTTTTTAGAGAATTGCATATCTTTTGGAGGTCATGGTTGTATGTGATTGTACTCGTGTCAAGTTTAGGATATTCAGTGTTGGAGGAGTAGATTCGATCAATGTTATAAAGTATTAAAGGTGTTATCTAGACGTTTTGTCTAGGACAGGCAAGGCGTAAGTCTTGAGGCGTAAACCCTGGATAAGAGGAATAAATAAAATCATAAAATTATTGAATCATCATAAAGCCATAAATGACGAACCAAATATTAATTTGATAAATTGGAAGTCTTAAGAACATCAAATTAGAAGGCATAAAGTGTTCAAGATCAAGCACCATAGTCATCCCCGTCCCTCTTAAAGTCTTAAAAACTTAATTACGCATCATAGTCATTTAATGCAAGTCAAACTCGTCCTCCTTACCAACACAAATGCAGCACTTATTCTCATCCAAATTGTCCACCTCTGGTCCTCCTCCCATTCAGACTCCTCATAAATCAAATTCATGCCTTGTGGTGGTAGCCGGCCAGTGTCGGTAGACCAGACAAGAGATGAAGTAGCAACAAGGAATGCGGAGAGAGATCAATTATGTGTTCTTTTTTAATTTACAGTTTCTTATGTGCTTTTTTTTATTAGTGATTGGTATAAATGTAAAGCTTTATTAAATAAATTTGGCTAAGAAAACAACTCAAAATTTGCCCTAAAACTCCAGCTATGAGGCTACTGCCTCATTGTGCCTTGAGACGCAAGGCCTTGAGGAGTAAGCCTCTTTAGTGTGAGGCGTACTAAGAACAATAAGCATGAGAAGAGGCGCACGACTCGGTGCTGTTTTCAGCTGAGGCGAGCCTCTTAAACATTTTTTACAACTATGGATTCAATTATTAAAGCATGTTGCATGTTTTATCTCTTGAGAGGTGAGAGTCTCCGTTGGGTTTTGACTTTTCGACTGATTTGAATCTGTTTTTCAGGCTCTCTACTTTTGTGTACCGTTCCGTGAACAATTGTTGGAGTATTATACCAACAACAAAGCCCAAGGCGAAGCAGATGAGAACCTTTTAACATGTCTCGCAGAACTTTTCTCACAGGTAGTGGATATAAGAAGTACAATTTTTCATATTGGGTATGTTTGAAACCTTGATAGCACTAATTAGAAATTTAGAACTATATTGTTCTGTGATAAGTACACTATGAACGGAATATTTGAGATTTGTGGTTGTGAGAAGAACCAATCAAATATAGTATATATTAATGCAACATAAAATAATTATCTTCATCAAATTTGGAATATATCCATCATAAGAGTTTTGTAATAACCTTCAAAATTGCAGTGAAGTGGTTTGGCTTTTTGAGAGCTTTGAGTTTAAGCATCTTGCAAAAGAATCTGCATGAGTTCTTTGAATTTTCGAGGTGATGCACTCTTGAGTGAGACTGACCATTTTTTGTGACATTTTCTGCGCAGATAAACTCGCAGAAGAAAAAGACAGGTGTGATAGCTCCAAAGCGCTTTGTGCAGAGGCTTAGAAAAGAAAATGATGTTTTCCGAGGATACATGCATCAGGTTTGTACTTGTCAAGTGGGTTTTTCCTAATTCAGTTCTTAATGAACAACAATAAAGAAGCTGCATATTTATGTTTAACAACAGAATATGTTATTTTCTTCCCAATAGGAGCAGTTATTTGTGCTGTCAATAAATGATTCAATCAAAGATGTTCCTCACATTTTCAATATATGTTCTTTAGTAGTTACCAAGTGCTCTTACTCCCCTTCAGTTCAGTAAGTAATCTGAAAAATTATGGTCAGGGATTTTAATCAATTGCAAATTCATTGCCTCCATCAGTTTTCTCTTCATCCAAGACATATTTTATTATTTGCTTATGTGGAATTTTCTAGTTATGCCTCTTTTAATTCTACTTATCTCCAGTGTAACTGTGTAAGTTCTATAAGCTGCGTATTCTAGTGACTGGGTGAATTTTATCATGTTGATCAGATTGTCTTTACATAAATATTTACATTCTAAGAACTTTTTGATTGTTGTAAAGGTCTTCTGGGACTATATGGGACTATATGATTATTAAAACTTAAAATGAGTAAGATGATTGTAGTTTATTATGCAATATATGGTATGACTTAGCAAAATATGTTCTTGATTATGCACCATCCTGCTGTGAATATCATTTGGATATTTCATACACTGATATTTGACGGTATTGTCATGCAGGATGCTCATGAATTTCTGAACTTCTTGCTAAACCAACTTGTTGATATACTGGAGAAAGAGTGTCTCAAAGCAACAAATGAGAATATTCCAAACGGGCCAAGTAACGGTCATGTCAATGGTGTTAAGCAAGAAGCCTCACTTACTTGGGTCCACAAGAATTTTCAGGTAAACCTAACGGTCTATATTTCCCGTGATCAGACATTTAGAATCTGGCAGCTTTTTTGGTAATGCTTCAAAAGCATAATATACACAGCTAAATCATTATTATCTGTGGACCTTATCTTTTTTCTTTTGTTAAACTCAGTTTGTTGCTCACGTGTATACCTGCACCCGGTCACTTAGTGCGACTCTTTCTTTTTTGCATAATATTTGATTTTAGTTTTATTCTTTTGATATTTACTTTGAACGAGATGCAGGGTATTCTCACAAACGAGACAAGGTGTTTAAGGTGTGAGACAGTTACTGCAAGGGATGAGACATTTTTAGATTTAAGTCTGGATATTGAACAAAACAGTTCAATTACTAGCTGCTTAAAGAATTTCAGTTCTACAGAAACCCTGAATGCTGAAGATAAATTCTTCTGTGATAAATGCTGCAGGTAGGTCGCCTTGCTTATGTTACAAGTACACATTCATGACGAAGAAAGTTAAAATTCTTTTTTGCATCTAAATGCAGCTTGCAAGAGGCCCAGAAAAGGATGAAGATAAAGAAATCCCCCCGTATCTTGGTGATTCATCTCAAGCGATTCAAGTACATGGAACAACTAAACAGACACAAAAAGTTATCATATCGTGTTGTATTCCCCCTCGAACTGAAACTCAGCACTACTTTAGACGACGGCGACTCAGAGTACTCACTGTTCGCAGTGGTGGTTCATGTTGGGACAGGGCCAAATCACGGGCACTACGTAAGTCTTGTAAAAAGTCATAATCACTGGCTGTTTTTTGATGATGAGAATGCAGAGATGATTGATGAGTCGGCCATCCAGACGTTTTTCGGGTCTGCCCAAGAATACTCGAGCAACACAGACCATGGATACATACTGTTCTATGAAAGCCTCACTGCTGAAAACAAGTTAGTCTAACCTTGGAACTTTTGCTCCTTTTGGGGTGTGGTCTACTTTAAAATCTCCACAGGATGTTCGTACCTGCAAGGCTTGGTCTTTCTACAACAGTATGCAATAACTTAGCTCCACAAGTGTAGAATAGAGATATACGCTGTAACTTAATCAACAATTTGCTGCCAAATGTGACGGTTTTGGGCAAGATGAAGCGGCGACCTCTCTGTATCTTTATCGTTTATACTTGTGCTATATACTCAACGTTATAATGACTCATTTTTTGGGATTTTGGAATATTTGTTTTTACTATATTTGCTATATACTATTTTTACTTCTGTTTCTGCACTTCCAAGTGAAGGTAATTAGATCAAAACCAGATCTATTTATATATTTACAATAATACAAAATGTCACAACATGGTCGATGAGGACAGCAGGTATTCTTTGCATGAGAGGAATCCCACTATTTAATTAATTTATTTACTATTTTCTTTGAGATGATCAAACTACTTACATTGTATGTGCGAAACCTTCTTAGTTCTTCCATAACTAAATTGAATCTGAAGAAAGTTATATTTCCAAAATCTCAAGTTTGAAATTGAGGAAAATAGCCTCCACCATTAAGGATCTTCTCTTTGTACACACCTTACATGAGGTATTGGAGCTCCATACCCTACACCGCCGGTATATGGAGCCGGACTCCATATCGCATAGTCTTCTAACTCCTCCTCCATTACGGGTAGGGTTTCCACGGTCGTCTTTGCCGGTGGTAGTTGATCCTCCGACACCACCTCTAAATTTCCGGCGGAAGGAGGGGGAGCAGGTGATGAGCCTCCTCCTACCGCCGCCACAAACATCATCCCCAACAAAACTATCATTGCCATTGGAATTGTTGAGCACCTCTCTAAAGTTAGCATTCTTTTTCAGTTGATAGCTTTTGGCGATTTATTCTTCTTAATTGAACTTATTAGTGATCCCAATTGCCAAGCTAATTAATCGTATGTGCAAAGAAGTGGGGGGTTGGTTTCATGCATGCATGGTGTGTGATGGAATCATGATTCTGGCATGTATATATAAATTAGTGTTATCATATATATTCCTATAGAAAATTATTGAAAAACAGCTCATGCCTTTAGATAGCAAACTCCACTGCAATATCTTAACACGAAAGAATAGGATATAGTCCACAAAATATCCTTTGGTACATGCAACAATATATATACTTTTGTTTTGATTATATATACACGAGTCTAATTACTGTGTTGCCTATTTTAAGGATGTAAAATACCTAAAGAGTACCCAACAATTTAATAAACAATCATACTGTCTACATTTGCTCAACTTATATAGCTGGTTTAAATTCATCTAGTTATTTGTTTAGTCTTTTATTATTATTATTATTTCTTTAATTATAATTATTTAGTGTATTTATGTACATAAGTCGCACGTGCGATGTACAAAACTCAAGAAGTATGATTAATACACCACAGAAACTGTCGCTGAAATTAAGGTGCAACGTGTATTTAATGTTAATCAATGCACAAAGATGTAACACGTGCGTCTCTTGGAGAAACGGATATCATCCACGTGCTTCAATTTCTCAGCTACCACTCGCAGACAGTGTTAAATGTTAATAGTAGTCTATAAAACGCTTTTGAAAGAAATGCTTCTACTCAACTAACACTGTTAGTATAGCCCTCTCTCCCACCGCACCTACCTACGCTACCGAGTCTGAGGGGAAAGACTAAGAGGTGGAGGTGGAGCCACAAGAATCCTCAAATGGAGTCAACAATGCTGTCACTCGGTGCTTCTACTATGTCGGTTTTGCTCTTCTCCAAGTCCGTTAATTCCCGTTCCACCTCTCCTCTCATTGCCCACCTCCACCGCCGCTTTTCATCCACTCACCTCCAACTAAGGGGCCGCATCGACTCGGCCCGATCGGGCCCCGCTTCTTGGGTGCGGGTGGACCTGCGTCCCAACCGATCACAGTTTTCCACTAGCTATTCGGTGTCGAGTGCGTCTGGAGGCGGGGGGTTTGGCGGCATTGATGGAGGTTCCGGCGGCGGCGGTGGTGGCGATGGCTCCCCGGAGAGTGGGGACGTTAATCCCGGCGCTGTGGCTGCTGGGACGGCTGATGGTTCTGCGTTGAGTTCGGATGTTATAATTCTTGATGTTGGAGTAAGGACTTAGCTCAACTTCATTTCTTACTTCGGTTTTTAGTTTGCACTCCTTTTTGAAGCTCTGCTAATTTATGTTACATGATTCTGCTGATGATCTCTAAAAACTTGATCTTTAACTATTTCATAGTGGAGCGATCGTTTAGTAGATTACCTTATACATAACTTTGCATTGCAAGGCCTGAGAGCCGGCACTAGCTTAAGTCGCTCAGAGTTTCCCTTAGAGATTGAGTTTTGATGTTTAGTAACTGACTAAAGATGTAATTTATTGGTAAGTAACTGATGGTCATTTTAATCTATTTAAACGGAGCTTTTTCTTATTGGGTTTTAACTTTATAACTGATTGGCAATTTACTTTTATCATCGGCTTCTATGTTCATATATGATACTATCACTTTTTCATAAAATTAACTTCCTGATATTGCAGGGGATGACATGTGGGGGCTGTGCAGCCAGTGTGAAGAGGATTTTAGAAAGTCAAGTAAGTGTCGAATTATTTGCAACTCTTTGTGCAATTAATCTGCTGAACCAAATAAGAAATATGCGAGTTGCATTGAAATTATGCCATTAAGATATTTGTATAACCAGCCTTAAAGTTGAAGTTTGGTCTGATTGCTCGAGAAATAAATATTTTAGACAGGATTTATGGGAGAATGATTGTTTAAATGTTTTATGGAAGTCTCGTTGATTTGACAAATTCTTGGCATTTTTATATGCTGAAGGTTTTCCTAGAAAGTTTGTTCCTAGAAGAGTATATAACTGATTGCAATACTATTAAAATGGACAGCCACAGGTTTCTTCAGCTAGTGTAAATCTTACAACGGAGACAGCAATTGTATGGCCTGTAACCGAAGCCAAGGTAGCACCCAACTGGCGAAAGGAAGTAGGAGAAGCCCTTGCAAAGCATTTAACCACTTGTGGTTTCAAATCAAATCTTAAAGGTCTGCATATACTGTCTAATATTTGAATTTTCCATTTAATTGTCATGTGTTATCCAACTTATGATCTTGCATTTTTTTCACCATTCATGAAATTTAATTTTTTTACATGAGAGCGATAGCTATTGTTTATGAAAATGATGAATAAGGAATCCAATTTGCTATTTATCTGAAAAAGGTTATGTATTTGATTTCAATCACCTTGAGTTTCTAGAAAAAACAACTTAGTCCTTGTATAGCTATTAGAGAGTGGCGCTGTAGTAATCCACACTAGAGGCTTGCATTCCATATCCAATTTATAAATCTCTGAAACCTTAAGGATTATGCCCATTAGGCGAAGGGCCGACAATGACTAGAATCCTTGCAGTCCACGATCTGATGTGTCTTCTTATTCTAATTACACCATGAGAGGGGCAAGACACTGCAAGTGACTCTTTTGCAGTTCTTTTCACCAATTTGATTTTCTTTGAAAAAGAATCAGACATGCTGATACCTTTCCTAACATAGCTTTATGGGTAATTGGCAGATGAGGGAGCAATGGAAGGGGATATTCAGTTGTAGGGAGTGCAATGGATTCTTGTACCAACAACCATTCTGCCTTTATGGTATGTCCTAGCTCTATTCATCTTTGAGAGTTTCTTTCTAGTCTAGTTTCACCCTCTTTGTCCAACTAAAGAAAATGTCAGCCCCAGGATATTCTGTTCACATAGTTTTTTCGTCAATAGGTACGTCTCTTCAGCGCCTAGTGGTGGATTTGTCGAAGGCAGGCATGTTAACCGGTTGAGCAGATTTACAACACAACTGTTATTCCTAAATATACGCGGGCATTTACTCTTTCTTTAGTGGGAATGATGTACTAACTTTTGTAAGATGAGACTATTAGAATAGACAATACTTTTATTAATGTCTAACCTTTATCTAGATGAAGCTTTCTGGGACATCTAGTAATGGCAAAACCATCAGTTGTAAACAGATTGCTATGTTCTTTTTTCTTGAGATATATGTTATTTACATTAAACAATTTGTTACACTTACGCTTCATGCTATGCATTCTTTGTTATCATATATAAGCCTTAGAATAAATTATAGTTGCTTTTCTTCCTTATAATACATTATTCTATGTCTATCATATTCAATTTTGGATGGTTGTCTTCTTTTTTGTTCATTCTTATACGACACCTAGTACTAATATGATGTTCATAGTGATATGCCGTGCATGACTTTTTCGAGAAATCAGGATGTTAAATTTTGATACAAAACGAATTTTTTTTTATAATGGCAACTAAAAACATATCATGGTTTGCATGTTTTTACGGGACTGAGGGAGTAATGCTTTCTTGTGCATACTTAAACTTCATAGATCAGTAGCTTTGCTAATAAAAATATTTTCAATTCTTGATGTTTCTAAATATATGAAATTAAAATTAAAAGGCGTGACGTTTTGGAAAAAAATGTCGAACGTTACAAAATACGATATTTCCCTATCACTATTAAGGGTTAATTGCATATTGAACACGAACTTTTAATTTTCTCAGAAATACACGAACTCGACATGTTGAACTGATGTGGTATGTACATGGCAGCTGGGAGTGCGACATGCAAGTTTCAAAATGAAATCCTAAATTGTGGGAAAATTAGACATGTTAAGTTTGTGTATTTTCTGTGAAAAATTAATGTATTTTACAATAGACAGCATTTTAGGTGGAGTATGGTAGTCCCATATAATAGCTTTCAAATTGTTGCTCATAATTCATTATTGTCAACTCAAAACTTATCATGTGATGACTTCTTATTATGGCAACTACATACTTATCATGGTTTGCTAGCCATGGGTTCAGAATGGAAGGAAATATAGTTATTTGTTGGTTGAACTGTCTCCTTTGAGTGGGAAATGATGGAAGGAAAGATAGTTATTTATCAAATTGATTTCACTGACCTATCCTGGATGACTGGCTTATATCAAGGATAATAACAATGCCCAGTGTACATTGCAGATATGAGACGAATGAACTTCCACGAGACATTTGAGAAGAAAATGAGCGAGAAGCGTGCTCTGTTAAAAGAAAGTGGTAATGTTTCTTGTCTTCTGTATTATTTTTTATCATCAGAAAAGTTGGAACTGACAATCTAACGTTGGCAGGAGAATGAAAGAGATCTAATTTTA
Source organism: Leonotis leonurus (assembly GCA_026898415.1). NCBI lineage: Eukaryota > Viridiplantae > Streptophyta > Magnoliopsida > Lamiales > Lamiaceae > Leonotis > Leonotis leonurus. The sequence continues at coordinate 3,695,056 of JAPKLX010000012.1, forward strand.
ATTGAAGTCCATAGTTAGATAGTGCAAAATAGAGTGCGTTTCACCTTTTATTTTCCAGGGTTCTTTTTATGATTTTTCCAGAAGGTTGACTATAGAATATAGTCGTAAACTCTCAACAATGTTTGTGATTATAATGTGATATTTTTTCTTGGAGCTGAGGTTCATTAAATATTTTTCTTTTCTTTCTTCTATATTTTGTGTTCATCTTTTAATCAATCAAGAAAAATGAGTACAGAGTGAGTGCAGCCAGTGGTCAAATCATCCAATTCAAGGAAAGATGAGAAACTAAAATAGTAATTTTTTACTCTTTTTTTATCATTCTTTTTGTAAATTTGATACAAATAGATGGTTAGGTTGTTTAAGCTTTTAGAAACAGAATATTTGATCCTCCTCCAACCCTCAAACTAGACTCCATTATCTTTAATTTTTTGGTTCCTCTCCTGCCATACTGACCAACACAAAGCCGGGACAATGAGTCCCCATGACACCTCCTCCTCCCCCTTCTTTCTGCAAACTGTAGCAAGTCCGACAAAACATTCTGAAGAACTCTTTACTATATCTTAAATAAACAACAGATTCAGTATTTCTAGAAAGTTAGATATTTGGAGCTTGATTACTTGTTCAAATTTTTGTATTTATTTTTTTGAGATCAATGTGTTGGCATATCACATAAATTGATAAATTTGCCTATTAACAGGTCGTGGTCTTGTTGTTTCTTGGGCTCTCTGCACTGTCTGCATTGTTGGTCATCTTTCTCATTTCCTTGGAGCCAAGGCTGCATGGATCCATGCATTGCACTCGACAGGATTCCATATGTCTTTGTCTCTCTTTACACTGCTTGGCCCCGGACGCCAGCTTATTACAGATGGTTTAAAAAGTTTGCTTAAAGGGGCCCCAAATATGAATACTCTGGTTGGTCTTGGTGCATTGTCATCCTTTGCTGTCAGTACAGTAGCAGCCCTTGTGCCAAAACTGGTAAAAGTTCATAAACATAACCTCCTATGTGGGTCTTATTTGTTCACATATTGATGCAAAAACTGTTTGATTCAGTCTGAAGCATACATACATGATCCGGCTAAAATCTGTTATAATACAATTTTACTAAATTCAGAGATTCAGTTAATAGGCGATCTGTTTTTTTCTTAACAAAATTCACAATTGTGCTAAAACGTGTTTGACATTCCCACCTGATAAAAATGAGTTCAGTCTTGTGTAAACATGAAATGTAGATGTCTCAATGATTTTAAGCCAGTTGGAAAATCTTCATACATATTGTGTTGGAAATACTCCAAGATTAGGTTCTGGAAATTATGTAGTTTCATCAAATCAAAGTTATTTGACAATCTATGAAGCTTTTCTTTCAGTTTTGTTCCTGTATAACCAGAATATATGATATCGTTCTGGAGTTTTTTTTGGTCCTTTTCTAACTGTGGAAATCTTCTTATCATATCGTGTTTACATCTTATTTCTTTTTACCGTTGTTAGGCATTTGTAGTTTGTAAAACTTACATGTATCTACGAAGAAAATCTGAACATTGTTGAATGTTTTAATCTCTATGCTTCATCCCTCACTTAAAAAGCATGTTTATGTGTTATTATGGCATAGGGATGGAAGACATTTTTTGAAGAACCAGTGATGCTGATAGCATTCGTCCTACTTGGAAGAAATCTTGAGCAGCGAGCTAAGATAAAGGCAACTAGCGATATGACCAGCCTTCTTAGTATTATACCATCTAAAGCTCGTCTTGTGATTTATGGTGATGTAGAAGAGTCGAGTTCAACTGTTGAAGTGCCTTCTAACAGTCTCTCTGTGGGAGATCATATTATTGTGTTGCCTGGTGTAAGAATTCCTAATGCCTACTGCTTCTGTTAAAACATTGTATCAAGTATCAACACATTCCACCATTGAAACAAACTAAACACATATAAGAGAATAAAATCACCCTGTATCTTCTTACCACTAATTTTTCTTGAAGTTGATATTTTAAGAACTTTTAGAAATTATAACTTCTGTGAACCATCGTATTCTCTATAAAATAATCATTGTCATATGGAGGTCTGTGAGTATCTATAAAATAATCATTGCCATATGGGGGTCTGTGCTACTCAAGTAGCCATAAGTTTATGAAGAAAAAGAGGTAAGGATAATCTCATATGCTCTCACAATTATGTTTTTAACATGTTACTATCCATGCAGGACCGTATACCAGCTGATGGAGTTGTTAAAGCAGGCAGAAGTAGTGTTGATGAGTCAAGTTTTACTGGGGAACCACTACCTGTCACTAAATTACCTGGGGTGATGATACTGCATGATTTTCTTAAATCATTTTTTTGTATTCTCATGTTCCTCGGATATACTGAAAGTGTGTAATATGTCACCTTTGTGGTTAAGGTTGCCTTGAACTCGTGCTCGGTAGGAGTTCATTATTGACAGAAAGTTTGAGGGTGAAAATATGTTTATCAGAGTTCAATCAACAAATACACATTGTTGAATAATGCCGTCTTTGAATCTAAAAATTTGTTATTCCATTTGGAATTTTTTTAAATGATCTTTCTATTAACATAATCATGTCTTGCTCTTTTAGGCTGAAGTAGCAGCTGGGAGCATAAACCTAAATGGAAACATTACCATTGAGGTGCGGAGGCCAGGTGGTGAGACTGCAATTGGAGACATTTTCCGGTTGGTTGAAGAAGCACAGACCAGAGAAGCTCCTGTACAGCGGTTGGCTGATAAGGTCTATTAACCTCTTATCTTTCCTTACTTCCATATGATTTTGACACCTGACATCTTTATATTCTCTCTTTCTCTCTCTCTCTATCTATATATATAGGAACCGGATCAGTTGAGAACTCATCTGATTAACTTCATTTTCCTTATAAAACGTAATGGGAAATTTTGTAATTATGTAATTTGTTTTATTTTACAACTATGTTATTAACATGATCTATTATTTCACTGAACTGAATTCACCTATACTCAAAGTAGAGATGTTTTTTTAAGGGGTAATAGGTAAAATTACTCACTTTCATAAAGTAAAGATAAAAAATACCCACTTAAAAATAAAAGATAAAAAATACCCACTTTTTACAATAACATGATGAATTTCATCATGTGTTCATGTTATTCAAGTTATTTTGAATTTGAATAACATGAGCACATAATCAATTTCATCATGATACTGTAAACAATGAGTATTATTATCTTTTATTTCTAGGTGGGTATTTTTTATTTTTTACTTATCAAAATGGGTATTTTAGCATTTACCCCTTTTTTTAACTTAAAAAAAAATCAGCTTGTATTAATGAACTATACTCCCACCGTCCACAAAAAATATGCCAACTGAAATTCTCAAACATAACTGACTAGACTAGACTACTAAGTTTTTTTCGAGTCTTCTTGTGACTGGGAACTTCTAGCTGTCCTTTATATCAGTTGCAAACTAGAATGATACATTTTGTTTCCATTGACCAAGTTGTGTGTGGTTACCAACTTAAATTACTTGAGAAGACACTAAAGTACTGTAACTTTGCCTACCATCCAGTGATTCTTTGCTCCAAATCCTGTATTTGCAAGAGATGATTGCGTCACTGACAACTTATCTATTAATACACATATCTATTATTACATTTATCTTTACCACTGTCCATTATTTTACTCTCAAGTACTTTCTCATTTTCTTTTTACTTATGATAGATTACTTCTATACGCTCATTGTCATGCATGTAGGGAAGATGCTTTTTGCTGGAAAGTTCAGTCACAGTCAACTAACTCTGCTATCATAAATCCAGGTTGCTGGGCATTTCAGTTATGGAGTAATGGCAGTTTCGGCTGCCACATTTATGTTCTGGAATATTTTTGGCACACAAATTCTTCCAGCAGCTCTTCACCAAGGAAATACCATGTCATTGGCGTTGCAACTCTCCTGTAGTGTTCTGGTATGCCTTTCTTGTCACGCATCCTCCTAGTGACAAATATGAAAAATATAAAAAATAATGATAGCAGAGAAGTTGGAAGCAAAGAGATCTAAATGCTGAGCTCTTTTCCCTAAAATTATGCTTTTGTCCTCGACTTCTCTTAACATCCCATATTCTTAAATGATTATTCACTTTGTATTATATTGGTCAGTCAATCTTCTAATTCACTATATTTGAGTTATTCCACAGGAATTTTAAGTATGAAAAGTTTCCTTTCCATATTTTGGGATTACAAAAAGCTGCATTGCGGAAATAATAATTGATATAAAAGAAATAGAAGCTATCCGTGTTTTTTCCAGATTATAATCCTTAAGAGAAGCTATGGGATCATAAAGATGTCCGTTCGTGTTATCCTTTTTTTAAGAATTACAATAGTAAACAGTTTACCATAAACTAGTACATGCTATTCACCGATTGATCTGACTTTGTCACCAAATTTAATTAAAATTAGCACCTTGTACAGCGAGGTTCCTGAAAAAGATAAAACCAAGTAAACAACCTTTGGAACTTGACATCCGGTTCAAAACCCCTTGGTTTTATCATGCTTCTAGCAAGGCCCATAATCTCCATCTATCTTGGCTTTCATTAAATGTTTAGTGCTTTCTATGTTTTGAAAGCAACTAAAGATTTTTTGCTCCTTGACTGCAGGTTGTTGCATGTCCTTGTGCTCTTGGGTTAGCTACACCTACAGCAGTTCTGGTAATATTTATATACATGAGCTTATTCCAGTATTCGCCCATATGATTTGATTTTAACCTTAACCTTTTCTCTAGTTTTACTTAACTAGTAGTCAACAATTCAGGTTGGAACTTCACTTGGTGCTACAAAAGGGCTACTTTTGCGTGGTGGAAGTATCTTAGAAAGATTTTCAACAGTCAACACAATTGTATTTGATAAAACGGGGACGCTAACAGTTGGACGACCTACCGTGAAAAAAATAGTGATACGTGGCTCTCTGGCCAATGAACATCCAGAGTTGAGTACAAAATTGTGCAATTCGACTTTATTCAATTCATAAGTACTGTTGTTTGGGGATATGTTCGTCTGTTTTATTTAGTGACGCAATGCATATTATCTTAAGTACTCTATCAAGAGATTGCTTTGATAAGATATTGTTACAGTTTTACTTAACAATTTTTTCATCAGATACTATGATATTAGTTCTTTCAGATTTTTATTCACTTCGAATAGATATTGAGCATTGTTCAATGCAGGCTGGATTCAGCTTCAGATGAAAACTGGTCTGAAGTTGAGATTCTGAAGCTAGCAGCTGGAGTAGAATCAAGTACAATACATCCAATTGGAAAAGCAATTGTAGAGGCTGCAAAGGCTCAGAACTGTCCAAATGTGAAGGTATATGAAGTTTTGACTTTTGACTGCATTGTGTGCGAGCTTACAGTTACATTCTAATACTTCTAATCAAAGAAGTTCTTATGGTGTTTTTTTCCTCAAAAATTGCATAGCTTGAGATTTTTTAATGAATCTTTACATTGTATTAGAATTTCTCCTCTGATCATAAATCATAATGATTAAAAGGAAGTGTTTTTGAGTCGCATTTAATGGAAACTTTACGAACTTTTCTGTTCTAGTTTCTGTTTATTATTTCACATTTTTAATACATATTATGGTAATTCATCTTGCTAGAGTGATCCTTAACATGATGCCACTCTATGAGCTTCCATTGTCAGTTTTTGGCACAAATTGTGTTCATGTTTTGTTTTCTATGTGATCTTACATTTCTTGTTTGATTGAATTATGTTGTTTAGTTAATTAGAGTTCTTCAACGGAACTTTCCTGATGTGTTTATGTATATACTTTTCAGTAAATATCCACTTGATTACTAAAATCATCACCAATTTGAGTTAGATGTTTGGTTATAAATTTATCCCAATGTTTTCTTTTCGGGCCTAACTTAATTTAATAAACCGAAATTTTTAAAAGAGAAATAAATGGGTTCATATAAAAAGGACGCGATTAATATTCTGGAAAAAGCTATACTATGACGGGTTTCAAAAATACATACCAATATGTTGAATTTTTTTATTTTTGATGTAAAAAAGCTAATAGAGGGTGCTTGTAGATAGCGGAAGGAACTTTTCTTGAGGAACCTGGATCTGGTGCTGTGGCAACTGTTAACGAGAAAAAGGTAGCTGTTGGTACAATGGAGTGGGTTCAAAGGTAACATATGTCTAAATCTTTCTTTATTTTGAGATGGAAGTGAGCACATACACCCACATATATTATTTCTTACCACAGCCCACACTGATTAATTGCAATTTTACTTGGAAAGAACTGTTGATACGATTACTCAAACTTCTGACCTGAACACCGTTGTCACCAGTCGATGGAACTCTAGAACAATGACAGTAATTATGCAAGACTACCCTAAGTGATCATGCATTCTTAGGAAACATCACCAGTATTTTACTAACAGAGACAAAGAATTTTCAGCCAAAATATTTGTAGTTTGTCAAATAAAACAAAATATTAAAAAAAAAAAAAGATATTTTCTTTCGTTTTTATATCCGAGTCCAAGAATAGTTGCACAAAAACTTTCCTGGCATTATTTTTTCTACTCTCGAAATGTAAGAATTAAATCTTTAAACAGGCATGGAGTAGTTGGTGATAGCCCATTCCAAGAAGCTGAAGAATTTAAAAATCAGTCAGTTGTATACATTGGAATAGATGGTATTCTTGCTGGAGTAATCTACGTGGAGGATCAAATCCGAGAAGATGCCAGGCATGTGATAGAATCCTTGACTCGTCAAGGAATCAGCACATATTTGCTTTCTGGTGATAAAAAAGGCGCTGCTGAATATGTGGCTTCTGCAGTTGGCATTCCAATGAAAAGGGTGAGGCATTTGCATGAAATCTCATTTCTGGTTAAACACTGTAGAATAGAATAGTATGGTGACATGTATAGATAGTAAAATATATTGTGATGTATTATGTGTATAAAAAAGTAGAGAGACCCCAATATATATAGGGAGTAGAAACTAGGTTACAATCTAATCCTATAATGAGTCCTATATATACAACGAAACCTAACAATGTATAAATATTATAATACACACATAGAACCAACTTTGTATAAAATAATCAATTTCATTTTAATGAATGGGCGAGTGTGATCAAGTTCTTAAAAATTATAAAGTTAATACCAAGTTATATCGAGTTACCCTCATTTAAGTTGGAGTTTTCAATAATTTCTCTAAGTGGATGTAAATCTTGGTATAAACTAATGGGCATTGGGAACTGATTATTTCTGCTACTATGGAGTATATAACATACTCTAAATAGTCGGATACACAGATGCATGTTGTACTTAGAGCTGTACAAAATATGGTACTGATACTAAACATGCAGTGAATGAGATAGAAACCTGCGAAGAAGTAACATCGGTAGCTGTAAATATTGCTGTTGTGTGATTCTTACATCTAAAACAATCTTATTAGTTGCAAAATTTTGCAACTATGCATTAGATTATTGCATTAAATTTTGCAACTATGCATTAGATTATTGCATTAAGTGGCTGGTTGATTGCAGGTGCTGTATGGAGTCAAACCTGATGAAAAAAAGAACTTTATTAGCAAACTTCAGGAAGGTCAGAATGTTGTTGCTATGGTTGGCGATGGAATTAATGATGCAGCTGCGCTTGCATCATCCCATGTTGGAGTTGCCATTGGTAGTAGTGTTGGAGCTGCTAGCGAAGTATCCTCAATAGTGCTAATGCAGAACAGGTTGTCCCAGGTATAATAATGACTCGTCTTCATTTCAGAAGCATCTTTCTGGATTTCTCTTCTCATCTTCAAGATTCTATGCTGCTGCAACATAGATTTAAGATTGTCTACTAAGCCTTAGGACGTAAAATAGATGATACACCTAAGGTTCAGGGTTTAGGGCTTCTTTTTTCACACTAGCTGTTGGTTAAGGACTGTGTATAGGCCAGCAAAAATTTTACCGTCTATATTCTCCAAAGACTTCCATGATGGGTGAGACCAAGATGGTTTAGACAAATGATGTTCAACACTAAATAAAAGTTGAAAAGTTGCAATTGTCCTGTTAGTTCCACTGAACATGTAACCTTTTGAGGTTTGAACCTGAATTCAGTTGTTGTAGACGCCATTTTAACTTCCAAGTATTGCCAGAGAAAGTCTGAGAATATGCTTTAGCAAAGTCAGATACTTGACTACTGAGACTGAGATTATTATACACAAAAAGTCCTACAAGTTTTTCCATAATGAGGTCTGTAAAATATGGGAAATAAAGTGTAATTGCTGGAATAAATTATAGAAACAGATAATCACTTAAGTTTCCTAGTCATGCACCCCAAATCAAAACGCTCCTCAGCTGATTCCAAGTGGCTGTCCAAATTTGAACTCCTACATAGGGTTTAATAAATTCAAATAACTTGTATCTTTTCGGGTCTGTGTTCAACAAGGTTTACCCGTGCAGTTACTCGATGCATTGGAGCTGAGTAGACTTACCATGATGACTGTGAAGCAAAATCTTTGGTGGGCCTTTGCATACAACATTGTGAGTTTTCTGCCATTCTGCAATTTAATATCTTCGAAGAAAAAGTTTACCCTTTTTATACTTTTTGAAGATAGATCTATTATAAGGCAAATCTAGTGTAACAAAAAAGGAATTGAGATGTGCATAGGTATGAGGAAAATTCGTAGAATGACTAAACCCCACAACATGGGTGGAAAGATCACGAGAATCAAGGGTCCAACTGTCCAAGACTAGAGTTTTTGGGCACCTGATTCAGCTCGTCATAATTGACCTGTGGAATTGGAAGCATGTTTTAATATTAAAAACTTGGCCAGACTATTTGATCAAGTGGATATTTTATCAAATCTTGGCCAGACAATATGCTCTCTGGTGTCTGGACTTGACATGCATAATATGGTGTCTGTCTTGAGCTGCAGCACCAAGATTCCTACTTATGACAGGAAAATGATAATTTTGTTAATGGTAGATAGAAGCAACCAGTACTTTCAAAGTCAACCTCATTTCCTTCCACGTCAGAAATCCTTATTCTTTCCTCAGTTGAGTTCACAGCACATCACTTTCAACATGTAAATTTCCCATGCATGTGTTTCATACCTCATATCATACTAACATTAAATTGGTTCTCCACCCCTGTGAAATTTATGCGTTTGAGCCCTTGTTGTGCAATATGAAGTGGTAATTTTATTAACCTTGTGAAAATGGTAATATTGCAAAAGATAGATCAATAAGGCACTCTTGCTTTCTACAGGTGGGAATTCCTGTAGCAGCTGGAACTTTGCTGCCTGCGACAGGAATCATGCTATCACCATCAATTGCAGGTGCACTTATGGGTTTGAGTTCTATTGGTGTGATGACGAACTCGTTACTTCTCAGGTTGAGGTTTAAATCAACGGAGAAAGACACATACAGAACATCTTTATACGTCAAGGCTCCTTCAAATGCTGGTAATTCTGGGAAGGCAAATGCAAGATTGCAACACCCATATCCAGCTTCTAGATGAGGTTTAAGTAGTGGAACCACTAAATAGTTGTACGTGGACTCACCCGAACTCAGCTTTTAGACGTTAGTATGGTGTGAGTCAATGGCGCAAGAACATTATCTCGAGGGTGTGGGAAGAGAAGCCGTAATGTCGAGTCATCAAAAGGCTATTCACAACACCCAAATGTTTTGATTATTGGTTCTTATGTACTCCAATTTAATCTGATTCCTATTGTAAAGAGGGAAATATCAATTGATTTGGAATGCAATACAAATTTTCATGCTTATAATTTGAGATTTTTACAGGTACTGCACCACATAGAATCCTCTTAGGAGTAAGGCCTAGTTTATTTCATTGGGTAAGGGGGTGATAGATGCACACCCTACCCCTAAATATATAGAGTTCAGTATAAAATTGAGAAATTGACGGTTAAGATTATTTTGTAGAATTTGTGGGTTACATTCATATAATAGTATAAGATAATAACATTTCACACCTAAAAAGATGAAAAATCTTTCTATAACTACGATTTATCTATGTTTGATATGATACTACTATTATTCATACAAATTTCATATGTATCACTAGTGAAGTAAAAACTGTTTATACACTCAATTATGTCAGCAGCTTCTTGCAAAAAAAGAAGAAAAAGATAATGAAATTAAAAGATTACGTGGTCAAAAATCACATTAAAACTGACTATGTTGATTACACTATTTCCAATCGGCTGTAGTGATATGAAAACAGAAGCAGAAAGACTAATAAAGATCTGGAAAGATGGAATTAAAGGAGCTCCAAAAATCAGCAGACGCTATACAAAACTCCATTCAAGTGCAGCACTTCTCGTTTCACAGCCAAATTTATAGTCGCCGTGAATCTACTTTTCAAGTGTAAATGCAGAGAAAGAGAGAGTATCACACCATGTAAGTCATGCCTACCTGTATCAGATGCGAGTGTGGAACACTCAAATTCGCTGTCCCCCTCCTACTGTTCTTCCTCAAGAAGGCGTAAAAATAATTGATGACGAGCTTCTTTATGAACCAAGAATCCTTCCTTGCCCGAATGTCTCCGTGGCCTAGAAGGTATACCACACCAGACTCCTTCGCCTTGCGTAGGAAGGACAGCTCCTTCTCAAGTGTTTGTTCGGCATCAAGAGTGATTTCCTCTATAGAAGGCTGTTCTTTTATCTCCCCCTCTGTGCTTCCTCCTGAGACAAACTTGGTCGTATCCTTAAACTCAGTCAGTAGAGGGATGCCTAGGGAATAAACGCTCCCATTTGGAGCTATTAGAATTCTTGAGAAAGACGTTTCTTCAGCATCAGAGTCATCGTCATCACTCTCCAGAGATCTCTCCTGCGCTTCCCGGCGAATGAACTTCTCAAGTGACTCGATCATCAACTGCTCGAATGTCTGGTGGTTTTCTTTGCGAACATCCTTGTATCCATATCTGTTATCAGCAGGGTGAGGACTAGAACATAGAACAAAATCTGTTCTAAATAGTTTCAAAACAAGTATACTTCCACAAGCATTGTTTAATTGAATCTGCGAGATTGAATTACTTCAATGGAGGGCCATATAATTCAACAGACATCTGAGATATTTGGTCCACACACAGTAGAAGCAGACTGGTCGCACTATAGATGTAAGAAAAGTTAACCAGAAAGAATATCTTCAGGGAAAACTATTTTTTTTTTAAAAACAGAAATTTCAATAGTACACTATTAAATTACAAAACCAGCCTTATCCATGCCTGTGCACATATCAAGAAATTGCAGAAGTTTAAATGCAAATCACATAAGCCTCTCAGGGAAAATTAATTTAGAAGAAAATATGTCTACCAGCTGGAGATGACATAGGTCATGCAAGCACGACTAGAAAAATGTAGACACGTCACATAGTTAATATGTGGTTAAATAATTGCAGCACATTTACCTGGCAACACATCGAAATATGTGATAGCTTTTGGGGCAGACTCGCCTAAACAGAAACCTTTCACTCTGAGGGACAACAGATACAGGAACATACTTTATACACACAAATATGATCATTGAATGCACGGCAGGCAGTGTTGTCAGGAAATGACCAAATATAGCTGGTACCCCTTTTGCCAGCTCATTATAAATCAAGGCAATTCCAGGAGCCCTAACAGTTCCAAGGTCGGGGCCTAGCTCCCGAAGTACATCCATTGACATCTTCTGCTTCACCTCTGTTTCATATTTTAGCTTGCTACCATAGTTCCAAATGTACATAATGAGGAATATGACAATGGCAAAGACCAGTATAATCCAGCTTCCATCCCCCACACTCCATAAAACTGAAGTAAAGAAAGTGAGCTCTAATCCCAAGAAAATGATAGCAAAACACATTACAATGAAAATGTTTATCTGCCATATAAGAAGCATCACAAGGGTTACTAATACTGTAGTCATCATCATAACTCCGAGTTCAGCAATGCCTGCAAAAGGAGACAAATCATAAAAAGGTTTATGTATTTTTATCTCAGAAAACTGTTAACATAAGACGCCCACAATAATCAACTTGTGATACAGAACACCTGATAATTGAAGGCAACATGTTGCCCCAACCTAAGCTATCTAAGATACTAAAGTTTAAGCTCTAACAATTGTTGATAAGAACATGTGATAATTGAAGGCAACATGATACTCCAATTTAAGCTATCTAAGATACTCAAGTTTAAGCTCTAACAATTTGTGATAAAGAACACTTATTAATTGAAGCCAACATGTTTCTCCAATTTGATGACCTTTTATTAGTTTCCTATACAGTCGTAATAAGTCTTTTTGTAAGTCCCATTTCAAGAATTGCCTAAATCCTAAATTTCATACAAATTTTCATGAAATCTTTCTAGGGTGGTGTAAGAAGTTTCAGTGACCACTCTCTCTCTTGATCCCAAGTGAGCCACCTCTCAGATTTGATGCCACAGGCTGGGTTTAGTCCACCTTCACTCGTAACACCAGCATCTCACCTCAACCTACCCCTGGCTATAGATCATTGTGTCATGCTACACATATGTTATTTGCAGTTATATATACACTGCATTATTCATTTCAAGTGGTCGGTAGAATATTGAAATTAGAAGAAAAATCAGTACCAATTAGACAATTACTAGATTACACATGATAACATGATGAGTAAGCAGGTTATGAACAATGGAATAATGTTGGCTTTAAAAAAAATATCAATTTAAAGGATATGGATGGTAGATATAGACATATCATTGATAATGTAATAGGTAGGGGTTTAGAGGATATGGGTGGCAGATTTGAAAAATACCATTGATAATGTAATAGGTTGCTAGCTCAGAGCTCCAGTTTCCAAATCCAAAACAAATTGTCTGGGCATTTTGTATTAGGTCAAATGTGAAGTTTGTTGGCTTATAATCGTTACATGATTTAGTAACTACTGAACTATCTTCAGATATTACGTCCTGAGATTATCTTTTTAATCTGAGAGCAAATTACAGATCAAGAGCCCCGACCTTCAGAGAAAAATTAAATCTGATTATGCTGGATAATTACAAGTTACTCGTCAATAAATTGTTAAAGATCTTTAACACTTCATATTATGTCTTCCCATCAACTCACTGCTAAAGATACCATCACCCCATTCAGATTCTAAATTGTCATCAAATTATCGAAAAAACTTGGTCACATGCACAAGCAAAACAGAGAGTAAAATAATTTCGCCATAGAATATGCATATGTAGAAAAGCTAGGACAGATAAGTTGCAAAAAGAGTCGAACTCCAATAAACTGACAAGAATTACCATATGCATTTCCAATCTCATATATACTTGAGATATTGCAGACCAACACCAGCGTTAGAGCGAGCAGAAACCAGTTCATGACAGGAATATAAATTTGGCCCATGAATTTCCTCGAGGTATGAATAATCTTAAGACGTGGAAAGCATCCAAGTGCTGTAGATTGTTTGATACAAGAGAAAGTTGCTGTTGTCATGGCCCTACTAGCAATCAGCGCAGCTACATTAGCTATGAGAAAAACAGGCCAATAAGCTCCACCTGTATCAGATATAGAGGGAACTCATATTATTTAGTGACTGGAACATGACATATTCAGTCAAACTTAAAAAAAAAACACATTCAGCCTTGATGTGCAAGACATAAAAGCTGCAGCCTAGGAAGGAGGAAACATTATTTTCAGTTTGAGCTGGCAAAAAAACAGTCTAAGATGCCTATCAATGCATCACAATTCAACTAATATATCTATGTAAACTTGAAACACTATCAGTACATGAGTTATAAACTGTAACATCCGTAACTTAGAAGTGTAACAAAAATTTTGATGTGCAAATATTAACCTTTACCAACTTCACCAAATTATTATACAGGTCAACTTATGAAAAGAAAAATGTAGTATTTACTTGGAACAGAAGAGAAGAAGGCCTGTGTAGTATCTGCATGGTTCTCCATAAGATATGCAGCTTGACCCAGGTAACCCAACAGAAGGCAAGGTAATACAAGGAACACAAATGTAAGCTGTCAAAAGTAATTTTAAGTTCTTTTGTAAGAAAATAATACGTTTCTGGCTAAATCTTGAAACAAACTTGCAAAATGTGATTACTTACCTGCACTGATCTTACAGAGAAATAGCAAAGATCTGCAAACATTGCCTCAGAACCTGAATCACATAACTGATCATCAATTAATCAGAAAATAGGATACCACTCTTCTGAAAATGAACAAGTTCCAAAATGATATACACTAGCTTAGGGCATTCTAGAGCTCTGCATAAGCCACAGCAGCTTTTCAAAATCAGAAATTAAAAATATTATATTAAAACACAATAACCAGTTCATTAGGATTTTTATACTAGAAAACTGAGCCTGGAGTAAAATATAAGACAGAGTTTCACAAATTGAGTTGTAAGAATAGCTAATTCAAGGCCAATCAATTCGTAATTCTCTGAGGGGTTATGTAAAAACTCATGATGATATTTACATCACCATATGCAGTGCAAATCAAAGGGATGTTTCATTGACCAAAAGGGTGAGAATAACTGGATAAACATGCAAAAACTGGTTTATCACGGAAACTGCCAACCCAAGTTGGATTTCAAACTTCAACAAAATGCAAAGCAAACCAGACTAAAAGGTGTACTAAGAAATAAAGGAAGTTCATTCAACAATTTATCTTAAATTTCTTTTCAAAATTTAGGGACAACAAAACTAAAAGAAAACAAAACAGAACAAAGTAATATGAAGTAGAAGAAATGTAAATCAGATTCTACCTGTTGCACATAGAAGACATCCCCCTAAAGAATACCATGCCTTTGTTGAATTTCGCTTGAAGAAATAATAGATGTGTAATGGATTAAATGCGCGCAGAACCCTACTATCGTATTTGACAAGGTTGTATATGCCAACGCCTCCAAGAGAACAAAACCATATAAACAAGGCAGGACCCACAACAATCCCAACTTTGCTTGTTCCGTACCTTTGCACACTGAACAAGATTATAAGAAATGCAATCGAGATCATCACAACGTGCTCTGCACTTCAGAAAAATAAACATCTTCAGTTAATCACAATGTTAAATGGATCAAACTGAAATAATAATTATATGACAACCAATACATTTTAAACAACAGACACTAAGCTAGGCCATGGATATGATGTGCACTCATTGACATAGTCCAGCTGATTATCTATCTTGAACTTGAACATGAGGTTCCAACATTATCTGACACAGTTCAACAGATTATCTTTGCAACATAATATGGATCTGATTTGCACTAAATTCTAATAGACATTAATTATATTATATAATATATTTGAAACCTCTGGGCCTATAAACAAGGGTGACTACCACGCATGCACTGGGTCAGCATAGAAACACTCTCTCTTACTTCTCCTATAAGGTGTCAGCACAACAGGAAAACCACAATAAGAAATTTGAAACGCCAGAGCCTATACACAAGGGTACACATTCACTCATCCGCAATACAAGTGCTATTATTTCATAAAGGGGTAAGCACGATAGGCATATCACAATGGTCAGCTAGTCGACCGTACTGAATTCATTTCACTTAAGACTGTTCACTTTATTCTCGAGGTGTTAATTAAAGATGAGTCAAGGCTACAAATATCTGACTCTGACATGCAGCTATGCACCAGATATGGGCACTTGGTGAATTGCAATTAAAGTAGAAAGGAGAAGCAATTTTTTGCACATAAAAATGAAAAAACAAAGGACAACAGTTTAAGAACTTAGTGTTTCGAGACTCATTCTTCCCAAATTTCAATGGAGAAAGTTCTACTAAAACAGAGCAGCTGAAAAACAGAACATATCACAACATGAGTCCAGGTGTACTATTAGAAAAGGATCGATCACCTTGCTCAACCCCAGAAATCCCGACTTTTAAGCCACCAACAGCAGATATAACTGCAAAAACATAACTACATATAATTATCCTTTGTAAGACAAGATTAAGATTATTTTATGCAAATGAATCTGCTAAAAAGCACCTGACATAGCAGGCGTAACAACACCATCAGCTATCACCATAGAAGTACCAGCAAGAACCAATACCAGAAGAAGCTTTTTCAATGTATGAGAAGCTTCAAGTCTTTCCTTTATTTTCAAGGACCTCTCTAATTCAGCTGATGGAACCTTAAGCCTGAAGCTAGATATGCGAGCATCTGAAGGCAACTGGTTTGGAAGAAGACTGACTTTGGCATGCCGGCATATCAATGAGTAGAGAGCAAATGTGCCACCTACAGTAAATTGAAAACTGGAAGTCGTAAGACACCTAGAGTGTGAATAAGTGCATGCATATTATGGTTAACAACAGTACTAATCCTAAAGAAAAATCTCAAAAGGTGAAATACCTTCACCATCATCGTTTGCCCAAAGAACAATGAGCACGTACTTGATCAGCGAAATCAGAATTAGTGTGTATAAAACAAGAGACAATGCCCCAAGAACATCTTCATCCCCCTTGACAGGTGCCTTACTGAACATCACGCTAAAGGTATATAAAGGACTAGTCCCCACGTCACCAAATACAACACCAAGTGTCTGAAATGCAAGTCCTATTCTCCTTCCTAAAGTGGCATCCTGCTGTGTTATTATCAAAATCAACACAACAGAAATAGCCTTTCAGTCTCATCATCTCATGTAATTGCATCAAAATTTAGGTAGATAATTATTTTTCTAGACTGTGAAACTTACTTTTTACTGTCGGACTGTGTATGTATAAAGCTGCTAGGAGACAGCATAGAACTTTTATAAGCATAACCTAATATAAGGCAAAATGACCTAAATCGTTTACCAGTTAAAGTGAGCTCTTCAGCCAGTTACAACAGAGTAAAATGCATTAGTGGGGAGAAAACTAAAATATAAAACTTTACGTTATAATCAGATGTAACTCTAAAACCGATTATATTTGCTGTTTTTACTTATTAGTTTTACGTTTGAACACAACCTTAACTTTTTACATTCTTTCACATGATTATCTTTCAGGCTGGACTCATGCAAATAATTCCAATCCATCATTCTCTAAATCTCTTTTCACAGACACTTGGATCATTAGTTTTATTAACGTCTCAGTAAGTCTCAGTACATTAACTTTTGGGTGTCAGTGTCTGACTATCGATCAAATTCAGAGAGGTCGCACTGTAGAAACACAAACACCTGTTTCAGCACTGATAAATCATCAAAGAGAAAAAAATCTTAAGAAGTTCTTATTTATGTGGTAACTGGTATATTCAGTCTATTTCCTCAAACGGTTCAGTATTATTGCTTTTACAGACACTCTTGTCAGTAAGAAAAGCCGCAAAGAGCATGGTGTACTTCGAATATTAGCTCATTTTCTGGTAGTTATTCTTCTTATCACATAAAAATCTCTGAAATTAAGTCCGGAGGACGAACCTCGAATGCGCCAAACATTGGGAATGTAACGGAATTCAATGACATGTATTCGCCTAAATCAATTCAACTACAAATACAGAAACGCACCTCAAAATCATTTCTGTGAGCGCCAGGAACTTCGAGAGCTTCGACATCAAATGAATCAATCCTAGGCCCCGTCCGAATCAGCCTCTGCTCCGCATTATCCTCATCATCAGAATCCCGCTGCGGCGATTCCAAGCCACCGCTGGCTCGATCGTCGCCGTCGTTGTCGATCTCGGAGCTCTCCTCGTCCTGATACACCCAGCGCGACTCCAAGGAATCCATGGACGTTAACCCCCTGTTCTCCCTCTCCGATCCCTCCTCCGTCATCTCTCTCGACACGTAGTGGTATTCTCTAGGTGTACGTATACATGGATTTAGCAGTAAAGGCACAATCTATGTGCGTACGTCTTATATCTGAGAAGTATTGATTGAATTCTGTGAGGGGAGATTGGGTTTGTTGAGCAGTATAAGATGCTTTTGGTAGTGTGTTGTATGTGTGGAATAAATGGTAACCAACTTATTTTGATTCAGAGCGCAACCAACGAATGACTCAGAAGGGAAGGGGTCCAGTCTAACGTGCGCCGTTGGTGAAGTTCAGCTCACAACAGCTGGAGGAGGTACATATCCAAACTTTCAGCATCCGATCCGATCGGACCAATGATTCCATGTTGGGTCAATTTTCAGGCCCATTAATAATAAGCAGCCCAGCATACTGATTAGGATATATTACTCATTCTATTCAATTCTTTTATTTTCTTCAATTGAACATGAACATCGACATTTCATTAAAATATTAATATAAAAATTTTATTCTTGGTGTTCCCGGTACAAAACAATGCTCTCTAACTGTAGTTAATCAGCAAGCTTTCTAAATTATTTCAATATGAAATCACTCCCAATAAGGTTCTTTTAACTTTCGCCATCTGTTGTTGAACTTCTATTGAGTCGAGAGTCGAATAGCTCACTGAGTAACTTGATTCAATTATAACCCTATAAATTTTAGTGGTGATTTAGATTGAAAATGGATAACTTCGCGGTTTTAATAATTGAACCCAGTATCCGTATGAAAAGGATGAACAGATAATTCAAGAGCAAAATTAACACTGATTTAAATTCAAAATACTGGTTAAAGCATATCCTTAAACAAGACTGATAATTCTACTTTTCCCCCTTTTCCAGCTTTCTTTCTACCCAACACGGGGAAAGTGAGCGTATTTGATTCTTTGATTCTTGCAAGCAGGAAGAGCAAGACTGCTTGCTGATAAATATAGATTTTAAGTCTGTATATTCTCTAAACCATCTTTAACTCACCCCAGCAGCGTTGGTATCCATATCTTGTTGAACTTCATCATAGGCACCCGAATCTTCACTATAAGAATACCTACACCACAGAAGAAGAGAAACACGAGTAAGCCATAAGACAACATCTACATCTTAATGAAGCAAATGGCCTATTTTGATGATAGATCAACTCTGAGCAATGATATGATATGTTTTTCCTTCCCGTGGCAATATCACTAACTAGGGATATTAGTACACTTCAGATAATCCATGACTATTAGAATCGGATGCTCTGAAAGTCTACTAATAGTATCTTTCAATAATGATCTTGCTTACAAAATTAGGTAGTCCTTCGATGATGATAACAGCTTACGAATAAGAGCATGAAGCAATACAGTCATGTTACACGAAAAGTAGAATGACCCTGTCACATTACCATTTCCCAGTTGCTGCACAGCCATACAACCCAGAGGACGCATCGTAATAATAACCCAAACTGCTGTTGTAGTAATATCTGAAATGATGAAGTGGTCAGGTACGAGAAAAGCTTAAAAGATCTTCCCTATTCCATCATGCATAACCACGTAAGATGAGTGACAATATAAATGTGATATGGTGTGCTTTCATGATACAAAAAGAGTCGTAAGATATTGTTCAAGATATGAAGATTTTGCAGAACCCCAAACTAGAAAACCAGGAGTGTTCTCAAGCGAAGCTATCACATTTACAGCTTGCAAAATAGCAATAAAACAGAATAGGGAAAAAAGTACATTATAATAAGAGATTTAACATAAAACAAGCTACTGAAATTTTATATTTGAGCACAAAAACCACATAAAGAGAAATTGAAAGATGAAGGTATACCCAGAAGAATTATCATATACGTAGTCACTCTGCATTTCACTTCCTGCAAGCACATTTATGTACAAGTTAGAAACAATAGTTTTTTTCTGCTGCTATCTACTTTAAGATAGTGAGTTTAAGCATACTCTGAACGGCCTCGCCAGATAGTGACCCACTCCCAGTAGTAGCAGGTATCTCGCTAGCAGTCCCTTCATCATCTCCAAACATGTCAAACATGTCTTCCGACTTCTCCTTGCCAGGACTTCCGAGACCATACTTTCTAGACTTGACTAATTTCTCATAACCCTCTGCAAAGTTTTAAAAAATAAATATAAATATTACATTTCTCATAATCAACTTATTTGAAAAGAAAAATTATCATCACTCACAGCGCTGAAGCTTCTATGACTAACTCGTTCTAACAATTTTGAATGTTAGATTTTCTAATGAAAAAATGATTGTGAAAAGAGATAAGTTGATATTTAGTCACTTGACCCTATTACCCTTCTTGTATATAGCACCCCTAACTTTTTATCAGATCATCATATAAACTGCATAGTAAGACCATAGTCCACACCCACCAAAATCCAGAAATATAGGTTAAGTGGCCAAATAAAAAGGAATGGAACTTAAAGCTGTGGCTAAAAAAATTATCTTTCAGAAGTGGATAGATTATATATAGTCCTACTTTTTCAACAATATACCTGAAGTAATTTCTAAAAATATAGAAAGTGCACAGTACATCCTGAAGAATCAAACATATTCTTTAGCCAGCTCCAAGATAACATTCATTTAGTTCTTATTCAGGAAATTAGAGAGAGAGATGGGAGAGCAAGATCAGATGGAGAGTGACATGTACTCAAGAAAACAATATATGCGAGTCTGAGTTTTCTAAATAAGACCACTGGTAAAAATTATGGTGTCTAGATTGTCTAGTACATAAATAAGAAAGAAGTAGTGTATTTCCTGGAACATAACCTTAAAGTACATGAAACTATAGAAGAATAAAGAACCATCTCGATGAGAGCATATGATGCAAGTATAACAGCCAGAGGGGGTAACGAAAGAGACCAGTAAAACAATTATGAAAAGTCACGAATCAGACCTGCTTCACGCTCAAATTGTTCGTGCTTTTCATCATAGACATCTGCAGGTAAACAATTCACAAATATAATATGTATAAGTGTCAAGGTCTAAAAGATAACTTGTAGCTGGAGGTTCTTCAAAAGTAAAGAACTCCTCAACTGTAATCTCCATTTGCCATCAGTTTCATTGCATCTTCAGTCAGCTGGTCAAACAGATGTTTGGTCTCTGCAGGCATCTTTTGTTTCTTATCAGTTGAACCCTTTAATCTCCTCAAAGCGCGCAGAACCTATCAGAGATTGATTCCAATGAGGTTATAATAAAAAATGTATAACCATTCTGATGGGAAAAAATTCAACTGGAAGAATACATCCAGCTCTCATGGTATGAAGTGCAAAACAGGAATCCAAATTATTAGAAGTTTCCTTTAAGTTTCAAGTTTTCATTTTATTTTTCCAAGTACAAAAAATTATATATTTTTTATTTATCTTGGAAATTCTAGTCTCATTTTATTATACTTGGATATTTGGTCCAATTCCCCCTAAAAATGCATTGTTAAGGGAATGAGATTCATTACCATATATTTTGGTTCTACAAACCATCTACAACCAATGTGAGATAATTTTAACATGCCCCCTCACACGAAATGTGGACAACCCAACATAAAAGACTTTGCCTACACACAAGCTCACTTTAATATTCCAGGATAATGAGCAACTGACATGAGCACTCTCCTCATCTTTGAAACTTGCTCAGCAACATACAACCTACTTTAATATTCCAGGATAACGAGACTAGGTCACAAAAGGGAAGGTAACAAGGAGGCAACGAAATGTGACATGATAAATGACACGCATCATGAGGAGAATAAGAGCAAAAGGCTATCCCATGTTGGTAAGGAAAAAAACAGAATGTTCTAATCAAGTTCTGCAATATTAGACAATGTTTTGAGCATAAAAACAAAATGGCTAGAGCTCACTGTTTCTCCAGGCTCAAGAGCCTCTGCAATCCGCCTATTAATTTCTGCAAGTTCTTCTGTTGATAGGTCGCGAGGTTGTTCATCAATACTCATGGGAACTGGTCTCTTATTAACATGCTTCTCACACAAATCCACACTATCAAGCCAGGCATCCTGTAAGAGTTTATGTGAGCATTGTGAGGATAATGCAGGTACAAAGTAATCACACTGTAAAGAATATTAATACCTTGATCTCATTCTGGTTCACATATTCAACATAATTTCCATTTTCATCGAAGTAGCCATCTTCTCTCTCTTTGTCGAGATTAAAAGGTTCTACAGGGACACCTTCATCAATAAATACCTCATTGTCCTGCCAAAACTCACTTCTGACAATTAGTCTAATCCAATGAAAAGAAACAAACAACCAAAACCAAATACGTTGGATAAAGGGTTCGCTTCATTCAAGGTACTGTAAGTAAAGGAATGTGGAAGACTTCAGACATGGGAGAGAAATTAAGAAATGGGAGACAATGGTGCAAGAAGCCATCACAAAACCCAAACACGAAGTACTGCTCCAATAAACAAACAAGAACCAACAAAAATACCAAATTCCTATCTAATTAGGACCTTGGTGCACACGTATTATCAAATATAATTAGAAAAAAAAAAACTATGGCCCCTCATTCTTTACCTGGTATTGGACTTCAGCTTTTCTTATGTCAGTAGCAAAACCAAAGGTCTCTTCAGTATGCTCTTCGACAAGCTCTTTTTCAATCTTATGGCGGAAGCCGGCACGATCTCTGGCAGCAAGGCGAGCAAGGCGAGGCTCCTTCACAACAGGAATGTCTGGGTCCGGAGCATCTTTTTTCTCATAATCAGCATCTTTTTCCGCATAATCTTCTTGCTTCTTAACCTTCTTCCCTTTAGGAAACCTCACCCTCTTCTCCCTGCACAAGTGTGCGCACAGCCCCGAAGATTAACACATACATTACCAGGTAGTACTTCCACAGAAAACTTGTCATTCATCTTATTTTTTCAACTTCGTTTCTATATTAAATAAAATCCCTAAAATTTCCCTTGGATAAGTATTCACCTGATGTTGACTATATATTCAGCCATGAAATGCATAGTCCATATAAATGTGATTGAATGAGCCACAAAAATGCTAAAACATGTTAATTGCATATACCCTTGCCAGAGCATATCAAACTATCGTCAAATTAGCAGAAACTGGTTCTGAAAAGCCGTAAAATACTTCCATACGTGCACATAAATAGAGAAGGACGTAATTACGGAGGAGGTTTGCTTGATTCGTCGTCTTCGACGAAAGAGCGCTTCAGGCTGCCGCTCGACGATCCTTCCGCCATCATCCAAGTCCGAAGCGCGTGTTGCTACGTGCGGCTTTCGAGCGGGGACGTGTGTGTGAGGGGATAGGAAAGGAAAGAGGGGAGAGGGAGATGCGCAAATCACAAATGAGTTGAAATATAGAATGGAATATTGAATCTCTCTCTTTTAATCTTAATCCACCTTTAAGAGAAAAAACAAACAAACTAGAATATATACTTTGTTTCAATCGACTTCCTTGCATATGTTCTATGGCAGTTTCAATCAAAAATCTCTGATTAAGATCCAAATTGCCCAGCGTTTTCAATGACCAACACTCCTCACATCATTAAATAATTGAAGAAGAATCTCGTCTCCAGATTGTTGGCATTGTTGAGGTATAATTCATCAAGCCAATAGATCCATACTGTTATTGGACTGAGCAATTTTCTATTCGACTGTTGTTTGATTATTAGCTATGAATGTGAGTTGACTAAGGTAAACGATAAGGGGTGATAGCGGTGTTGCAGTTTGAGTCGCTTTTCACTTTTAGTTCAAATAATTTTCGAACTAGGAGATCCACCTTCACTCATTTCATATTTATATTAATGATTTTCGTGATCGAGTTTGGTTTGAATTTTAGCTTGTATAATTCTTTTTTTTTTTAAATAATTATTTTGGTACAAAACTCTACTAAATATTCGATTCAAAATTTCATTAAATGATGAATTAAAAATTCAATGGAATCTTCTTGAACAAACTTGATAAAATGTTCGTAAACAAACGAACTTGACATATTCGCGAATTCAACGAGTGAGAAATCAAGTAAACTAGTCGAACTCCGAACGAGCTTTTTTAAACCAGTCTCAAATAGTTGACTATTAGCTCTAATGATTTGCATCTCCAACCCTAATCAAACTTAACATTACTTCAAACAATTGAATTTTTCTATATGTTTATTAGAATCATGTAAAAGAATAAACAAAATTCCTCCTACAGTCTATAAATCCTTAAGTACAAGTACAACTAAAAAATTACGTGCATGAGATAACAAATAAACATAGAAGAAATCATAAATCAACACATGGTCCATCACACGAGTAGAGAGATATGGTTCGATAAACAATTCAATTTTTGTCAAGTATAAATATATTTTTATGAATGAACATTATAATAAAATATGTTAGAGATCACAATCATATATCTTACGATAATAAGTATTTTGTTTACAAACTAAATTGAAGAAAAAAAACACCCTACAACATATGTGCATTGAAACTTGAAATATTAGGAAAAGGAAATAGGATTCCCATTTACATGGAAAACCAACCTTTTTTCCCTTAACCACTCTTGTTTCCCAAAATGGGAAGCAAGCAAGTGTAGAACATAGACCAAAGCACATGAGTTTGTGTATCTTGACTTACATGAACAAATCTCTTTAGCACCAAATCATAATTGGGTATAGCATGACCTGCCAAAACCATAATGCCCCATTGATAATGACTTAGATTGTGACACACTATGGTCCACTTAGTCTATAATGTTACCTCATTTATTTATCCAACTGCCCAAAAGCATAAAAGTAGAAAGAAAAAAAAAAAAAACAACACACAAGTTACTCTATCTGTCTCATTATTCAGGACCAAAAAATTAATAAAACACTTACAGTTATTCAGGATCAAATAGTCAATAAAATACTCACAGTTTTAGTCAAATAGAGTCAAGTACGGATGGACTACTTTTTTTTGATAGTTTACTATAATTCACATAAACTTACTTTGTTATACATATTATTGGGTTTGACTAATGTTTTGGTCGCAGATTATTTAATTATTCGAGAAGTAAACAAATAGGGTTTTTTTAGTGTCGAAAATTGTATAATTGTGCAAATTATTTAGGGTGTTATGGGTAAAATGCCCACTTTTGTAACAAAAAATGAAAAATACTCATTTTGTAAAAATCATATGAAAAGTGTCCATTTTGATTGTAAATTACCTAAAATACCCTTAATTAAAATTAGATTTGCATCTTACTTTGGAATGTAGTATTAATTAATTATTTTCTTATTTTTTGCAATTAAAAGAATACTTGGTATATGTTTAAAATAATACACATCCAATTTAATTAAACAAAAATTATACACACCCAACACCACACATACATATTATTAAATAAAAAAAATTAGGAATATACACAAAAACAAAAATCCGGTCGGTTAAAACAAAACCCGGTCATATTTAAACAAAACCCGGCGGCCGGATTTTATTTTAATACGACCGGGTTTTGTTTTAACCGACCGAGTTTTTATTTTTGTGTATATTCCTAATTTTTTTTATTTAAATAATACGTTAAAATCATGTACTGATTAAATCAAATATTAAATATAAAATTCACACACATATATATATATATACATACCACAAAAAATACAACATGATTTCATACAAAATTGTTGTAACATGAATGTAGTGTGATTTAATAGTAAATTTAAGGGTATTTTTGAACTTTTGGATATTTTCCATATAAAAATTACAAATATAACATTTTTCATGTTAAAGTTACATTATAGGGTATTTTTCATAAATAATCCAATTGTTTACTACACGCTCCCATCTTAGTCAAGTTCATCTAGAGGAGCAATTGGAAAATCACCGATCACTCTTCTTGTAATAAAATGGTTGTCATTTTAATTTAGCACGAGTTTTAATAATATAATTTGATTTTAATGAGAATATTTTGATAGTGAAATTATATATTACTTTATACATAATAAATAATAAATTGAATTGTACGTAGTAAGTAAAATTTAAATTCACTTGATATATTATTTTAAATAGAGAAGCGTGTAGTAAATGTGATTATACACTTACCATAAATAGAACATTTAAAATGTTAACATCCAAAAAGAATAAAATACGAATGATTTTGACATGCGAGATGGAGTATTTCATAACAATTACTTATCCCTTTGTAGTTGAGATAATTTAAATTTGTGATGTAGTTACATATGTTAGGAGAATAAAATGACAAAATCGTTTCATGAATTTACGTGTATATTAATAATAATGATAACAAACTAGAACTGTATGATATACAGTTAAATGCGCGCTAACACTATATAATATACTCAGTTTTGGTCATCTACATGTGGAGTCAATTATTTAATGGATTCGTAATTTATGTGATAATATTATATAATCGATATACAAATAAGCAAGTTGTCATAATTTTTTATTATTAAATTTTTGTTATTTAATAACTATTAAATATACATAAATAATTAATTAAAATTTATAAAACTAGTAATTATATTAAATTTAAAATATCGTGTCATGTAAGATTAAGCCCATTAACTTAGGAGTGTCAATAGGGCACGACGAGTACAAATACTAAATGAATTCTAAATTCTACACAAATATATCTATGGATGTTAAAATCATTCAAATCCACCACACATCGGGTACCCGTAACCAGTGGCGGATCCAGAAAAAAATGTTAGGGGGGGCTAAGTTTCGAAGAATTACGTAAAAAATAAATTTTGCTATAGTTCAAGTAGGTAGGAGGGGCTATTGTATAAATATACGTAAAAATACCGATAAATTTATAATTTTTTAAGTATAAAATACATCAAAAAAAAAAAATTAGGAGGGGCTGAAGCCCCCCTTCACTTGGCTGTGGATCCGCCACTGCCCGTAACACACCATCCGTTTGATATCCATCAACCCACAACTCGTGAGTACCCATGATCCGCAAAATATATAATTTTTATATTTATATGACGTGTTAGAATTTTTTTTGGTGAGTTATATAACATATGAATATTTTTAATATTAGTTGGATATGCAGATCTTTTACAAGTATTTAATGGATATTAAATATCTCTTAAACTCACTCGTTAAGGTCGGTATGCGTGGCTAAATCGTATCCCTACATTAATCTCACACATATGTAAACATTTTTCATATAAGGACGCGTTTAAATGCTGAAAACGCTTCGAAAAGAAGATGCTACTTATATACATATTTCATTCCAAATCGATCACTCATTAGTCAATGAGATCTTAATAATACCAAAAGTTTAATAAAAAAAAAGGTACTTAAATCAAAACTGATCAAGTAATCGTGATATATTTGAATCCGAAACATTTATCTTCAAAAATGATCACTCTATCACTCGACTAATACTCTTATGGTGGTTTGGTTTGTGTGATATAATTGATAAGATTATAAACTTTAAATCTCTACCTTCTTATCCATAATCCTCTATCTCCTTACGAATTCAATATATTTTTATGCCCCTTAATCACTCAAATGCTTGATTATATAATCACACCAAATTGAGTAGTTTGGTTTGTGTGATATGATTGATAGAATTATAAACTTTAAATCTCTATCTTTTTATCCATAATCCTCTATCTCCTTACGAATTCAATCTATTTTTATGTCTTTTAATCACTCAAATGCTTGATTAAGGAGCATTTGAGTGATTAAGGAGCATAAAAAATCACTAAATTCGTAAGGAGAGAGAGAATTATAAATAAGAAGGTAGAGATTTAAATGTTATAATCCTATTAATCCTATCACACAAACCAAACCAACCCTTATAAGTTATTCTTTCAATTAATATATTTAATATCTAATATAATCAATTAACCACACGCATGCATGGTCTTATCCTGCTTCCAAATTTGTTGGATCAATGAACAGAGTTAACTATCCACATGTGTCAACCGAACGTTAGATCCGTCAAAATAGATGAATATCTACGACATTTACTCTTAATAAATGTTGAAATTTTCCTGCTATTTTACCATACATAATTACCAAAACTTATATGCTATGATAATAATCCTATTAAAAGTCACATTTACATCAAGAAATGGAAATAAATTATTCCAGATCTCAACCGGTTTATGTGGAGAGGAATCGGTTAAATCACCGTTTTACTTGGTCTAATATAAAGTTAATATTCCATATTTATATTTATTTACCATAAAGTCTGGGAAAATTTCAAAATGATGGGGTGTGACACCTGACAACTTAGGACGTGTTTTATACGCTTTCTAAAACAATATCTTAGTTAATTATGGTTCATTTCATCATCATTGCATGGTTTAAAATGAATTAAATTAATTTTAGAATAAGAAATTTGCAGTTTTTTTTATTTTATTTATTTGTTTCTGGATTAGCATGTACAACGTTAGATGAAATAAAAGGAAAAAACTGAAAGTGAAAACAGTAGCAGCCTTCCCAGTTCTGGCAAGTTCAGTGCTATTTTTACGTTTTTATTTTTCGTATAATAAAGTTTTTATTTTCTGTAAATGATAAAGCAGAAATATATATAGTACGAGTGAGTGTATCAGGAGAGCAGGAATTAGAGAGAGAGAAGAGTGAGAGTGCAGAGAGAGGG
Organism: Leonotis leonurus; assembly: GCA_026898415.1. Taxonomy (NCBI): domain Eukaryota; kingdom Viridiplantae; phylum Streptophyta; class Magnoliopsida; order Lamiales; family Lamiaceae; genus Leonotis; species Leonotis leonurus. Next base: position 3,723,360 of record JAPKLX010000012.1, read on the forward strand.
AGGGAGAGAGACGGTCACTTTTCCACAGCTTTAATGGCATGAGACACAGTGTGTGTGTGTGTCATTATACAGTATAGTAATATATTATGTATGTGATGTGAATCATTTATGCAAGCCATTCATCTTTGCATGCTTCACCAACTCCTTTTCCGAAAACAATCGCAAAACCCATACGGGCTAAAAGAAGAAAAAGAAAAGGGGAGGGGGAAATCTTTTTTTTTTGTTTTGGAAACGGAAACGAGATGAAATAATGCTTTTGAAATCTCGCCAGCCCACTACCCCACTTTCCATAAATATCGCTTTAGCTGTTGGTGTTATCAGACCAATCCGGGTGCTGAAAATCGCTAATCTGTAACGGGTTCTCCTCGCTTTGGTGTTTGTATTTAGATTATTGTGTTTTTATCTGTTGATTTTGTTGTGAAATCTAGTGTTGTAATTTTCATTTTAAGAAAATCTGTGCGATTCCTCTGTTTGTGGGTTTAGCGCTTGTTGTTTGTGTGTGTGTTTGTGATGTTTGAGGGACTGCAGAATCAGAAGAAGGGCGCAGAAAACATGAAGGTGGGCGATGACGATGATGAGTTGGAAATGTTACTGGGTAAGATCTCTCATGCAACATCATCATTTAATCTACATTCCACACATAGCGATGCCCATCCACATCAGAGCCGTGGTAATCTTGTTGATCATGGTTGTGGTTATGGTCATGGCCATGGTCGTGCATCACGTGTGGTTCACAAAATGAATGGCCATGGCTATGGTGAGAGTCACGTTCACAGCATGTATGACGATTATGAGCTTTTTGAGCGCAAGTCTGCGTGTGCATCCTCACTTGGTAGTGATTTTTCTCTAAAATCTGATGCTTCCTCATCGAGTCCCTTCCCTAGCGGCGCGCCCTCGTCGTATGAGACTGGATCACATTTGGAAGGGCTGAAACCCCACTTGATTTCCGGGAATGGATTTTGGCCGGATTTCAAGAAGACTGATGACAACAAGAAGTTTGATGATTTTAGTTTGTCCAAAGATTTCAGTAAAATGTATGTTAATGAAGCGGATGTGTGTGGTGTGGAGTTCCATAATGGCGTCCAATCTCAGAATGGAGGTGTCCGGATGAATTTAGAGAAGTACGAAGCATATGATGATCACAGGAAGGGTTTTTTGGGGTGTGGAGGATATAGTCTCTCTAGCCCTAGGGGACATACAAGGATCGCCGGGGAGAATAGTCCTGCATTTGTGGAAATGCAGCAAAATCCGAGGATTGCTAATTTATCGAGATCACGGTATTCACCTAGTCCATTTGATAGAATGTATCCCCATTCAGATTTTGGAGTTAATGTGTTTGGAGATACCAGTTACCCTCTGGGTTTTATGGTGCCTGATGTGCCGCTGCCTTTAAAGAGGCCTTCAGTTAATGATACTTTTCGTTGTGGTTCACGAAATGGAATGAATCTGGTTGATGGAAGGGATGCTTTTTATTCACCTAATATGGTCCAACTGACACACATTCTGCCCCATTGCAGCGAAGAAAATTTACTTCAGTACCAGCTATCAGTGCCTAATGGAAGAAACAAAGTGCCTCTTCATGTTAGAGTGCCCCAAGGTAGTGTCGATCCCTTCACAAGTGAGGATAGTTTGACCATTCAGGGGGAGGGTGTTAATTATGGGATGGGTAGAGGACATGCACGTCTGAAGGCATATAGCCCGAAGGGTCTTGTTCATCGTGAGAATGTTGCTGATAAGCCTCGAGAGAAGCTGCAGCTTAATGGATGCCACCGTGTTGCTACAGTCCATGATGATTGCCGGAGTCCAAGGATGGTTTATCCTTTTTCCTTGGCTTCAAAGTGTAGCTCCCTTGCAGAGGCTAAAGGATACATATATAACATTGCTAGGGATCAACATGGTTGCCGGTTCTTGCAAAAGATATTTGATGGAGGAGCTCCTCAAGATGTGCAGATAATATTCAATGAGATAATTGACCGTGTTGATGAGCTTATGATTAATCCATTTGGGAATTATCTCATGCAAAAATTGTTGGAAGTGTGCAATGAAGAGCAGAAAACACACATATTGTTGAGGGTGACTAAGGAGCCAGGAGAACTTGTTAGGATCTCTCTGAACACACATGGGTATGCTTTCATCATGTCTTTCTTTCCCTAACTGTAGATACTTAAATCAAAATAGCGTTTCTCACTTGTTATTTCAAGTTCTTTATTGTTTTTGTATCAGTACTCGGGTGGTCCAGAAACTGATCGAGACAGTTAAAACAAGGCAACAAATATCACTTGTTATTTCAGCTCTTGAACCTGGTTTCCTTGAGCTCATCAAGGACTTAAATGGTAACCATGTTGTTCAGCGGTGCCTGCAATGCTTTACTACAGAAGATAGTAAGGTAATGACTTGCCTAGATACTGGATTAAAACATTGTGCGATAGAGCTAAATAACAATCATCCTTTTGATTTGACGACCATCTGGTTCCAAAACCAACTTTCGTTATGCTTTACACTTTATGATAAATTTATGTTTCACCATTTTTCCAACACATCAATCCGCAGAATTTTTACCCTAACACATATTAAAGATACAAAGACTCGTGATACTGTCTGGATTCAGATGTGGAAATGAGATGCAGTTTCATCTGCTTTTCAATCCGATACATTTGCCTAGTACAAAATTTTGTAATATATAGAAGTTTTTGAACAAATGAATAAATGGTTTTTGAAACCATTTATTCATAAAATCATTGACACTAGTATGAACAACCATTTAATCCTCAACCATGCATCTGTTTGCTTTTATATTTGAATATCTTCAAGCGAACCATAACAAAACATTGACCTTTACTTATGTTATCTGTTATAATGTTTGAATAAATAATCATTACATGTCTGGCCAGTAATTTAAATATTCATGCCTGAAAGAAAAAACACTAATTATCTATAATTGAATCTAATGATTATGCATCCTAAAACTTTTCTATTGGTTCTTTAGTATAAAAAATATTATTTCAGTGACCTGGTTGTTTCTAATTTGTATGAATTATTTTGATCAATATATTAAAAATATGTCAGCCCTAAACAATGTTGACCATGTTATTGGATCTTGCAACTTGCTTCCTTGAAAATTTAGTTACTGTTGCTTATTCTTCTTGCATTTTTAATCTTCAACTTGAGAAGTTTTCTTCTGTTCTGTCACAATCTCATTTCGAACTTTGGCATTTGGAAAGAGGATGTATTCTGACCTTCCTTTCCATCACTCTTAGCATAGCTACGAGTTAGAAAGGGATCAAAGTCCAATATTTGTTATATCTGCTGAAGTTGTTGAAGTTATGAATTTGATTGTAGTACCTGTAGTGGCTTTGTATTTTGTCAAATATTACAAGATCGAGGCCTTACTTGGAACATCTTTTATGATTTGTGTTAATTTTGATTGCATAATTCCTCACTTGTTTCAGCATCAATCTTCCAGATCCCCATATATGTTATTGTTACCAATAGGAAATACTACACTTCCTATTACACTTGCCTTCTTGATTGTCTCTGGCGACAGACTTCTCCTGTCTTTTGGCTTAAGTAGAAAACCTTTGTTTTAAAATATGAATCATATTTTGCAGTTCCTTTTTGTTGCTGCTGCAAAGCATTGTGTGGATATTGCAATGCACCAGCATGGATGCTGTGTTCTGCAGCGTTGCATAAGTCATTCCACCGGGGAACTTCGGGAATATTTGGTTGCTCAGATTTCAGCAAATGGACTCCTACTCGCTCAAGATGCATTCGGGTAATCAAGAGATTGGGAACCTGATTATATTTGTACTTTCAAGTTTAGCTTTGCTGGTACCCCCATCCCTGCTAGGAGTAGGAGACTTACTTAGCAAACCATTACTAAGAATTAAGTTCTTAATATAGAGTTTCCTGAACGAACTATCTGCTTCACTCACAAGCTAGGATTCCTTTTTAAGTAAAATAAACTATTCCCTCCGTCCCGCTAAAAGTGGCTTGTTTCTTTTTTGCACCTTAAATAAAGGGTAGTGTAAAAGATAAAAAGGTGATGGGCTCCACACATTTTAAATAGTTACGTTTTGTCATTTTGGAAATAAGCCAATATTAGTGGGATAATCCAAAAAGGAAAACAAACCGCTTTTAGTGGGAGAGAGAGAGAGTAAATTTTTTGGTCCAGTTTATAACTAGAAAGCTCCCCTGAGGCCAACTTTGGGAGCATGTTCTCATATTTTTGTATTATTCATGCATGATTGGCAAATTGGCAATAGCTTCCCATTCCTTGCTTTTGATTTTCTCACAGCGTTGCCTCTGTCTCTCTCTCTAATCCACCTATTTTAGTTGAATCATAGATTAGCAAAACCGCTCATAAAATATTTTGATTTATATTTATAATCAGTGTGCTTTGCAATTCTTATAATCTTTATATGCGAAATAATATATATATTTAAATTATTGTGTGCAGAAATTATGTTGTTCAGTTTATTCTGGAACTCAGAATCCCATCTGCCACATCCAAGTTGGCACGTCAGTTTGAAGGAAACTATGTGGGTCTATCCAGACAAAAGTTTAGTAGCCATGTCGTCGAAAAGTGTCTAGTGGTGTGTAGCAATGAAACACGCTCAAAGATCATCCATGAATTGCTCTCTGCTACTTACTTTGAGCAGTTGCTTCAGGATCCTCATGCAAACTATGTTTTGCAAACAGCTCTTCGAGTTACTGAGGTATGCTTTTCTCTGATCTTTTCGTGCTATTCATTTGGCGTAACACAATTTAATCTTTAATCCATCAAACAGCTTGTTAGTGACTTAGTGTTGGAAGCAACTTCTTTCTTATATAACTTCACTTTTGGTAGGAAGTAACATTATGCGGATGGAACAATAAGATAGTTTTAATTTATGTGGAAACACCTAATATGGAGACAGTTTTATATGATGAGTATTGACCTGCCTTTCTGTCCAACGCCTGAGTTGATAACAACCCCTGGAAAAAAAAATGGTCCTTTTGCACAATCAAATTGTTGCTTATTTATGCAATCATGGTAGTTGACAAAGTTTGCCATCTTTTATGAGAGATATTTGATTGCCTTTCGGTTTAGGATCCTGCTCATTAATTTTTCTGATGCATTTGAATCCTACTAAGACTATATTTTGCTTAGTGGAAGTACTCAAATTATGATGGTGCTTGACCGAGATATATGTATTTCTGTTGCAATCAGGGATCCCTGCATAGTTCTTTAGTTAATACAATTGAATCCTACAAGACCCTCTCAAGGAATAGTCCCTATTCCAAGAGGATCTTCTCTCATAAGGTTTTGAAGAGGTGAAGTACAGCGTCTCCTTCCAAGAAAAACATCATGTTGTTTGAAGCCGACTCCATTTTGCTACAGGCTCTAGTATGAAAAATGAGTTGTACATCGTTTGAGCTCAACAAGGCCCACATATAATTTGTCAAATTTTGTTCAAAATAGTTTTTGTTACACGCCAGGGTTCTGCTTACCGGAGGAGTGTAAAGAAAGGCAATCGTGCTTCTATCTAGTTGCTCGAAACACAGAATTGCATTAGAAGAGACGTTTTTTTTTTGTTTAGTCTGCATTCAGGTTAACTTTATCCTCTCTATTCCATGACACGATGTGTATAATCCTGAATCTTGTTAGGCAACAAACACAGTTAGCTATGCGTTTTGCAAGCTTTTGGATTACATGTGTTGCTTACTTGCTTGTTTAATTAGCATTGCTAATGAATGCACATTCTGTTGTGCCCGAGTGGTGCTGCATATTGGTTGTTTTTGGTAAACTTGTTTTAATACTATAGTGGCGCATATAGATTATAGCAAAACAAAAATTAAGGATCACTTACGAACTCCTCTCTCTTGACACATACTTCTTTATTCCGTTATTTGTCATGTTTTGAAAAAAAAAAAAAAAAATTCACAGTTTTGGTCAATGACATATTTAGAGAGAGGAAGTATTTATTTTTATTTGGGGCAAAAGCTAATTTTAATAAGTAAAAGATAAAAAATATCCACCTAAATATTAAAGATAAAAATTACTCTTTACATGAGCACGTGAGGAAATTTATCATGTGCTCATGTATTTCATTTCATAAAATAGTTTGAATAACATGAGCCACATTATCATGAAAATAACATGAGCACATGAGGAAATTTATCATATTATCGTGAAAAGTTTGTAGTTTTTATCTTTTATTTTTAAGTAGGTATTTTTTATCTTTATTTTGTAAAATTGGGTAATTTTATCTATTACCCCTATTTATTTTACTAAAAATGATCATAATTTAGAAAAAATATTTCCCATCATTATTAAGCACATAATAAGGATGAACAATACACTGAAAATAAGAATAACTTAATACTATAATTACATAAAAACATGCTGCGAATAAAGCGAAAGATAAATCTTGTTAATACAATACTTCTTTCAATTCACTATTAATGATTACTCATTTATTTAAAACTAAAAATTAATTCTTTAAATTGATAATTTTAAATATGTTTAGTGTTAAAAAACATAAATTAAAAATAAAAAGATAATTTTATGTATCTCAAATAAATAAATCAAACAAAGACGTAGGAAATTAAAAAAAACAGGAGGGAATTAAAATTTATTATGTTCCCTCAATTAAATTTGCAATTGCATTTGCAGCCGATCCAATTGCAAAGCAAAGACCCGTATAAGGATCCGAAAAACAATTGGACCAATGAGAGCGCAGAAAGAGATCATATCGTGACCCGGCTTCTCGTCCACTAATTCTGATACTAACCCATTGCTCGGCCGACTTTGTAATGATCTCCTCGCCACGTGGCGGCCCCTCCACAACTCCCATTTTTGACTTTTTTTAATTTTATTTTACTAAATTTTCACTAATATTTTTTTCTTCCCTGCCATAGCCCATTCGCTAAAAAGCCTTCTTTCCTCTCTCTAGAATCTCCCAGATTTGCGATTCTAATAGCTCTCTCTTGCTAGGTTTTGATTTCTGATTGATTCTATCAGCTCGGGTTGTAAAGAGATCAGTTGTGATTCGGCTTCTGTTTGGGCTTTCATGTGAAGTTGAAATCTTGTGGGTGAAGACTGAAAAGTAAAAGGTGAAATCTTTTATCTTTAATTTGTTGTTTGTAATGATATTTGTATTGCAGGAAAATGAAATCTTTGATTTGTCGTGACAGATTTAGTGATTTGATTTAGCTACTGGATACCGTTTCTATTTTGGGCATGAGAAGGAGTTCATTTGTTTCAGGGCTCTGCCTTAAACCTCGTTACTCATTGGACGTAGTTATTCTTCTCTTTAATCTTTGTTTTTAGTAGTCAAGTTCATCTTCGTTAAGTATTGGAAAAGGTTCGAGACTTGCTATTTGACAAATCTGACTGCTTTCTGAGTGTAATCTGACATTAAATCTGTGTGAGCAGAAATGGCTTGTTTTTGTGGCCTAAAAAGAGACTTGTTTTCTCTCATTTCGGTGTATTTAACTTTGTCTTCTGCTATGTATCCAGTTTGCTTGTTTCTTGGTGGATATTTGAAGGAGTTGAAGGAAGATCGTACTTAAACATGAAAAGAATTGCATATAGTTTCAGTGCTGGTTAAATACTGTAAGGAATGTCAGATTTGTGCATGTATGAGGTAAGTTCGCCATTTCCAATTCTTATAGCATCAAACATCATATAAAAGAAAAAATGGGGTAATTCGGAATACAATATATTCTATCTCTCCCTTGTTTTATATATTGTTGTAGGAATTGTAATTGACATCATGATCTGATTTTTATCATACATATAAAATGATAGCCATAACCGGTAATGGCTTATGGCCTTTCTGGTCACATGTTAAGCGTGTTTGCTAACAGAATTCATGTCAATTGTCAACAGTTAATTTGGTAGACAAGCTGAGTTGTTGAGTAAACAACTTGTTAGTTAAAGAGAAGCTCTGTTTGTGCACATTATCTGGAAATATAATTTCTATCATATAGCTGTCAAATGTCAATGCTTCGGATAAGTTACATCAGTGTGTTATGGTACAAATAGATTTCTGGGTGGGTAAAGTTTTACTCATTTCATAAAAGTACCCTATGCAATTGTTACAAATAGATTTCTTTAACTCCTGTTGCAGTTCGAAGACACAATTTGGAATGATCTTCGTCAGAGTGATGATCATATAGTGCCTCGTCCTTTAGATGATCATTCTCCTTTCGGCGATAACCACAAGAAACCTCGTTGTGAAGTAACAAATATTTCACATAGCACTGAGGATAGATCTTCTGCTGGATATGATGATCAGGGAAGTGAAGAAGGGAAATTTTCATCTCTGAGTAAAAAACAGAACAGAATGCTGGAAAGTGAATCTAACTCCCATGCACCAAGTGGTGTATTTTCTTCTTCCACATATGGTGACTCAACCAAAGAAGCATCAAGTTTGGCTTCAGAGAAAACCACATCCTCAAGGCATGTTATCCAAAAGAGTAAAACAGACTTGAACGGTAATGAATTATGTGTTGACGATACCATCTCTGGTGACAGGACCACTGTCTATGATAACAACTCTTCTACTGATCCACTTCGTGACATAACTCATACCAGCAATAATCTCAATTTCCTTGAGAATGCTGAGGTGAAAGATTCAAGTGATTTTTTGTATTATGGTTGGCCTGAAATAGAGAATTTTGAAGACGTTGACAGAATATTTAGGTAATACTGCAATGTTTCACCATGAGATTATCAGATTCTACTGATTGTTTTTCTGTTCATAATTGCCTGCTGCATTTCAGGAGTTGTGACTCAACATTTGGACTTGGGGCCAGTGGAGAGGATGAGCTGGATTGGTTTTCATCGGATTCCATAGGAGGTGCTGAAGAACATGAGAATTCAAACTTTAAGTTTTCATGTCCTGAGTCAAATTCTGTGGAAGATCTTTCAAGAAACTACGATTTAAAGAGCCATTCTTCAAATGATGCTACTATGACGAGTGCACCTATGAAACTCAGTGACAGCCTCTGGATCTCAGAGAAACCTGAATCTTATGTGTCTTTTATGAGTGGACCTGCTATTTCGAATGGCGAGGAGGGGTTTACACCTAAAACACAGGTGAGGAAACAGCTTAATGTACTTGGTACTTATTGGGTTTAACTTAATAGTAGTGATAGACCACTTCTTTCCATTGATATATCTGTTTGCAGCGAATAGTAACGGCCATATATTAATTGTTACATAAAATGAGTGCTTTCAATCCCTGGTAAAATTGGTAGATCTTGCCATCAGAATGCAGGGTACGAGTGTGACTCACAGTGCAGAAAGTTTCAATTATATATAATATAATGTACATACTCTTTTTATACATGTCAAATACTAGCCTGTTTCTAGGTGGGGAGATTGATAAACTGTAGCACAATTTTTGAAATTAGTCTTAATGTTTGTCAGATGAATGGGAGCCAAAAGCAGGTTAAGGTGCAGAACCAGCCTGTGGGGAAACAAAAAGAGCATAATTTTGAAAATGGTAGTTTAGATTGTACAAATAAGCTTCTGAATGAGGCAGTGCAGCTCCCTTCAAGAGCCAAGTCTCATCAAGCTTTCTCAGTCCAGCAACAACCACAGCATGGTTCGGCTCTAGATTCCTGTAATTATATACAAAATCACCTCTCTTATTGGCATCCAGATAAGAGTCCATCATCTGATCTCACTTCAGTAAATCCAACATCCTCTGCTGTCAAAACCGAAACAAATGAGTTGGCATCTCCATCAACCAGAGAATCTTCACATGCATCCAGCTTGTTTCCATCTATGAATGTCTCACATGACTTTCCACATCCTGTGGCAGCTCCAACGGGAACTGGAGAAAGAGAAAAGCTACATAATCATAATGGTAGTCAATCTTTGATTGACAGCAATTTAAAACCCTCAAATGTAGCTACTTCAAGCAATCCTGGTTCTGAGGCAAAAGAAACCAGTTATACTGGAGATAAGTTGGAGAATCATGGTGACATTGAAGAAGTCCGTCATTTTCCTGCAGCAGAATTAGGATCCTCAAATATTCAAGAAAGCTCAACTAGTTCTGGTATGAATAATGTTTCACCGGAAGCAGCTAGTTTTCACCAGCTTCAGCTTGTTATGAAGCAGGTACTGTTTGCTCCTAATATTATGAACGTTTGCAGTCTAACTCCATAGACGATAACAGTAAGTGCACTGTCGTTGTTCTAAAGTAAAGAACAAAAACTAATATTCGGTATCCTAGTGCACATGAATGGAGTATGAGAGTTCTGATCCATTAAAGTAGACAATACGTGGTTCTTGTGTTTTCAAACTCATCTATCTAATTTCTGCTGAAGTTAGGGGATTCAAGTTCTTCAATACATCTAGTTATAGAAATTGATGTCGTTTTCTAGTCTTTATGAAACACGTTTAACAAAGTATGCGTGCCACTGTAAATTGCCTTATACATGCTAATTTGATACTAGCAGCACATTATGTCATATTTTTGGAAATTCTGCATGATGTACATGCATGAATGAGATTCCCTGCAGATTGAAATTCTGTATTCTAAATATTCTTCTAATTTAAAACTAACTGTACACACTTTTTTGATTAGTTGGATCTGAGAACGAAGATATGCATAAGAGACAGTTTGTACCGTCTTGCTCGGAGTGCTGAACAAAGGCATATCCATGCAAACTTGAACAACATTGCCGGTGATGGAAGGGATGCGAGTGGAGCATTAATAACTGAAAGAGAAAAAAGGTACATGACCTCTTCTCTGGTTTCTTCTGTTACTATGCTGTTACTAAGAGGCTCTATAGCAGAAAACAAGTATCTTTCAGATCTTTTTCAGCATACTCCCTTTTATCCATAAGCTATATGCTAACCGTCTAACATGTCGTATTTGTAAACAGTTTCATGGATATTGAAACAGACACGAATCCTATTGATCGATCAGTAGCGCACTTGCTGTTCCACAGACCTTCAGAGGCATCCCTTGCATCTGCCCAGGACTTACTGCCACTCAAGTCACCGACCACGGTAAGCTTTTGAATGTGATACCTAACTATGTTTTATGATATGAATATGATTCAATGTGTCATTAACGACGAGACCCCGTCTTGTACATCAGTAGGTACGAGGATTTGTCAGTGAGTAAAGCTGTAATGGAGACCATGATAGGTAGTGAAAGAACAATTCTGACACAAAACTGACTGGCAGACAATAGCTCTCACAGATGTAAGGAGATGGAGAGCCTTGTGAAGTTATAAAAATGAATTTTTGCGTGTTTACACTTTTGTAAAGTTAAAACCTCAACTTTCTTGATCTTTAGAGAGCTTCATGTTCTGACCATGTAGTACAAGGCAATTTCGTTGTTTAGGTTTCTTGTAAGAGCGTCTGCTTCATTCGCATTGATGAATTTATTCTCTGTTAACGTGAAATGATGGCAGTCTTAAGCAACCTATGATGGATTCCTTGTTTAGTGATAATAATAATTGGTCTTTTCTTTCAAAATGGTTCAATTGAAAACAAATACTTTAATCTTCGGCTCGTTTTTTTACAACCACAAGTTCAGTTCATACTTAATCAAGACTAGTGTATAACTCATTCTTAAAAGTGTATTGTTGACCTGTTTTAGCATGCTTTTGTTTTTTGTTTTGGTGAATCTCATTCGCAAATTTGAGTTTGACCGATCTTAATTCGATTATCACAACATATCAAATAGTATAAATTATTGATATCATCGGTATAAATAATATTGATACCCAATATATGTAAACTGCATTAATTATAATAAAAGACACAATCTAAGAAAAATAAAGAAAATTGATCAATGTGAAACACATACAATAAAATTTAAAATTTTGTTTTGACTTAAAACATTTAATCTAAATTCATTAATCAATCAAATCTTTTTTTTCTTTCTGAGTAATGATATAAACAAAGAAAGCAGTCATCAAAATACCCAAAAAAAAAACACAAAGTCCTATGAAAAAGGGTAAACGTACTATAACTAGAAAATTTGACCATTGTAGGATTGAAATTATTCAAGAAAATAAGAAAAACACAAACCACAATTGTCGACAGTCATACATTCCCGCAAAACAATGGCAGCGCGTTAGATCAAGAAAATCTGAAGAAAAATTGGACTAAACTTTCCAACTTGTATAAATATGTAGAAAGGATCCCACAAAGTTTTTTTAAACTTGCCTTGTTCTTGTAGCTTTATCTTTCCTCATCATATTCTGAGAAAAAAAGGACGGGTTAAATAATCTCCTCAGCGAAACCCTCCTTTTTTTCTCCGTCGCCGGCGCCGATCAATCTCTCTTTCTTCGTTCGGCTCCGGTATTTCAAATCGAAAACTACAAAAAGAAAAGATTTTTCTATCTCATCTTTAATTTATTGAAGGTTTTTCTGCTTCCTTTGTGATTATATGATGGATAAAATGTTTAATAAGCTGCGGAATTTGGATGCATACCCGAAAGTCAATGAAGATTTCTACAGCCGTTCGCTTTCGGGTGGCCTTATCACCCTTCTCTCCTCTCTCTTCATTGGTTTGCTCGTCATCTCTGAATTCAGTAAGTATTCTTCAAATTTGGTGATATTGATTTATTTCTTAGGTGTAATGTAATGTGTGGAGTAATTATGATTTTCTGAGCATATGGAGATGTTTGATCTTGGCTGGCTTTGCTTAAATCGGAAGAACCGTACATCTTGTTTATTTTCTTCTGGGGCTAGTGTTTAGATTTTGGGATATTGATTCTGTTATGAGCTGCTGAAGGGTGTCGTGAGATGCAAAGGAAAGGCTAGGATAGGGTCTGTCGAGGATTAAATGTGAAGTCTATGTTTTGATCTAGACCGAGCCATATTAATTATGTAAGTGAGAACTTTTCCTTTGGTTGATACTGTGGCTTGATCTACTTAACTAATACTTTAGCTGCTGAAGGGTTTCATGTGATGCAAAGGAAAGGCTTTGGAGATTGTTGCTTCGTGTAATCTTGTTTTTTTTTTTAATTTTTTTATGTGAAGATGGTAAATTTGTCTGATCTTGGTTTTAACTTCAATCGAACTATCTTGAATGCTCTATTATGTCGAATGGATGCTTCTTTTTGTACATTTTGAAGTTTTGCTACGAAAAATTCTAATTCAAAATAAAGATACTATTTATGGCGAACATATTGTGGCTCAAGGCAGTTCCTAAGTAGCAGGATTACAGATGAGTTATGAACTGTGGAGTGCTGCTGAAGGTAAACTGATTGTAATGAAAAATGCAATATTGGAACCGGTATTCATGAAATAATTATGAATGGGAGAGGATATATGGGTGGATGGAGTTGCTGCTGTGCTTTTCTACATTAAGATTCTGACGACCTTCAGTTTGATGTTTCTGGAGCAACAGCAAAGTGTGGACTTTGCTAAAAATGCCTTTTTATTAGTAATTCACTAGCAATTGGTATTGCACCATATTTTATCTTTAATATGAAGATACTCTATGTTCCATAAACACCATGCTCTACCCCTTACTCAGTTTAAATGTTTCACTATCGTGTCCAGCCTAAAGTCTCCCAGATAGGTTAAAAAAGATATTCCCTCTGTCCCACTCAATTTGTCTCATTACTTTTCGGCACGAGTATTAAGAAGAAAGAGTAAAAAGATAAAAAAGTGGGTAGGTCCTACCACTTTTGAAGAGTTAATTGTTTCCTTTTTTGGTACAAGACATTCAATAGGACTTTGAAAAAGGTGAGTGAGATATATTGAGCGGGACAAGAGTACATTTCTATTCTAGTACTCGTAATCAGGAATGTTATAGCATCTATGATGCACTTCTATAAGTGACTGGCATCAAGGAAACAAAACATCTTTCAATTTGTTACAGTAGGCTGTAGGCCTATAAAATATTACCTCTGTGTGCATATTTCTGTGTGCTTATGTGTACGTATTTGGAGGAAATATTTCTGTTCATACTGAATCTGTTGGTTCTTTCTACTAAAAACTGAGTATTATATTTATGGCCTTTTAACTGGCAGGACTATACCTCCACACGGTTACAGATACACAGCTTGTGGTAGACACGTCCAGGGGTGGAAAGTTGCATATCAATGTAAGATAATTGTCTTTTTTCAAGTACATATGAAATTCTTGTTTTCTGTAGCAAAATGATACTCATTATCTCATATTGTGTCATAGTCTTGGAGCTCTATACTTCAGGAATTGATCTCCTAAACTTGATAAGACGACTGATTTTCTAAATTATTGATTGATAAATCTCAAAACTTTAGAACAATTCCCATGAGGCCATGATAATTCATATGATTTTATTATACTAGAGTGAAGCTTGAGCGCCTGCTGGGAAGACATTTTTGGGGCTTCAGTCTGTTATAACGAGTTGTAAAGATTTACAATCTTTGCATCTTAATCCTATTGCAGTTTGATGTAACGTTTCCTTCCGTTCCATGCACGTTGCTGAGTCTTGATGCCATGGATATCAGTGGGGAGCAACATCTAGACATTGTATGCCTTTAGTCCATTTTTTCAATTTTAAAAATTTCCACTGTTGAGCTTGTAGCACATACTATTATTATCCATTCTTATTGTCTATATGGTCTGATTATCTATATGGTGCATTGGTGTTTTTGTTTCAATAAATTTGCAGAGACATGACATTGTCAAGAAGAGAATTGATTCTCATGGCAAAGTGATAGAAGTGAGGAAAGATGGAATAGGTGCCCCCAAGGTATGTGTAGATGCATGAATATTTCTTGCACCTTTCTTATGAGCTATCATGGTGTCAACATGTTTTTTGTATTGTCATGATTGTCATGTATCATGTGTTTGTCGTGATCTAATACAGTTACTTCCTCCTGTTTAATTGATACTTTAGGTTATGATATTGGCAATTGAGTGCCCATGTAGTCAATAGTCATTTAATCAAATAAATGTGCTAAGCTTCTTTGCACTACATGAAAATTTTAATGAAAATTTTAAGCTTAATTTTTTCTTTCTTTATAAGAAACTGTCTTGGTGGGCACCTTTACTCACTAATGAGCTGCTCCTGTGTGACAGTTTAGAAAGGTCGTGGAGTACATAATATTAGATAGTCTGCTTTTTTCTTATAATGCTCTCAAAGGGATTTTGAATGGACCTGATTTGTAATACCATTAAGCTGGCAGAGCTTGTTTATTCCTGACATATTGTATCAGGAAAGGGCATTTGAAATTTTGCTATCTTTAGTGCTAGATGGTATGCTAATAATTGTATGAGTGTAATCATTTTCTATTTGCTGTATTGAGAACTTGATTCATACTTTAGGCAGCATGTATTGAGCAACTTTCTAGCGCAAAATTTTCAGGCTTATGTATGCCTTGCAGCTAAAACTATTTATATAGACGTCGAAGATATATATATATATAATGCACTGTGTTGGGTTTCCTTGGCCTGTGCTTTTTTATCTTGCAAAATTTTATTGTGAAGGTTGTCTATATGCTCTCTCCTCTCTCACACACTCACTCACTCAAGTGCTTGTACTTTCACTTTTTATTAATCCTGAGCTGTATATTTGTCAAATCAGATTGAGCAGCCATTGCAGAGACACGGTGGCAGGCTTGAGCACAATGAAAAATATTGTGGTTCGTGTTTTGGTGCAGAAACGGTATATCTATTTTTCAAGTGTCTTTTTTCTATTGTTTAATTCTGCATTTTAATTGAGTTAGAGGCAGATAATTGGATAAACTGGTCTTAAATCAACCTAGTGTAGCAAAGACAATATAACGCCAGCACTTGTCCCTTCTGGTTGGATTATTATCTTTCATAGCAATGACCATATCTATTGTTGTTATTTTAGCTAATAAGTAGCCTGAGTATAGAGAGAATTCGCAAAACCTTATAGGTCTACTTGAATTGGAAAATTGTGATGAAAAAATTACACTGAAGAAAGATTTCTTAGTTTTTTTCCTCTTGTACATATTACCAGCATAGTTTCACTTGCAGTTTCTTGTGATTCAACTTACTATATTATGGTACATATAGAATACTTGCATTGGATCTAATTTGTATATGCAACCTTCAGTAACATACTAATTTTTATTTACCATGGTATTTGTATCTTTATCTTCCGGTTTTTATTTTACATTCATATTTTGTCAAATATGATTCTGTGTGATTCAATCACCTTATATTTATTCATATTGGTTTATGTTGTTTTTGGTAATGCTCTTGCAGACTGATGATCACTGCTGTAATACATGTGAAGAGGTTCGTGACGCTTATCGTAAAAAAGGCTGGGGAATGACAGATCCTGATTTGATTGATCAGGTTCGATTGATTTATGATCAACAGTTATGGTGTTTTCTCATTAATTGGCATAATTTTGCACAATGTGCTTGATTCCATTAGTGTTTATCAGATTATTATGATGCTGTCTAATAACCGTACTCGATCTTGCAAATGAAACCAAGTATTTCCTCATATATTGGCTGACTATAGATTGCAGATTCTAATATTTGGAAAATACCACACTCATGGGAATTTACCTATTAATATACATACATCTCTCTTCTCTGATGTGGTCTCTGGCATATAGTGCAAAAGAGAAGGCTTTGTTCAGAGAGTGAAAGAGGAAGAAGGTGAAGGGTGTAATATACATGGATCTCTGGAGATTAACAAAGTGGCTGGGAACTTCCATTTTACCCCAGGGAAAAGTATTCATCAATCAAGTATGAATCTGCTCGAGTTGCTATCCTTACAGACAGAGAGTTATAATGTAAGGAAGTATTGGATTTCCCACTGTACTATGGTGTAATTCCGTCATCTACATTATCTTTCTGAATCTTAGTTGTCCGATCATTATATTATTTGTCACATGCAATGCAGATAAGCCACAAAATTAACAAGTTGTCTTTTGGGGATTCTATTCCTGGAATTGTAAACCCGCTGGATGGGTAATCTCTCTTCACACCCTCATGCATGTTTGTGCACTATTGCCAGTAAATTATACATTCAGTGACATGTTGATTTATTTTTGTGTCATCTTTGCTTCCTAAACATTCGGCTCTTATTCTTCTCTGTTTTGAAATCTTCAGAAAATAACTATTTTTTCAAGATACCTAATAAGTAGAATAATTTAAACAATTAGGAACATTTTTCTCTCTTTTTTTGTGGCAATTTTATAACTTATGAGCATTAATTAACATTTGTATTGATACTCAGGGTGCAATGGGAGCAAACATCCCCAAATGGTGTGTATCAGTATTTTATCAAGGTTAGTTTTCTCAAGATAATGGTTCCTCACCTTGGGTATAAATATTCCCTTCCCAACACATACACTCCTGAATATTTGTCTAATTCTTCCGTTTGCATGCACTAATATACATCAAAATTATCCATTTACACGTGAATTAGTTTTTCGCTATATCCGCCGTTGTATCCTCTCTCTCTTGCTGCTTAGCTGCTGAAATGTTTTGTCTTAATTTCATATTTCTTCTTATTTGTTTAATTCTCTGCCTCATCAAACTACAGTTCAACTCAGTTATTAACGTCAAATAGTGTGTTTAAGTTTTTGCCTGTCAAGATCCAGCACGGGTTTTGTAATCGTGGTATGAACTGTGTTGTGATCAACCATCATGATAAGCCTGCTCACTTTCATTTGTTTATTAGTATGAAGCAGGTCAAAATTGTAGATAAATATGTGGTTTATTTTAACTGCTGAACACTGCTGCGCACTGCTGCATATTAAGTTAAAGGGAATATAGCACAGTCTTCTGAAATACCATAAGCACCATTGCCTCTAAGTATCTAGTTACCTTTTCAGGTGGTTCCAACAATATACACCAACATTAGAGGGCACGCAATCCAGTCAAATCAGGTACTTAAAGCCTTTCAAAAAAAAAAAAGCCTTTCAAATATAGACCTCGTAGAACCATTATCCTTATTTTCTAACATTATGATATAATACTGCTTTACAGTTCTCGGTTACTGAACACTATAAGAATTCTGAATGGGACCACTTCAGATCTCCTCCTGGAGTTTTCTTCTTTTATGACCTGTCTCCTATTAAGGTTAGTTCATTGCTTCTGTAGGGAAGTGGTCTCAGTTGACCTCAACTTCTACTATTGTAAATTTATCTGAATGTGTTTGCATATTCATAGGTCACTTACACTGAGGAGCATACGTCGTTCCTACACTTCTTGACACATATATGTGCCATAGTGGGAGGTAAATCAACCTCTTTAACGTATCTGCATCCTCCATTGACCATTCCATGTCTCTGATGCAAATTATAAATGAATTCTTGCCTTCCCTTTTCTGTTCCAGGTGTATTCACAGTAGCCGGCATAGTGGATTCCTTCGTCTACCATGGAAAGAAGGCTCTAAAGAAAAAGGTCGAATTAGGGAAACTCAGATAGTGTCTCATAATTTTATCATGAAACGCCTAAAGGGCAGTGAAGCTCGGCTCGAAGTGTTTGGACAGCATAATCGAGTAGTGAAAGTCTTTGATCGTAACATCAAGATGTGTGTTGACAAGATTAAGTGATGATGATGCTATGCTGTCTTCGAATTCCTGCTCTTCTCTCGACAGTTGTCTTCATAGTAGCTGATTCTGTATCATGTTATTTTTTACTGACATTTTCCGGAATATAGAGGTCCCTGCGTTTTTTCACTTGCACTTCTGGCTTTATTTTTTCTGGCAATTTAATCTCATAACTAATACATGATACAAATACAAGATTGGCAACTGTTCAACAAACTTGACATGAATTCTTCATCCTACAAAATTTCTCCCTTCCCATTTCACAAAAAATATAATCTCATAACTCATGAAAAACAATGTCCTCAAAAGTGTATTTGCTTGGTCTCTTATGACCTTTGATGTCTGTTTTCTGGGAATCTACCTACCTGCTTATTGCTCTACTGGAATGGCCGATGCTCGGGTAAGCTCTACCTTGATGGCCTCGAACACTGCATTTTCTCGTTCTTCTTTGGACAGCCACAACACCAGACACTGGTCGATCAACTCACTGGCACTGCCCGAACCCAGACTTGTCATGGAAGCTGTCGCTCTTCCGAATTTGATGATATGTTGCAACTTTGAGTCAGAAGGGTCTTTGATATAGTTTTTGAGTATGTCTTGGATGGCGTTACACCAGATTGGCCGAGCTACCTTGAGGAATTCTTGCACGACCACCATCGGGACGCTTGTGCTCCCCACGTCGGATTCATGTTGCCCCCCTCTTCCATGATAATCAGACCCTCCAAGCTTCAGAAGACCGTAAGCATCTGCTAAATCACTATATACTGCATTCAACCAAAAATGTCACCTCAGTCTTCACCGATCACCATCATTTTGTAAGACAAAATACACATAGTTGGTGTCATTCAAATATGTACCTGAAAGCTTTCCATCGCTTCTGTAAGCCTCTATACCATGCAAGCCTGCTTCCTTAAGTCTCCTGACTATAGCAGAAGGGTTTTTCAGTGCCCACGGATGTGCCAATACCGAAACACCCCCTGTTTCACGTATCAATCGCACTGTTTCCTCCACAGCAGGCTCGCTTCCACTGATACATTACAAGCAAGACTATTAGTTATCAAAGTTCTTGGACTGTCAGCAGTTTCACAAGCATAAAACACAATATGATCAATTATTACGTGGAGTAAGCCGGTCCGCCATCATAAAGATATCTGAGAAATGCCTGTTTCAGATTTTCTACATGTCCTGCTTCAAGCATGGCACGAGCTATATGAAGCCTTCCCGGTGCGACGCCTTTTCCTGCTATCTTCATCACAGTCTCCCACCTAATTGGCAACTTTAGTTTGTTCAGCTTCGAAACAATGTTCTTTGCACGGAGAAACCGCCCTTCCCGAATATCCCCTAAGAACTTCTCCAGCACTGCATAATTTGTGGGGCCGCAGCTGCTGTAATAAGCAAGGATGTGAACTGGTTCTTCTGCTCCTGAGTCCCCTCTGCAAGCCATTCACAAACATCAGTAGGAATAAAAAGAACAAGATGAAGAAAAGTGTGAGAAACTAGATTAACTTTTGTTTTTTTTTTTTGTCAAGAACAGAAGGAATTCTGATTCAGATTACCCAACCTTGAATAGAAAATTGTACTGATTTCAACACCAGGGATGATTTTGATGCCAAACCTGCGAGCTGCTTCCATGGCTTCAGGGATGCCAGACATCGTATCATGGTCCGTTAATGCTAATACTTTCACCTGTTCCATGCCTTAAACAATCAATTGCTTTCAACTTTATTAAACAAGAATCATTCACAAAGCAATGATTTGCAGCTAACAACAATCCCATTCTGTTGTAAGATTCGAACAGAAGAGGCCAACACATTAAGCAACCAACACATTGACTATCACAATACATCTTGGTGAAGAAGAATCAAGTCTAAAAGAACACAGTCACAAATATTCAGCCTCTCAAACAATCAGAATATTCTAAAAAAGCATATTCATTTAAGCATAAACACAAACACAAACAGCACATGCAAGACATAACACCAATATATATATATATATAGAGAGAGAGAGAGAGAAAGAGAGAGAGAGCTGACCCCTCTCTGATGAGCTCTCTCAACAAGCTTGGCAGGGGATAAGAATCCATCGCTGCATGTTGTGTGGCAGTGAAATTCAAAGATAAGCTTCTCCTTAGGCTGGTAGCATTGCACACCAAAATCATCAGCAACAAATCCATTATCCGTACAGCTAATTGAGCTGCTACTACTATTTGACTGCTCCAAGAAAACCCATTCCTTCACAGCTTTGTAAGCCACTGTCTGCTCAACTGTCAATCTCCTCTTCGCTCCACCTCTCTTCTTTTTCTTCTTTTTCTCTTTGTCACCCATCATCTCCCACAACAACAACCAAAAAGAAAAAAGAAAAAGAAAAAAGGGGGATCTTTTCTTGTTTTGCTTCCCTTTTATTCAACAAATAAAAAGAGGAAGGATATAATGCAACAACAAGAATAGAAAAATGGGAGCGTTGAAATGTGGGCAGTGTTTAGACTTTAGATGCAGCGTTGCAATCGATGAGGTGTAAGTATACTTGTGCATCTATATATGGAAACTGAAAAGCTCATCTTTACAGGTTTTTTCTCACAGACCAATATACAACCGGAAACTATTCCCTATTTCTTCAATTTATTATATTTCATCACCCTTTTGCAAGTGGCAAATGGTAAACTGTGAAAACAATACAACTATCTGTGCGTTTCACTATCATCAATCTTCTTCCACCGTTATGTAAAATGCAGAGACACCCTCCACATTATGTGTAATTATTACAAGACCAACTATGAATAATTACCAGAACTACATACAAAATTTAAAACGGTGCTTTGAAATGGAATTGCATGGCATCATCAAATCAATGAATTAATCGTTTTCTTTTACTTTGACTTATTCCTACCGTCTTGGGTTCTACCCATTAGTTATTGTCTTTTAGTTATTAACCAAATCAATTAAATTTCTTTTAATCAATTCGTCAGAAAGAGTTCAGACAAGACCTAGCCTATTAGTTTGTGGTCGGACCCCTATTCTATACGTTTTGTCTTTCTTTGTCACGTCACTTCTCACAAGTTACAAAAATATTACATCTTTCAAAAGAAAAAAGTGAAAAAAAAGAAAAGAAAAACCACTTTTATTTATTTATACTATAAGCCACGATGCATTAATAAATGATTGATGCAAAAAAGAGGGCATAAAATTGAGAGGGTGGTGAGAGAATGACACGTGGAAGGTAGATGGCTAATCTCATCCCCTTGGACAGTAGAAGTGTCAAAATTGATGTATGAAGAGAATCAGAGAGAAAAGAATAGAGATTCTTGTGTGTCTTTATGAAAATGGGTGGGTCTGAAATGTGCAGAATAAATGCAAAAGGGAAATGAAGCAGTGTGCATGTAAAAGTGTACTTGGAATCATATATGCATGTGTAGTGTGTACTACCAAATGCCATTATTGTTTCCATTTTTTAACTGCCCATAACAACTAACACACCTTCTATATATCAAATACTATACCGTATGCTTTGTACATTGCATATTTGCATTGGTAATCATATATAGTATTTGGTTGGGTTCCACATCATCATCATCATGTACTGCATGTTTTGCCTTTATATTCAATTGTGTTACCAGCTAATTTCTTGTTGGCTAATGGGAGTACTGCTTTTTGATTCATTAATATCTATATTTCTTGGTACAATAGTATTCATTACACTTTTATATATATATATTCAAACTTCCAATGTTTATAAAAATGATCTTTGACCCACAGTAGTTATTAATATCTATTTTCGATTAAAATTTATTGATTATAATATAGTTTAATATACATTTAGTACGAATTAATAAAAAAAAATTATAGTGACTCGTACACTTATATTAC
Source organism: Leonotis leonurus (assembly GCA_026898415.1). Lineage (NCBI taxonomy): Eukaryota > Viridiplantae > Streptophyta > Magnoliopsida > Lamiales > Lamiaceae > Leonotis > Leonotis leonurus. Next base: position 3,745,720 of record JAPKLX010000012.1, read on the forward strand.
CTTATGTAACATTGTCATGCTGCTCACAGACATGTTAAAAAAATAATAGTTCTATTATTCATTAATAAGTTGAAGTATAATAATTCCAAAGATGTATTGATTTCCAATAATTATGACAGTGAAGGATCGGAAGCGAAAAATAACACTGTTGTTAGACAAAATAATGTCCTTTCATTTTTAATCTTTTTTTACTTTTCTAGGTTCTTCTACTTTTACTTAGGGTAATTTTATTCCTAGCCTCTATTTCTATAGCTCCTATTTTTAAAAATAACTAAAAATATGAATAAATTTACTTTTTCACCCTTTCTATCTATATTATTTTTTCATCTTCCCTTCATAATTGCTCGATAGAAACCTAACAATTAACATTGGTCATAGTTCATACAAAATAATCTAATTAAAATGTGTTGTTTTGGTTCATCAGTAGAAATTCTACTCGTACATTATCTCTTAATTATGGAAGAAAACTTACAAAAATTATGAAAATCGTAAATCTCACTATTTCTACTTTAATTGTAATCAAATAATTTATTCACTTCACAAAAATCCTCCGCCTTCATCGGTGCATCTATCCTAATCCACATACATTTTAAGTTATAAAATTCACCAATTAAGATTTGAAATGTGCAATACTGTAAAGAAGAGATGAGAATCGAGATAGGATTAGTTACTCGTTCTGAAATCGCGATCTCGAAAAATATCAACCTTTTGGTCTCCATCCCGAATAAAAATGTTCCGAATTATCGAACGGGTAAAATTTTCTTAATTTATATAATTAAAATTATTTTTGAAAATTGAGAGTTCCGAAAATATCCAAAATCTTTTAGTCACAGTCCCGAAAATTCAGAATTCGGATTGCGACCGGAAAAATCTTAAGTTTCAGCTCCAAAATCTAATTCTTACTGCAAAGTGTGAAGTGCTTATTAAAAATAATTTTATGCCTTCAAATATTACAAAAAAGATTTTTTTCTTTTCTTTCCAACTATGAATGAATCTTAAATAATCTGCAAAATTAACAAAATGTGAATAACCTCAAAACTACCGACTTAGTAAATTTATTAATATTTCCTTTTTTATTTATATAATAAGTGGCTATAGAAATAGAATTTGTGGCTATAAATAAAATCAGCCTTTTATTTATTATCTGATTTTCTAATTTATGTCCCATTGGAAACCTTAACTTGCAAGAACCGTTGATGGGCTCACAAAGCCCATTGATGGGATTGAAGGAGTGGCCCAACTCCTTAAACCCAGTAACATCCTTAATTTATCTTTAATTAAATAACTTTCTTTCTTGGAATTAACTAAGAAAAAAGTTCCTTATTTTTCTTTTAATAATTCAGTATAAAATAAAAACCTGCATTTTTTATTCAACTATGTCCATGTAGCACAAAATACTTGAATTTATTTGTAGTTGCAGAGTTGGCTACATGGAATTAATACACCATAAACTTCATAGCTACTCCCTCTGTCCCACTAAATTAGACCCATTTGTATTAAAATAATACACTCATCTACTTTTCAAATGGGTCTAATTTAATGGGACGGAGGGAGTACTGTATATAAATATGGACAGTGTTAAAAAAATTAAGGATGTTTGGCGGCGGCGTTGAAGGAGTTGCGGCGAGCCGTTGCGAGCACAGTCTTGTCAGCCACCACGAAGTAAGCCATTCCGGCCACTGCAAGTAATCAATTTATCATTAAATCACCATTTACCATTAAATTAATTTTATATCAAATAGTAGGGAGACAAATAAATTTACAGACCAGTGGAGACGATGAGAGCCTGTGCAGTAGGGTTAAGATGGGCTCTTGCCCAAGGCAACATCCTTGCACTTGCCACCTGCAGTAATATTACCAACATTATTAGATAGATGATGAGTTTAAAAAATGAATAGGACACATGAATGTAGTAATTACAGTTGGGATTGCAGTAGCAATAGTAGCAACAACAGCTGCTTTAGTCCCAGCCATAACACCCTCTGCCAAAAAAACCCAGAATGAAATTTATCAAACACAGTTACTCTCCATCAAGATTTCTTGAAAAACATAGCCCAATAACAAAAAGAATGGATTTTTATTACACACAAAATCACAAAAGAGTGCAGACCTTGAGAACAGCGCTTGGCAAGGGCTAGCTTTTGATCGACAGAAACGAAGGAAGCTCTATCAGCCATATTTTTTGCCATTATATTAAATTGCTTTGAAGTTTGAAATTGAAGTAGAATTGAATGAAATTCCAGTAAGTATTGGAAGATGATTGATGGGTGTTGAGAAATGGGAGAAGAAGAAGGATACTTATAGTGTGTAGATTTTGAGAGAGAGAGAGGGAGTTTGATGGTTTCAGATGCAATCTAAGGTCGACTGCATTTGGTAGTCTGTTGTTTTGGGTGTTAAATTTCTAGTGCATTAGACAGGAGTTGCTTTTTCCCATGAACCTTACTTTTTCCACAGGAAGGGATAAGAGAAGAAAAAAATAAACAAAACCATAGTGGTAAATCAGTAAAAAGAAGTTTATCTTGTTTACTGTTTAATTTGCATACGATAGAATTGATTAATAAAAATAATTTAAATTAATATAGTATTTATATTTTATCAATCGAATCTATCACTCAAAGTAAACAACATCTAATAGTATAAAAAAATATAGACAAAACCATAGTGGTAAATCAGTAAGACGGTTTATCCACTGTTCCCTTTTTGGAATATCAAAAGTTAAGTCAAAATCTATATATCCGAACAGATGATATTAATTAACATTGGTTAACATTGGTTGATGGTTTATTTGTTTATTCCAAAATAGAATCATAAATTAAAGTCCCTACATTTTTTGGCGGTGAGCGAGTTATTAAATTAGTCATCTTAATTGTTATTAAAAGGGTGTTTGACTAAATTTATTTTAAAAAATTTATAAATTTTTAGAGCTTGTAAGCTCGTTTATCTAAACACATTGATAGTTTATAAATTTTATCTTATAAGTTCCTAAACAGCTTGTAAGTTGTTTTAAGAAACTTAAACAACTTATAAGTTGTTTTAAGGAGTTTATAAGCTAAGTTAAACACCCTTAATGTGACCAAGAGAGTACTTATTTCACCAACACAAACCTCCAAAAATATGGGCTATTTCATTTATTTTTACCCACTGGTTTTGGAATTCAACGGTTGAAATAAATCCCCAAAACTATGGGTGGGTGCACGTGCGCCATCCCATTCCCATCAGTAATTCACCTGGATTTTGACATAACTGCTTTAATTAAATTAGTTAATCATGTTGCACTTATTTTTAGTCACTCCATAATGTAACGTTGTTCTACTTCCTCACAATTTTCATTCTACAACATTTAATTCATGTGAGAATGAATAGTTAGGGGAGTTCGGTTAAAACTGCAAACCAAACTAAATCAAATCGTATTTTTGAGATTTGAATCGATTTGTGGTTTAAAATATATGGTTTGGTTTAATTTTTTATGAAACTATAGTTTACGTTTTTAGTATAGTTTTTTAAAAACTAAAAACCAAACTGCAAGCCGCAAAATCGTAAAGTAATTATTATATATATTAATGTATATAATAATTTAAACATGATATAAATTATGTATGTATATTGTTTATCATTATCATAATATATTAACTGAATTAATATTTTGTTTATATAATTTTTTAAATAAAAATTATTTACTTAATTTATTTATTAAGAGAGAAATTATTAAATTATAATGATTGATTATCTAACAAATCAATATATATTTTTCTTAATTTCATCTTCTTTACTTTCTCTTTATAACTATATATCTCAAATTCTAAATTAGTAGAAAAATATTAAATTTTTAAATAATTTGTTTTATTTATTAGTCTAGTATATGTGTTATATTAATGTTGACATTTTTTTGTTATATTAAAAAAATGACACATAGGTGATAATAAATTTTATTTATCAAACTTTTATTTATATTTTTATTTATTTATTTTTTATATCACGACAAAGAAACACTTAATAATTATACATTACATGAAAATCAATAAACACACCATATGATAATTAAATAATAATAAACCGCATCAAACCGTATTATTTCAATTTGGTTTGGTTCAATTTTGAGGTTAATCCAGTTTGGTTTCATAAAAATTATAAACCATATTTTATGGTTTGATTTGGTTTTCGTATAAAACCGCACCAACCCAAACCGCGAACACCCCTATGAATAGTTGTGGGGTTTGATCCCTTAACCTCCCTCCCAAGGTTACTAGTATGTTGTCGCGTGCGATACACGGAAAATTAATAGATAATTAATATTTATTATATTTATTAAAAATATATTGTGAGATAATTTGATATAAATTTAAAAATTTATAAAATATATTTTTGGTCGAGAAGAAAACGCCAAATATAATATATATGATGTTAGAATATAAAACATTTTGTGTGAACATGTTCAAAAATGGAAACAACAAATTACTAATTGACGATGCAAATGGATAATAAGAACACATAATTGGTAGATGAATGAACTATTAGTTAATTTGAATAATAGTAACCGATTTAGTAGTAGTTAAATCGTATTAAATTATATAATTATAATATATTTTTTAGTGTCAAATGTTGGAGTTGTACCAAGTTATCCGAGCTCATCAAACGATCATTTTGCATTGATAAAATCAACTTTAAAATCAAATACTTACCAAAAATGACAAAATAAATAATATTTTGTATTCTAAATTATTTTATAATTAAAATGTACATATATTAATTATAATTTTCTAAGTAACTATATTATGAGAATAACTACTACTACTATCTAAAAATTGACGGTAGAAAGTTATCCTTAAAAACTCTATTTTTATATGTTAATAGATTATGACTATGTATCATTACTAACACATTAATTAAACATCCAATCCTATATTCACTTCAATTCCACACTCCTAGTAAATGAGAGAAATACGAGGACAAATACACATGATACAAAATAGGAGTGTTGTTCATCTCAAAGCAAGGTAATAAGTTTCGAATTCGAGTATTTCGTGACGCGAAAATATAATTTACTATTAATGTAATTCAATTTTTTGAAAGAGGAGTGAGTGTTTTCATTTTTGTTATTCTTAGCCTGTTAATAACTCTGATATCTGTGACTTTATATGATGTAATATTTCTTTCAAGACTATATAGTACCATCTTTACTCCTTTTGTATTTATTTTTAAATTTTTCTTCGTATTAAAAGCGTTAGTAACTGTTAATTTAGGCGTGGCTACAAAGAGTGTTGGTGGCAAACTCTAATACTTTACGGTCATGTTTGGTTTATTAGATAAAATAGTGCAAGACTCAATCTTAGATTTGTATCTAAGATAAAATTTATCTTTGGGGTTGGTCTAAAACTAAAAATTTTAGTATTATTCATCCTAGATAGCTTTCTAATTTCTTATCTTGCAAACCAAACTTAGTCTTTAGATTTAATCTTGCAAACTAAACAAGTCTTTATTACGTCAAAAGTGCCACAACAAGTGAACGGAGTGAGTTTGTCATCATTTAATAGTGTTTAGGACTAATCTAATCCTAAATATTAATTATATATTAAATTAGTCAATACTATTTTTATTTATACTCTAAAGCTATGGTAAGATTAATAAGATGTTTTCTTTTGAAATCCTCAAAATCCTATTCATAATGTCTCATTTTATTATACTCATATCTTTAGAAATTTCACCTCGTCATTTGTTTTTAACTTTTTAGATATATCGATTTAAATTAAATTGTGTGTAGTTGGTATAATTTGGATCAAATTTAAAATATTATTTTAAATTAAATTATGTGTAGGAAATGAGATTAGTCAAACTTAAAATATTATGAAATGACAATATCCAAACAATTTTCGTAAATGGATAGAGTACTAACGAGAAACTATTATATAAATGAGTGAGTGATAAATTCCAACTGAAGGAATTTATCCTCTGTCCCTCTTTATTAATTTCCCTCTTTATTAATTTCACTTATTTTAGTTATTTTCACTAAGTGGTGTATTATTTAATTTCCGTTAAAAGGTTCTCTCTTCGTCCCAATAAGTATGATATAAAATTTTTTGTCACGATTATTAAGGAAAATGTATAAAATAGTGTAAGAGTGATAAATGTGGTAGAGTTATAAAGTAGTGTAAGAGTGATAAAGATGGTAGGGTCCACACCTTTTTAAAGAGATAAATTTTACTATTTTAGGAATGTGCCAAGTTTAGTAGGACATCCAAATAAAGAAATTGTGCCAAACTTAGTGAGACAAAAGTATTATATTTTAAAAATGTTTCATTAATATTTTATTATTTTTCATTTTTTATACTATTTCTTTTGTGCTGCTTTCATTTTCCTTTTAATTTAAAATGTATTGTCTTTTAAAAATGTTTTATTTTTTTTACAGTACTTTTAATTTAAAATGTATTGTTTTTTAAAAATGTTTTATTTTTTTTACAGTACTTTCTACTCTACGTGTTAAAAGAAAACAAGTCGAAAATAGTGGGAGCGAGAGATTCACATGTAATCAAAGCGATATTGCAACAGTGGGCTTTTCGAGCCCAATAATAAAACGCCTAATGGCCCAGTTACGGATATAGTAGGAGTATTAAAATTTATAAGTATCCGGGTCGGTTTACAGTAAAGCACTATAAATACACGATTTTTACTACTCTCTCTCTCTCCAGCCGAATTCTTGGCTGCTAGGTTTTTGAAATTCAGCTCATTTTTCTTCAATAAACCCCTAATTCAGCCTCTAATCAACAATGGTATGTTTCTGAATTTGCATCTTTCATTTCGACAGCAAAATTTTGATCAATTTCGTATGCACATACATCAATTTGAATTTGAGAATGGCTGGTTGGTTTGACAGCCGCAAGGAGATTACATAGAGCTGCACAGGAAGAGGAATGGCTATCGCCATGACCACTTTGAGCGCAAGCGCAAGAAGGAGGCTCGTGAAGTTCACAAGCGCTCTAAAATCGCCCAAAATGTAATCTTTTGTTTTGTTTTTTCATTCAATGACTTTGATTTTATGTTCTTATTGAGATTAATGATATATAGTTTCGTTTATTTTTGGTGTTACCGTAGACATTGGGTATTAAGGGTAAGATGCTCGCGAAGAAGCGGTATGCTGAGAAGGCGCTAATGAAGAAAACGTAAGTTTTTTTTTTTTGTTTTGTTTTGTTTTGTTTTTGTTTTATTTTTGTTTTTGTTTTGTTTTGCTGGTTTAAACCCTCATCATACTTATTATCTCTTCATATGTTTTTACATATGATATAATGAGATGAAAGAATGGGAAGCCATGGTTAAGTATTTCTTTCTTCTTTTGCTGTTAGTTACCAATTCTAGGTTTGATCAAGTGGAAAGAAGGTTGGATGCTATTAATATGCATGTGTATTGTGTAGAATTTTGTTTTTAGTGATCTATGCTGCAGCCCCTTGCAATGACCAACTTGTGTTGTGGGAGATATGTACTCAATTTCATTTAAAATGACAGTTTGAAGATGCATGAAGAGTCATCAACTAGGCGCAAGGTTGATGATAATGTTCGTGAAGGAGCTCTCCCTGCATATCTTCTTGATCGTGACGAGACAACAAGAGCAAAGGTCAGTTTACATTTCCTGCATTTTTTTCATGCATATCATGATTTTTTAATCTTAGTAATATCAATTTCGACATTGCGCTAAAAATAGCTCATTCTTCGTCTAGGTGCTTAGCAATACTGTAAAGCAAAAACAGAAAGAGAAGGCTGGAAAATGGGACGTTCCTCTACCCAAGGTATTCCACGCTAGCTGTTGTATTTTGAGTTTGTTTCTTTTTCAGTCTCAAATATTGGGATGGGATACATTGTTATATTACTGGAAACTAGTTTCATCATGGTAGATATTTCTGATAGATTAAATCATTAAATAAACCTTGGAAAATTTCATTTTCAAGTTCACATTTCATAATGACTGAAGCATATATATAGTTAATTTGCCCTTATGTCAGTCTGTTAGTTGGAGACGCACATGTTGTATATACTCTATAATAAGCTTTTCTTTGACATTTTATCTTGAAGAATTCGTCAAATATATTTTAGTCTTAACTAAATTGGCATCGACTTTATTTATACCAGCAATATATGAGAATAGGCATCTATTTCTGGGTTTTAATTAATAATGGCCCTTGGTATGCTTAACAATACCAAGCCTAACTATAAGTTCATTCTTCAGCTTTAATGCATAACTTCGAGAGTCACTACGATCTTCTGGATGCTACACTTTATATGACTATTTATATGGGAAGGTCACATGAAGGGATTTTAAATGATTGTTCTCAATCATCCTTCGTCGTGCCAAAAGTTGAAATAATATGTTTTTAGTCCTAAATTAAAAAGGGAGCAAACTAGGAGATGCATATATCTTACTCTTGTCTGAGTGAAATGTGTATGGGGGAACTTCTTGGTTCATGTCTTTTAGCATTTTTAGCATGGAGATATTTTCAAGTACTCCCTTTCTCGAATTTCATACTATACTGACTGAGCTGTGTTGCTCTTGATTAAATCAAGAAATAATCAACCCTGTGTTGACTTTGTAGGTCAGGCCTGTTGCTGAAGATGAGATGTTTAGGGTAATCAGATCTGGTAAAAGGAAAAGTAAGTATCATTTTAGAGATAGTGTTTTCTTTATCTGATGATACTGAATTCCCAGCCCTGATGAAAATCGTGCTCTTGGTATTCTCTATTTATGTTATGTTTTGCAGCCAAGCAGTGGAAGAGGATGATTACAAAAGCAACATTCGTAGGACAAAGTTTCACAAGGAAACCACCTAAATATGAGCGCTTCATTCGCCCATCTGGTTTGCGTTTTACAAAAGCACACGTGACTCACCCTGAACTAAAATGCACTTTCAATTTAGAGATCATTGGTGTAAAGAAAAATCCAAATGGCCCCATGTATACTTCTCTTGGTGTCATGACCAGGGGAACCATAATTGAGGTAATAATCTTTCGTTACACCAACTAAGTGCAACTTTCTCTTTGTAAGCGTCATTGCCATTTTTGATTGTTATCTGAAATTGCTTTTCTTCTATAATCTAGGTGAATTGCAGTGAACTTGGACTAGTCACCCCTGCTGGAAAAGTTGTTTGGGGTATGATTATTCTTGTTACTTATTTTTTACGCTTAAATTTGAAATGGTATTAGTTACTTCATTATTTGTTGATCTACCATGAATGCAGGGAAATATGCTCAAGTTACGAATAATCCAGAAAATGATGGTTGCATCAATGCTGTCTTGCTCGTCTAAAGACCGTATCTCTACGGAACTAGCTGCGTTGTTTGTTGCAGTAGGCACATCTGGATTACTAACCATTTCATACTGTTTTGTTTAAGCTATATTGATATTATTACAATGCACAAACTGTCTTTCTCCCTCTAGAACAGATCTTCAAGAGTTATGTAGCAAAAGTTTTGGTTATTTGGAAATACCATCTGTTCTCTTGTTTGCTTGTTTATTCAACTAGTATGGTGGCCCGCTCTACGCACGAGAACCATCATATATAATCAATATTTTAAGAAAGCAGGATGTATATTTTAGACAATATTCACTTCACACATACATTCACTGATACCAAGTCTTCTTTTAGGGCCTCTCCATTTCAATAATTGACATCGAGATAAATGGTTTTTTTTTTCTTCATAAAAGATGTTGGTATGAATTACTACTCTCTTCATGAGAAGTGCGTGGGAGTAAATTAAAACTTGGCGATAAAATTAATAAAAGTCGCTTGTTACATTTTGTTGCTTTCAAGCATTTATTCCATGAAAGGTAGAAAAAATAAGTTCTAAAACGTGTCAATTATTTGAAACATTAAGGATTTTGACCCCATATTACATGAATAAAGCTTAGCATAATTAAGCATTTAAGTTATCATTGCAAAATAAGAAGTCTGATATGCTATTCGATCTCTATACCTTTCATAAAGAAGGCTATATTGTGAACCAATAAAGCAACAAGATAACTTGAGCATTGAATAAATCATAATATACATGTACAACTGAATTTGGTTTATGTCTAGCGTTTAGCTTATTAATTTTTAAAACTTTATAGATTATTTTCTCTCTCCTATAACATATTTCTCCTAATATTATTTATTTTCTTCGTAAAAATATTTGCAATATTATGCATATTAAATTAAAGATCTCGACAATATATTTAATTTGATATATGTTATATAAAATATAAATTTAATATAAAAAATTATAACACATTAGTAAATTGAAAATAATTATATGTATACATATTCTTATACATATAATATATTTTACTAAATTATAATGTTCTTAATTATAAAGTTGAATACTCTTTATAATATGTTTTAATATTATGCATGAAAGTTGAAACTCAATCTATTATAAATTGAGACCATGCATAGAAGCTCATTATAAAGTTTTTTTTAATGGATGTCTTAATATTTTTAAAGAAAATATTTAAAATTATTTTATTTTATTAAATATAAAATAATAAAAAATAATATATTGAAAATAATTATATGTATACATATATATTCTTATACATATAATATATTTTACTAAATTATAATGTTCCTAATTATAAAGTTGAATACTCTTTATAATATGTTTTAATATTATGCATGAAAGTTGAAACTCAATTCATTATAAATTGAGATCATGCATAGAAGCTCATTATAAAGTTTTTTTTAATGGATGTCTTTATATTTTTAGAGAAAATATTTAAAATTATTTTATTTTATTAAATATAAAATAATAAAAAATAATATAATATAAAAATATGAATCGTTCATATTTATTTTTAGTTAACACAATGAGAGATATTTTTAGACAATCAACTCTTTGTGAGATAAATTATATGTAGATCAGTATTAATTAAAAAATTGCAATAAAAAATACATTAATATTAATATGCATTAATATTAATTAAAAATATTAATATGTAGATCAATATTTATTTGTGAGATATTGGTTCATAAGTTTTAATGTGTTATTGTGAATTATATAAAAATACATTTTACAAATAAGAAATAAATTGAATTGGATAAAATAAATTGAAGTTACTGGTTTGGATCGCTGATCATGGTTTCAAAATTTTGAAATTATAACTGAACCGTCCTCTACACAGTCATGATTTGAAATCGAACCATCGTTTATGATTAAGGTTCTAAAACTACCGATTATTATCTGATTACATTATTTTCGATTATTTTAAATATCTCTATGCATAAATTATTGATGAATAACATATTCCCGTGCATAGCACGGGTGCACAAACTAGTTTGTATATATAACTAAGATTTTTAAAAATTATTTATGTTCAATGGTAACAAGTAACAACTAACAAGATTGATATGAAAAAAATAGAAGTAATTAATAGAAGAAAATTGGATATGGGAAAATGGAGTTAGTAAATTATAAAAAGAGCAGAAGCTGTGGCCCAATTAAATGGCGGCCCATTAGCGTGAACCCAAACAAGCGGAAAGGCCTATATCAAAGGATCGCCGATCAAATCACACACGCACTGTGAGGTGAAAGAGAGAGAGAGAGCGAGCTACAGAGGGAAAGTGAAAAAAGACGAAGAAATGTCGGCCAACGCTGCCGCTCCGTTTTGGAGATCTGCCGGAATGACCTACATAACCTACTCCAATCTCTGCGCCAGTCTCGTCAGGCAGTGCTTGAAGGAGCCCTACAGATCCGAAGCTTTGACCCGTGAGAAGGTCCATTTCAACGTCGCCAAATGGGTCGACGGCAAACCCGAGAAGTCAAGTAATTTTTTATTTCTCTTTCCCTTTTTAATTTACAATTTGGGTTCCTTCATCTCTTTCATTTTCTTGATTCGTGGGTCCTTGCTTGTGTTTTTCGTGTCGATTGTTTCTTTTCAGCTGTTGCGAGCTTTGTTAGGGTTGAGCAGTCTGTTTTTATTGGTTCATGCTTTGTGTTTATGACGTTGATGTATGTTTTCCTTCTGTTCTCGCTAAGAATTTATGCGGTATGCTTGTTGGATTGCGAATTATTTGATGCGGCGATGTTTTTTATTTCAATTGTGAGGTGCTAGTTTCCGCATTGGGTTTTCTTACTCGATTAAACTACATTAAACTTAGAGCTCATTTTTTTATGGAGCTGACTAGCGTAATGTACCTAGTTAAAGCTTGAGTAAATGGTTCCTGATGGCTTGTCCTTTTCGTTAAGAGGTGTTCTTTATGTGTGGTTTACTAGGCTCTGAGTACCCCGCTTGATGTTGGTTTTAGAATTGAGAACAAAATGCTATACTCAATCTTTTATCCCCTTGTGGTGGTGTCGGTGGTTTTGGAAGTGGTTCTCTGTATCAAGTCATTTTATTTTATGCATGATTGTCTACTAGCATATGTGATTACACGGACGAACATTTTTTTGTATACTGATTACATTTTGGCTAATAGTTGCAAAATATGATTTTTTTTTCCCTTTCTAATTTTTCCCCTTTATCCTTGAGGGAGTTACGCTATCATTTTTGCTCCACAGCTCCACACTGACTCAAGGAGACATTTATTGGGACTGTTTGCTTTCAACATGTATCTTCGTATTTCCAGATTGTATTACTTTTTAATTGCTTTTAATTTGTAGAGTTGCATGAACCAATCCCTTGGTCCCATTAACACAAGAAGAGCTTACCTTTCCATCAACATACTTTCAAGCACTTGTGTGTTGAGAAACAATATTGTGTTTGTGCTCTATATATCTCATTCCATACTTTATGGTTAGGAGCAACTTGCAGATTGTAGGTGTAAAGTTAAGTTCCTTGTAAGCATGTTCTCATCTGATAGTTTTTTAGAGCATCCAGCCAATGAGGAATAGCTTAAAAAGATGATGTTTGTTTTTAAAAGTTTCCTTGTTGGTTTATGATTCATCCAGTCTATCGGGAAATTGGAGTGCAATGATCTGTTGAACAACAAATATATCAGATTTATAAGATTATTAGATGGAAAGACCAAACAAAAGAGATTCTTTATGCATTTTAATTTACAGTATTGCCGCTACAGAGACTACAGAGACCATTCACTCTAGGCTTTTGCGTAAAAAAAGTTTTGATTTCAATTCATTATCTTCATATTGTTGTTACTCAATGTGGCACTTTAACTAGAGTGTATGGCTTCTAGATACCATGTTGACTTAATGTAGAAAATTTTTCTGCTTTTACTCATGAGAGAGGAGGGTTGGGGGAGAGTTAAGTTCCCCCTGATGAAGTTCAACTGCGTTTGACCTTTTACCGAGACTTTTCTATTGATTATTTTTGTATATTAGGTACCAGTTGTTGTAGTTAGTTTGATGTTATAAAGTCTAATATGGAGTTGTACGCATGTTGTAGCTTACTCATTCCGCATTTCTAGTCTATCCTTTTTCTGAATTGTTTCTTCAATCACTTTCTGTTGTCTGAAATACCCTTTATTCTGATTGGAATTATTTTCCATTGCTTTGTTTCTTCAGCTATTCGCTCCGATACTCCTGAATGAGGCTGGACATCTACATACGAGTCTTCTTCAAAGTTTCCTTCCTTAAGCTGAAGATCCCTTATTGTACTTGTTTTGTCTTGATACAAACTATCATGGCTTTGTATGTCCATGACAACTTGATCAATGTCTGATCCAAATGAATTGATAATAATATGAATGTTTGACTTAGATTTTGGCTTATGATATTGCCAAATATTTGGCTAGTGCTGTTGTCTTTATGTTGTTTAAGTTCACACAAGAAAGCGATGCATTTTGATTTTGATTTTGGCTTTCTGGTGTATGGTAGGCTGAAAGAAAGCTCTAAATTATTGCAATTATTGGAGTGATTGGCTTCATGAATCATGACCAGCTATTCCAGTTTCTTTTCTTTTTTTTTAAAAAAATTCGTAGTTGTAGCGATTATTAATTATGTTGGTACAGATTTTCTTTACGATTAAAGTTTGCTTTGTTTTAAGAATGCACAAAACTGAATCTTTGCTGATACCATCAAATCCTCCATGGTGAAAACTACCAAGGTACTAGAGGATAACGTAACTTATATTTTAGTACTGATTGTTGATAAGATATAAAAAGAAAATATTTTTTTGGTTGAAGATGTAATAATGTCATAAATTCAAAGTTTGAAATCGTGGGGAGAAACTAATTAATCACGAAAATATATCAATAATGAATCAATGATGCCAATTTTGACAAAATAAGAAAAAACCATTTTATATTTCGTTTAATTCTGAGAAAAGTAACAGCTGCTGTTTTCTTCAACAAACGAACAAACTCGCTTTTGAGTCTCCACCAAATCATTCCGCTAATCAAACCAACTCAACAAATCCCCTGAATTTCGTCTTTCCAAATTCAATGGCGAATTCAACTCCCTAATCTCATCTGTACTGTACTAATATCTTGATTTCTCCCTTATTCGGATCGGAGCTGCCCTAACTTCGCCGGAGTAGCTGCTGTCGGATCTGAACCGCCGGGCCGCTGCCAATCCCTTTCTGCCCAGTCTAGTTAGCCGATTACGTTTGAGTTAGTTCAGTTAATTAATTTTTGAGAAAGGTTGTTTAGCAATGGCTTCGGCGAAATCGTCTCGGTCAAGAGCGGCGCACACGGGAGCTTTAGTAAAGGGAAATGCAAAAGATACAGGGGTGAAATTTGAGGAGAATCTGAAAGTTTTCAAATCCGATAACTTCGACGCCGATGGTTTTGTGCAGTCCAAGTGTCACTCACTTAGCGAAAAGGTTTGCAAGGAATTTCTGTTGGTTTATTGATGGGATGATTGGGAAAGCTCATGCTTTTTGGATTATAATAATTTCATTTGATTCGGAAAATGTGTGTTACTTGGAAAAGTAAAATATATAATGGCAGCTTGTTTGGAAATAACTTCTGAATGATTAAGGAATAAGTTTTATGTATTTTCCCTTCTTTGTAGAAAATAGTATAGCAATCAAAGGATTAATTTCAAACTCTGATAATGATCAAAGAATTTTTTTTTCCTTCATGTTCTTATGATCCAAATTTGGTATCATTATATGAAACATAATATCGACATTTTTATTTCCTTGCATTCGTTATTCTGTGGAGAAAAAATGTGCTCTTTGCAGACCTGAAAAAAAAAAAAGAATACGTCTAATTTTTCAACTCTTCAATTCGAATTCAAAAATATAATGTGTGTTTGGGTGGTGCTTTTAGTGTAAAGATTTTTATTAATTAGCTATTACTATAATTAGGCAAGGAGGAATGAGCAGTTGTGGTGGAAAAACAAAAGGACCTGAATCAGTTAAAGAAAAGATCTGACTGAAAGGAAGATTTTACCACATCTTTTTCCTGCTAGGCCAGTTTAATTTCATCATGTCATAAGAAATAAATGGATTCTATAGTTCATACCAACTGCTCCCTAGGATCCACCTCACTGACTACCTTAATCGTATTTTATGTATGGTAACCGACAGTAGCATTATCTGTTCCTAGATCTGGGAGATAGGATGGGGTGAATCAGTTTGCATGGATGATGCTTAGATTTATGATCAAGTTTTAAATTTGATATATCAGGTTTCACTAGAAATTGGGCGTATTTGCTGAAAATAACAATTTGAGCAATTTTTGCAGGAAATTAGACAGTTATGTTCATATCTTATCGATCTAAAAAGATCTTCTGCTGAAGAAATGCGTCGAAGTGTCTATGCAAACTATACAGCTTTCATTCGGTGAGTCCTTGTGGTTATATCCGCGTCACTGTAACAGTTTTACCACTCTGTTGTTTGCTCATTTTTGCATAAATATGTTATCCTTGGACTGATATGTAATGCAGAAAAGCCAGCCAAATACCTAAGATGTGGAATTATCTTATAATTTCAATAACTAGTTGGGTATTATTAAGTACTGAAAATTGTAATATAAATTTAAACTACTGCCAACCAAGGGTTCAACCAGTTGATGATAGCTGCTGCATGCTCATATCAATCTAATAGCTGCTGACCTTCTCCTTAACAAACTGAAAGATAGATAACTCCTGGAGATCCTTTTTTTTTATTCTTGACTAGGACACTTTTCCATTATGATATAGTTTTAGTGTTTACCCAGCATCTCTTGCTTTAAGATAGATCTATTTGGCTATTACTTTCTTCATATTCCACTTATTGATCTAATATTTTTCATCTTACTTTCTACAAAAACTGCAGTACTTCCAAAGAGATATCAGATTTAGAAGGCGAACTTTCATCAATGAGAAACTTGCTGTCCACTCAGGCAACTCTGATACATAATCTAGCTGATGGAGTTCATATTGACTCATCATCTGACACTGTTCCTAATGGTTTAGTGGCAACTGGATTGTCCAACGACGAAGTAGGAGAACCTTCTGAGTTACAGAAATGGTCAACAGAGTTTCCCGATTTCCTTGATGTATTGTTAGCTGAAAGAAGGATCGATGAAGCTTTAGCTAGCCTTGATGAGGGTGAGCGGATTGTGGCTGAAGCAAAAGAAATGAAAAGTCTGTCTCCTGCCATGCTTCTATCACTTCAGACTACTATAACTGAGCGCAGACAAAGGCTAGCTGATCAGCTTGCTGAAGCTGCCTGTCAACCTTCCACACGGGGTTCTGAGCTTCGTGCCTCAATTTCTGCTCTTAAAAAGCTTGGTGATGGTCCACGTGCTCATAGTTTACTTCTTAATGCTCATTATCAGAGGTATCAATACAACATGCAAAGTCTCCGCCCATCAAGCACATCATATGGTGGAGCATACACAGCAGCACTTTCTCAGCTTGTATTCTCTGCCATCTCTCAAGCAGCAAGTGATTCTACAGCTATTTTTGGCAAGGAGACGGCTTATACATCTGAGCTTGTTATGTGGGCAACCAAACAGACAGAAGCATTTGCACTTCTAGTCAAAAGACATGCACTTGCTTCATCTGCGGCTGCTGGAGGATTGAGATCTGCTGCAGAATGTGTTCAAATAGCATTAGGCCACTGCTCATTACTGGAAGCTCGTGGTCTAGCTCTTTGTCCTGTTCTTATAAAGCTTTTCAGACCCAGCGTTGAGCAAGCTCTGGATGCTAATTTGAAGCGAATTGAAGAGAGTACAGCTGCCTTAGCGGCTGCTGACGACTGGGAGCTCACATATCCTCCGAGCTCTGTGCGTTTGTCTGGGAGAACCAGTGCAGCTGTTTCTGGTAGCACAATGGCACATCAGCACAAGCTTTCAAGTAGTGCTCATCGCTTCAATACTATGGTCCAGGTAAATGTTCTTCCTACAAAAGTGTGGGACAGTAGGTGAAATATATGTATATCTTTTTCTGGTGATATGCTTTTCTGGCTTGAATGAATATCATTTTGAAATCATTGCATTTGTAACCAGGAACATACTTTACCCCTCAGAAAAGTATTCATAGACATGGGCAGTTTCTAAAACATCGGATAATTTCTGTTGTGATAAGCTTTTATCATTATGATTTACGACGGGCAGGCATCCATGTTAAAATCTAATTTGGGATATCTTAAAAATTCATGGCTTAGTTATTATACTATTAGACAAAAGTTAGATCAAGGATCAACATGGGATAACAGATGGTGCTAACTTAAAATATATTTTGATTATGAATCTTTGACAAATAACATTGTAATACATGTGAGTTGGGACCAACATCAACTTAATAAAATATTGTATTTTAGCTCAACTACAAATATAGTAAACCCATGAAGGCCTTTTTTCCTATTCTAAATTTCACATTGTTTGTCAGTCTCTTGTCTAGGATTACTTGCTTATTTAAAACTCTCTTGAAATGGTGTCTTGACGTACTAGTTTTTATACACTCAATACTTTTGGCCAACAAAATATCTGCATTAGTTATCTTTTGCAATAATTGTTTCTGATAGACTGTGCAAGCTTGATCCCAATTATGGTTTTTCTGTTTTCTTGTCCAGGACTTTTTTGAAGATGTAGGGCCCCTATTAAGCATGCAGTTAGGAAGTAAAACACTGGATGGCTTGTTCCAGGTGTTCAATTCATATATAAGTATGCTCATAAAAGCATTACCCGGTTCAATGGAGGAAGAGGCAGATTTTGAGGGTTCAGCAAATAAAATTGTTAGAATGGCTGAAACTGAAGCACAACAAATGGCATTGCTTGCCAATGCATCCTTACTTGCCGAGGAGCTGTTGCCTCGTGCAGCAATGAAACTCTCCTCATCAAGTCAAGCTAATTCTAAGGATGATGCTCGTAGAAGGCCCATGGACCGCCAAAACCGTAATCCCGAGCAAAGGGAATGGAGGAGGCGCCTTGTGGCTTCTGTTGATAGATTGAAAGATAGTTTCTGTCGTCAACATGCTTTAGACCTCATTTTTACTGAAGAAGGTGATAGCTATCTTACTGCGGATACGTACATAAATATGAATAGGAACACTGATGAAATTGAATGGTTACCTACTCCAGTATTTCAGGTATACTTTCCATTTACAAATTGAGTGGCTTCCCTATATCAATAAACTGATTGCCTAAGGATGTTATATTATGTGGATGCCATCTATTCACTCTTATTTTTTTAAATAACATGGTGTACAATCTATATACTTTCTTCTACTACGAATACTGAAGAGCTGCAAATTTATTCATCGTATGCTATTCTCTATGCTTCCAGGATCTTTACGCAAAGCTGAATAGGATGGCTAGTATAGCAGCAGATATGTTTGTAGGCCGGGAGAGATTTGCCACATTGTTGTTAATGCGTCTTACGGAGACTGTTATTTTATGGCTTTCAGAAGATCAAACATTCTGGGATGACATTGAGGAAGGACCTAGGCCATTGGGTGAGCTTGGTCTGCAGCAGGTTTGGAAATTTGATATATGCTGTAACTGCTTCTATTTTTCATTCCCTTGTTTATAATATATACATTCTTAACTCTTGCAGTTCTATTTGGATATGAAATTTGTCCTATGTTTCGCTTCGCAAGGCCGCTACTTGTCTAGGAACTTGCATCGAGTGGTGAACGATATCATAAATAAAGCAATAGCTGCATTTTCTTCCACAGGCATGGACCCAAATAGGTAACTCCTTTTTTTTAATCCCGGGAATGCTTACATTGCATATAATTTCATTTCAATAATTGCTTTCTTTTCTCATGTTCAGATTCGATCTAGTTTATATTTTCATAATTTTTCTTATTTTTAAAAATTTATAATAATGAATATATGCAGTTTAACATGGCCATCGATATGAAAAGCTGAATTAAAAAATTGTGGAATAATCTTATAGATTTCTACAGACTACAAGTAATAGTGACATTTTCTCGGAGCACTCTTGCAATATCACCTCAGATTCCTAATGATAAATGAACATTAATATGGACTTACATGTTGATTCACGAATATTCTGCAGCTTCTGCTACTTGACAAACAAGGCAATGATCCAACTCCTTTCCCCCTTCCCAACCCAAGAAAAAAAAAGACAAATGTATAAAAGAACAAAAACGCGATAAATGGGTTTATTTAGTTGAAGTACGATTCATATCTAAATGGAAGTTATGAAAATGGTAATCTAGTTTCTGTACTGGGGTTGGCATTTATTGTGATGAAGTATAACTATCAGTGCATTATCTGAAAAAAAACTTGTCCATTCTCATTTATTGTTTGGCTTGTCTAAGTATGACATGTTTTGCTGGTCGCAGTGTACTTCCAGAAGATGATTGGTTTAATGAAATTTGTCAAGACGCGATAGAGAAACTGAGTGGTCAATCGAAGAATGTCAACGGTGAGCACGATCTCAACAGCCCAACTGCTTCTGTGTCAGCTCATTCCATTTCATCTATGAGATCTCATGGAAGTTCCTGAGGCAACTGTAACAAATCTGTACATTAGACTGCATATGCGCGGTTTCTGATAGGTAGCTGCTAGCTATATTTGCTTTTCCCAAATCTTTGTATTCTTTTTAATCCATAAAGCAATAGATTTGTAGCCATAAATTTGTTTTCTTGGAAGGCTAGAAATTCTTTATGTTTCCCAGTGGGAGATCATTTTGAGTGTGTATATGTTGATTAGGTGTTAGTATAGAACCTAATTTTTCATATTCTTTTGTTGTTATGTGTACATGTTCTTTCTTTTCGTGCCTTATTTTGTAATGTTACCGGTCCAAAATTTGCAAGATTTTCTTTCTTCATTCATTCATTTTTATTCTTTATTTATTTTTGTTTGTAACTTTAGCAACCAGCAGGAACCCATCTGATTTTCCATTAGTCAACTAGAGAATGTGCACTCTGCCATCATAAACATACACTTGAATTTGATTGATACATATCAATATTGTTGAAACAAAAGAGAAATTATATTTTTTATTTGAATTAGTAATTGAAATAATAAATCATTCAAAAATAAAATAAAATTTGAACACGCATATAATAATGAGACTGAAGCTAGCATAATAGTGCTTCACTTGTTGGTCAATCAAATTAAAGTACGGAATTTTATTTTTACTATGCAAAGAATTAGTCAAAGCCCTATCATTCAAAGTAACTATATTATAAATAAAAAACTATCAAAATTTTGAATATCACTTGGTAATTTTCCAGACTTTGATCTCCCTATATAGTTGGAATGGGACTGAACATGTAACCAAGTCATTTCAGGAACTTCAGCAGCCTGTTTGAAAGTACATATATGGACAAAAGGTTATGACTTTAGTATTATGCATAGTAAATTTGATTGCTCATTCTCCAATATATCTGTCAATACCACTATTTTAACTATAATATCAAAGTCTCCATATTTATTTTGACTTGAGTGTCATACATGTATATACACATACATGCTACACGGTTACTGCCCTTTTCAACTACTTTTCAAATAGATTTCATGGCTAAGTGACTTGCAGGCTTTCTTGATGCTTTCCAGCATGCAGATTTCAAAACTATGCTTGTTGTTGCATTTGTTTCTCTTCCAAAGTTTGCATTTTACTCCCACAAATGGTTTCAACGCGAGTACTGCAAAGGTTGATGTAGGAGTTATTCTTGATCTTCAAACAACTCTTGGAAAGATTTTCGAAACATGCATTTCTATGGAGATTGAAGATTTTTA
Organism: Leonotis leonurus; assembly: GCA_026898415.1. Taxonomy (NCBI): domain Eukaryota; kingdom Viridiplantae; phylum Streptophyta; class Magnoliopsida; order Lamiales; family Lamiaceae; genus Leonotis; species Leonotis leonurus. The sequence continues at coordinate 3,766,782 of JAPKLX010000012.1, forward strand.
CTCCCGAAATAGTTATAACACAATGATCGTGCCTCACTTCAGAGATTCAAGCAGTGATGTTGTCTCAGCAGCTTCTGCAGGTAAAATTTGAGTCTTTCTTTACAGTTGGACTGTTGGAGTTATTTATTACAATAAGCTCAGCTGATTTGAAGGTTTGGACTTGTGCTGAAGCAATTGATCTTCTTAAGAACACTCAAGTAATGGCATTTTTTGGGCCGCAATTTTCTACTCAAGCAGACTTTGTGATAGAAATTGGTGACAAAGTGAAAGTTCCTATAATATCACCTGCAACGAATCCAACCCTATCGCCTCAAGAATCACCATACTTTATAAGATGCTCATGGTCCTCTGCTTCTCAAGCTAAAGCAGTAGCTGCAGTTGTCAAGAACTTTGGTTGGAGAGAAGTGGTGCTTGTTTATGAAGACAACGATTTTGGGAGTGGTTTATTGCCGTTTTTAGTAGAGGATTTGTTGGAAAGCAATGCTCTAGTCTCAGACATGACTGCTATCTCACCTTCTGCTGAAAATGATCAGATTCTGCAACAACTGCAGAAGTTGAAGAATATGCAAACAAGAGTGTTTGTTGTTCACATGCTGCCATCTCTTGCATCGCGTTTCTTTTAAATGGCGCGAAGAGCTGGGATGATGAAGGAGGGATATGCTTGGATCATTTCTGATACGTTAACTAGTCTGCTGGATTATGTGGATTTGGAGACGATTGAGGCAATGCAAGGAGTAGTAGGTGTGAGGGCTTATATTCCGAGGTCTTATAAAGTTAGGAACTTCAGTAGTAGATGGAAGAGGAGGTTTTATAAGGAGAATCCGGAGATGGAAAGAATTGAACTTAATGTTTTTGTTTTGGAGGTTTTATAGCTGCACTTGCAGAAGGAATCGAACATGTAGGCGTGACATCTCCAAAATTCAAGAAAACGGTTGATGGAGGGAATTTAACAGATTTGGAAGCAATTGGGACTTCAAACACTGGACCATCACTTGTTGGTTTCCTTAGAAATTTCACTTCAAAAGGGTTGAGTAGCGATTTCAAGAGTTGCAGCCATCTGCGTTTGAGATCATGAATGTGATAGGCAAGGGAGCAAACAGAGTTGGGTTTTGGAAAGAAAATTATGGGATTTCAAGAGGTTGATGAATGGAAATGATCCTTCTCCTATTGATGCAAATCCAAATCTTGGAGCAGTTATATGGCCCGGGCAAATAAGCGACGCGCCTAAAGGGTGGGAGATCACTGCAAATGCAAGAAAGTTAAGAGTTGGAGTGCCTATGAAGTCTAGAAGTAGTGAATTTGTGAATATTGCAAGAGATCAAGAAACAAATGAAGTGAAAGTGAGTGGTTTCTGCATTGATGTGTTTGAGAAAGCCATGAGCTCATTGCCATATCAAGTCCAATTCAAATACATTCCTTTTCTAAACTCCGATCAGAACAGCACTGGCTACCACTATGATAGCCTCATTGAACAAGTATTTCTCAAGGTAAATGCAGAATCCACATCTTTTTTTTTTTCTTACCATTTATCCTTGTTTCTTTCCTTTCTAAGCTTTAAATATGTTGCCATTGACAGAAATTTGATGCAGTGGTAGCAGATCTGACCATTTCAGCTAAGAGATCACAAATGGCAGACTTTAGCATTTCTTACATTGATTCTGGGATTTCCACAGTTGTCCCAATGGAGGACAACAATGAGAATGCTTGGATTTTCATGAAGCCCCTCACAATGGGGCTCTGGCTCACCATTGCAGCATTCTTCATCTTCACCGGCTTCGTCGTTTGGGCTCTTGAGCATCGTGTAAATGAAGAGTTCCGAGGCCCGCCTCACCAGCAAGTTGGGATGATTTTCTGGTTCTCCTTCTCGACACTCGTTTTTGCACATAGTAAGTCCTTTATCCTTGATTCGAATAGGCCTAATTCTCTAAACAATCACAACTTTTTAAGACATTTTGCAGTTACAAGATGACTTTGCAACCGTTTCAATTACATCTTGTTTTCAAAAGATCCAGATTAGACCTGTTTGGATTTTGGACATTAGAATTAGAAATAGCCATAATTCTTGGTTCAGACAGAGTCCATAATTCTTGAACTTTGCCTTTTACCTTTGACAGAGGAGAAAGTGAAGAGCAACCTATCAAGATTCGTGGTGATCATATGGTTATTTACAGTACTGGTTCTAACGTCGAGCTACACAGCAAACTTGACATCCATGCTAATGGTGAAGCAGCTCGAGGCCACAGACTTCCGCGACCTGACGAAGAGAGGTGAATACATTGGATTCAAAGAAGGGTCCTTTGTGAGGGCAGTTTTGGATAGTACTAAATCAGACAACTCCAAGTTCAGAGTCTACACCTCTTTCCAAGAATACGATGATGCCCTCAGACTAGGCAGTGGTAATGGAGGAGTAGGTGCCATTGTTGATAACTTGCCTTCCATTAGGCTCTTCCTCTCCAAATATTGCCACAAATACACCATGATCGGTTCCACATATAGAAACTCTGGTTTTGGATTTGTAAGTCACCTTTTGTTTGTGTCTAGGCTCTTCACAATCACATCCATTAAGAAAGATGATAACAAATTCAAATTCATGCTGGCATTTCAAAGAGGGTCACCACTCGCCCCAGATGTCTCAAGAGCAATCTTGCAACTGAAAGAGAACGGAAAAATGGTTGAGATTTCAAGAAACTGGTTTGGTGAAGAAGAAGGCTGCAGTTTGAGGAATGGAACAGCTGCAACTTCAAAAAGCCTAACTGTCAACAATTTCAAAGGGCTCTTTTTAATTTCTGGGCTGTCTTCGTTCTTAGCTTTAGCCATATTCTTGCTCATCTTCTTGTACAAGAATCGCTGTGTTTTGACCTATCATGCTTCTCTCAAGCAAAAGGTGTATCAACTTGCTGAAGTTTTTATCGGGAGAGAGAAGATGAATCGCTACCAATTCCAAAGAAATCAATAAGTGCTTCTGAAGAAATGGATTCAGCAGAGAAGGACAATGCAATGAGAAGCATTTCATCATGCTATGAAGAAGGGAAGTGGGCATCAATAGAACTAGTAGTCACAAGACTCTAATCCATAAATGCCAATTATTTTGTTGCTTACTAATTGAATGTGGCCAACTTTTATTTGGCCCTTGTAAGGACACAAAAGAGGAACTGCTTTTCATTAGATTTCAAGAAGATACTGATCTTAGCTCATAAATGAGCTTTAAGTGCAATTTGGCTATACAAACTATTGGTAGTTTTTGTGTGTTATGGCTAAAAGGTTTCAGATTCAAACGTATGGAATAAAGGGTATAAGCTTGAAGCTTACTTCTTTTCCAATATTCAAACAGCATATGCTAAACTTCACACCTTTTTCCTTCAGTAAGAAATGTAGACTGGACTGTCTACATCAGTTTCATGGAATCTGGGGAAAAGCCCACCACGTATTCGATCTAATGTCTACTAGAATTGGTCAGAGCTTTTAGCAATACCTCCCAGTTAACAAAGATATTGACACGTCCTCATCTTTTAAATTTCTTTGTATTTGAGTTTTACGTAGTCTTAGAAATGCGCGTACAGACGTGATTATTTTCCTGTTCAAACATTTCTCAGTTCTGTCTTTTTCTCGAATTACCGAATTTAATTTTTTTTGCATGTTCACTAAATTTTATATAAGTGCTGCTCAACTACAGTTCTGTAATATTTTATTAGCTTACATCGTATATATACTTGATCCCTCCAGTCTTCAAGCCTTTTTCAATGGAGAATCCGTACTTTTTTTGGTTGCTTTTGCTTTTGTTTATGAGCTGTTGCATTTCTCCATTGAACAGTTTCAATGCTGCAAAGGCTGATATCGGAGTTATTCTTGATCTTGATACAACTCTTGGAAAGATATACAAGACTTGCATTTCCATGGCAATCGAAGATTTCTACTCCAACCACAATTACAGCACCATGATAGTGCCTCATTTCATGGACTCTAGCAGTGGTGTTCTTGCTGCAGCTTCTGCTGGTATTCTTATTCTAGCTTAGTTTCATTCATTATCTAATTATACGTATATTTCTGCATTGTTTTCCCTGTCATAAACTTAATTCAGTTGTAGAAAGCTTTGGAAAATTAGAGCTCAATGTTGGTTTGAAATTTTCTTGCAGCTATAAGTCTATTGAAGTATACGGAACTAATGGCGATATTCGGGCCACAAACATTACTTCAAGCGGACTTTGTGATTAGTATTGGTGACAAAGCGGAAGTTCCTGTAATATCTCCTGCAACAAGTCCCTCTCTATCGCCTAAACGATCACTGTACTTTATAAGATCATCATGGTGCTCCTCCTCACAATCTAAAGCAGTAGCAGCAATAGTGGAGAATTTTGGTTGGAAGGAAGTAGTTTTTATCTACGAGGATACAGATTATGGAAGTGGATTAGTACCATTTTTGACTGAGGAACTGCTAAAGAGCAATGCTCTGGTCTCTTACCAGAGTGTGGTTTCTTCTTCTGCTGAAGATGATGAGCTTCTTCAACAACTCTATGATTTAAAGAAGAAACAGACGAGGGTGTTTGTCGTTCACATGCCACCAGCTATTGCATATAGGTTCTTCCGAATGGCGAAAGAAGCTGGGATGATGAACAAGGGGTACGCATGGATAATTGCTGATCCACTAACTAGTTTACTGGATTCAGAAACCATTAAAGAAATGCAGGGAGTACTAGGTGTAAGGGCTTATGCTCCAAAATCTGATGAAGTTATGAAATTTGGTAAGAGATGGAGCAAGAGGTTTCATAGGGAGAATCCAGACATGGGCATAACAGAGCTTAATGTTTTTGGTTTGTGGGCTTATGATAGCATATCAGCTTTAGCAGAAGTAGTTGAAAGAGTAGGCGTGGCGTCTCCAAAATTCAAGAAAGTTGCTGAAAGAGGGAATTTATCTGATTTGGAAACACTAAGGACCTCAAAAACTGGACCAATACTTGCTCCATGGATCAGAAATTTTGTGTCTAAAGGGTTGAGTGGTGATTACAATATTAGTGATGGCCAATTACAACCATCTGTATTTGAGGTAGTGAATGTGATTGGTAATGGAGTGAACACAGTTGGATTCTGGGCTGAGCAAAATGGCATTTCAAAGGAACTAAATTCAGCAAAAAAAGATGATCTTGCCATCATATGGCCTGGTCAGACAACTGCTGCACCTAAAGGCTGGGAGTTTCCTTTAAGTGGAAAGAAGTTAAGAGTTGGAGTTCCTGTAAACAAGGGATTTACAGAATTTTTCAAAGTCCAAAAAAATGCAATTACAAATTCTGTCGAAGTAACTGGCTTTCCCATCAATGTTTTTGAGGAAGTTCTGCATTCATTGCCATATGCAGATGAAATTCAAATAGAGTACATTCCTCGTGAACCCCTTGAAGGCCAGAGTTCGGTAAACTATGATGATCTTGTTTATCAAGTATTTCTGCAGGTCAACTTGGAAATAGAATTTAAGTATTTTCAAAGCCTCTTGTTTATTGATTCTTGAACATTTAACATACTAATTATCTTCCAATGACAGGAACTTGATGCAGTTGTGGGAGATGTGACCATCACGAGTAACAGATCAAGATTTGTTGATTTTACTGTCCCTTACACTGAGCCCGGAGTTGCTATCATCGTCCCAAACAAGGATGACAAGACGACAAATGCTTGGATATTCACTAAGCCTCTAACAGTGAGCCTCTGGCTCACAATAGGAGCATTCTTAATCTTCACGGGGTTCGTGGTTTGGGTTCTTGAGCATCGCGTCAACAAAGAATTCAGAGGCCCACCTATGCAGCAAGTTGGGACAACTCTGTGGTTCTCTTTCTCAACAATTGTCTTCGCACATAGTAAGTTTTTATAAATATACTCCTTGCATGATCTCAAGTCTTGTTCTCTACATCATCATAGTTCTTGCATTTTATATTGCAGGGGAGAATGTGATAAGCAACTTGAGTAGATTCGTATTGGTTGTATGGCTGTTTGTTGTGCTGGTTCTGACGTCGAGTTACAATGCAAACTTGACATCCATATTGACATTACAGCAGCTTCAGTCCACTGATATGATAAAGAAGGGTGAATATATAGGCCTCCAGAATGGCAGCTTGATCTCTGGATTCTTGGATGGTGTGATCTTTGATAATTACAAGTTCAGAAATTATAGCTCGTTGGAAGAATACGAGGAAGCCCTATCGAAAGGCAGCAGGAATGGAGGAGTAGCTGGAATTGTTGATGAAATCCCTTACCTTAGGCTCTTCCTAAGCAAGCACTGCAACAAGTATACCATGATCCAACCCACATACAAGACTTCTGGTTTTGGATTTGTAAGTCTCCTTTCTTACTTCTTGCCATCTTGTTTTCCACTATCATAAACATGAAAAGGTAAAGAGTTTCAAAATTCTCAGGTATTTAGAAAGGGTTCGCCACTAGTCTCCGATTTTTCAACAGCAATCTTGAATCTGAAAGAGAAAGGGAAGATAAGTATGATTACAAAAACTTGGTTGGGAGCAGAAAAGTGCACTGCTGATGGCTTGGAAAGCCTTGGTCTGGATCGTTTTACGGGCCTATTTCTCATTGCGGGGCTATCTTCATCGACATCTCTAGCTATATACTTTTCCAAATTCATTTATGAGAACTGGCATGTATTAGCCTCTTCAGCTTCAATCAAGACAAAGCTGCATCATCTTGCAAGAGTTTTTGTGCAAGAGAAAGATGGTGTATCAAAGCATTTAGAAACTAATGGAGAAGTAGGTTTAGGAAAAAGTTCATCAATCAGGACTTCATTGGATCAAGAAACAATGTTTTCCCAAGATGAAGGCCTCTCACATATAGAAATAGAAATGCAGGAGGCTAAGGTATAAGTAGAGAGTGATTGTTGTTTTACTAAAGCTACTTGCTGCTGCTATTCAATGTATTTATTTTAAATCCTTCAACTACATAGATAGATAAAGATAGATAACCTTCACTTGTACTCATTGTTAGCTAAACAGTTTTACTATTTTAAACTATGAATCTACAATGCACAGCCTAGAAAAATTCAATGAAAAAAATGAAGATGATTGGAATAAGCCTCATGTGGCATGGTGTATAGGAGTTGCTGGTTCAGTTGTTGAGAACCCTTCATCTTGTGAGAATACCCCTTCTTGATGACATGAGATACTGACTGCTGTGCTCTGCCCCATTTCTATCCCTTCATGACCAGGACTTTTTGCTGATAATATGCTGTCTTTTTCTTGACAAAACACTCTAGCAAGTCCACTAATCTTTTGCCTCAATGGAGAGGTGGAGGTCAAAATATACCGGTTCTCATACATGAAGATGGAAATGAATACAGCAAGTGCTGATGACGACGACAGCCCCGCGATGAGGAAAAGTCCCCTAAAACTGTCAAGATTGAGGCTTTGTGAGTTGATCACAGTTCCTTCTCCACTGATGCAGCCTTCCTCTTCTCCAAGCCATCTGTTTGTGATTTCCAACATTTTCTCATCTTCTTTCAGATACAAGATTTTTCTTGAAACATCAGGGAGCAGTGGTGAACCCTTTGGGAATGCCTGGAAGTTTGGAATGAGTTTTCAGCTCTTTGATTTTGATGTTTGAAAAGGAAGAGAAAAAGAGAGAGAGAAGTGATGAGAAGAACTCACAAATCCAAAGCCAGAAGTCCTATAAGTTGGTCCTATGATAGTGTACTTGTGGCAGTACTTTGAAAGAAAGAGCCTAATGTAAGGGAGTTCATCAACAATTGCACCTACTCCTCCATTCGTGCTGCCTTTCGATAGGGCATCGTCGTACTCTTCCAAGGAGCTGTATTTCCTGAATTTGGAGCTGTTCAGTTTCATACTGTCCATCAAGAATCCACTGACAAAGGAGCCCTCTTGGTACCCGACGTATTCACCGTTCTTTATTAGGCCATAGACATCGTTGATCTTGGGCTGCAGCTGCTGTACTGTGAGCATGGATGTCAAGTTTGCAGTGTAACTCGATGTCAAAACCAGAACCACAAACACCCACACAATCACAACGAATTTTGTTAAGTTGCTCTTCACTTTCTCCCCTGTCATAATAAGTTGAGCCAGCTAAATTAAGACGGAAGATGAAGAAGAAGAATGAGGTCTTTAAGGACTATAGATATCAAGAAATGTGGACTTACTATGTGCAAAAACAAGCGTTGAAAAAGAGAACCAGAAAATCATCCCAACTTGCTGCATAGGCGGACCTCGGAAATTCTTGTTTACGCGATGCTCAAGAACCCACACGACGAATCCAGTGAAGACGAAAAATGCCCCAATGGTTAGCCATAGGCCGGTTGTGAGAGGCTTGGTGAATATCCAAGCATTCTTCCTCTCATTATCCTTGATTGGGACAACAGTAGCAACACCAGATTCTGTGTAAGGGAAGGTGAAATCTACATACCTTGATCTGTTTGCTACAATGGTCACATCTCCAACAACTGCATCATATCTCTGTCATTGGTAAGAGCATTATTAGTACTTCACCATGCAAGAAAAATGATTGAAAGTTAAAATCTTGGATTTGCTGTTGGATTTACCTGAAGATATATTTGATACACAAGATCATTATAATCTCCACCACTCTGGCCATCAGAGGTTTCAAAAGGAATATACTCATATTGGACAGCATAAGGCATTGACCTCATGACTTCCTCAAAAACATCTATGCAGAAGCCTCTTATTCTTTCAACAGCTTTAGTTTCTTCATTCCTTACAACCTCAATAAATTCAGTGAATCCTTTTTTCACAGGAACTCCAACTCTCAACTTCTTGCCACTTGTTGGAATCTCCCAACCTTTAGGTTCTTCGCTTTCGTCTCCCGGCCACACAATTGCTCCAAGGCTTCTATTTTCATCATTTACCTTCAAACTCTTTGAGATCCCATACTTTTCTGTCCAAAATCCAACTGTGTGTTCTCCTTTGCCAATCACATTCACTATCTCAAATGCAGATGGCTGCAACTGACCATCAGTTATATTGTAGTCGCCACTCATTCCTTTGAATCTAAAGTTTCTGATCAGATCGATAAACGATGGATCACTATTTGAAGTCCCTATTGCTTCCAAATCTGTTAGGTTCCCACTTTGCAACGGCTTCTTGAACCGCGGGGATGCCACCCCAACACGTTCGACTGCCTCAGCTAATGCTGTTACACTGTCATAAGCCCACAGCCCTACAACATTAAGTTCTGTTCTGTCCATCTCTGGATTCTCCTTATGAAACCTCCTACTCCATCTCTTCGAAAATCTTCTTAACCCCTCTGATTTCGGAACATAAGCCTTCACACCTAGTACACCTTGCATTGCTCCAATAGTATCTAGATCCACAGAATCCAACAAACTAGTCAAAACATCAGCAATAATCCAAGAATACCCCTTGTTCATCATCCCAGCCTCGTTCGCCATTTTAAAGAAACGCGAGGCAAGAGCCGGCAGCATATGAACCAAGAACACCCTTGTCTGCATGGTCTTCAACTTGTACAGCTCTTGAAGAATCATATCATTTCCTGCAGAAGGAGACACAATACTTTGGTATGAAATTAAAGCATTGCTCTGAAGCAGACCCTCAGTCAGAAATGGCATTAGTCCACTCCCATAATTGGTGTCCTCATACACAAACACAACCTCCCTCCATCCAAAATTCTTCACAATTGCTGCCATTGCTTTAGCCTGAGAAGCAGAGCACCATGATGATCTTATGAAGTAGGGTGATTCTGTAGGCGATACAAACGGGCTCGTTGCTGCAGAGACTATTGGAACTCTCACTTGATCACCAATATCAGCCACAAAATCTGCTTGAACAGATCTCTGTGGCCCGATTATCGCCATCACTTGAGCATTCTTCAACAGATCAATGGCTGCAAGGGAAGTCTAGTGAGAATTTGCTTCAAAAACAATTAAGGAAAAAAAAGGCAGCATTTCCACTTACCAGCTGAAGCTGCAGCCACAGAACCATTGCTGGCATCTCTGAAATGAGGCACGATCATCGTGTTATAACTGCGTTTCGAGTAGAAATCTTCGATCGCCATAGAGATGCATGTTCTGGAGATCTTTCCAACAGTTTCGTTTAGATTAAGAACAACTCCTACGTCAGCCTTTGCAGCAGTTGCATTAAAACCATGTGATTGAGAAGCAAATGAGCTCATGACCATCAGCAGATGCAGAGACAACCTTAAGAATTTCGAATTCTGCATTGGAAAAGCATATGTGGAGAAGACGATCGAAGTGAAAACTTATATATATATCACTTGTTGATCATGCAAGTTTCTTTTTCTTTCTTTTTTTCAAAGTCTTTTTCTACTTATATAACAGCAACGACCTAAGTCTTGAAATAGAGAAACATACGCGTATAATTACCAAGTCAGTGATTAATATATATATATATGCTAGAGCATGTTGCATTACGTAGACATGCAATTTGTAAAACAGTTCTTTCTCTTTCATAATAAAAAATTAAGGCATGAATTAGTTGTGGGGGTATGAGTTTGGTGATTTGCTGACAGCTCTGACCAATTCTTGAAAATAGGATTAAATGTTCTTTTTTTCCGCAGGTTTTATATAGATTCCTTTGCAGTTGCTGCCAAAAAGTCCAGTCTAAATTTTCTTATAAAAAAAAGATTCTTTGTTTTTGGTGACTGAATCTTGAGGTCTGCCCCTGAAGACAAGTTGAGTTTACTTCAAAATTTTCAGGTTGCCTTAAATGCCAATTTCAGGTTGTTGTTGAATGTTGACAGAAAAGCCCTACTTCTATGATTAATTTATATGAGTACTTAAGTATCCCAAGAATCAATTTATTTTACAGCTATGGTTTTTATGGATTGATCCCACTTTTCCTTTAAAGAAACATAAAAAAAATCCACCATCCCTTATATTTAGAGGTAAATATCGGGACGGGAGCAGGAACCCATCTCGAAGTTTCGATTTCGAAAATTATCAATTTTACAGCTTGGATCCTCGTTTTATTCGGGACTATAGGATTTCCAAATCAAAAAACCATCAAGGCATAAAAAGACGAAATGAGATCATTTGTTCCATATTTATATCTCAGGTTATGTGTTAATGATCAAATTTATTATTTTAATTAATATTTGTAAAATAATTTTTTATGATATAATGAATCATGATTAACAAATATTTGAATTTAAAAAAAAAATTATATGTCCTTTTTTTTAAATGTATGAACCTTAAAAATTAATTAAATGTGATATTAAATATTAAAAAATAATTATATGCCTATTCGGATGGGATGGATTTTAATATTATGTATAAATTTAAATTAAAATTTAATAATAAAACATATTATGTGAGAGATAAATGTGGGATGTATGATCTCTCATTTCATCTTTTTATGACTTGATATGAATATACAATTGCAATTCGGTACAAGTACAATTTACAAGAATTATTATTTCATTTCAATATCATATTATCATCATTCCAAAGAACACAATAATGGGGGACGAAAAAATTAAATGAATTTTGGAGGGGATCTATTTATTATAGTTATAGAATCATAGATACAAAGTACAAGAACTCATTTGCCCAAAAGAACCCTGTTATTTACCTTGAATAAATAATAGTAACATAAAAGAATACCTAAATACTGCCATCTTTCTACGATGTGAATTATGTACAGTTAATCTACATAGTAAATGAACTCACAAACTAGGCTGAAGACTCCTGTTGTGGCCTTGCAGGTTGGTTAGGAGTGATTTCAACTGTTTAGAAGCCTTCATCTTGTGAAAACATATCACCTTGATCACATGCAATGCTGATGGCCGGACTTGCCCTTGCCGACGGCGCAACTCCAACTCCAACTCCACGATCAGGACTTGCCGGTTTCTTCGATGATTCATCTTTTTGCCCCCTAAAATTTCTAGCAAGTCCCCGGAGCTTTTCCTTTTTTGAAGCATTGGATGCTAATATATCCTGATTTTCATACAAGAAAGTGGAAAAGAATATAGCCAGAGCTAGCGATGATGATACTCCAGCAATGATGAAGACCCCCTTGAAACTATCAAGATCCAGACTTTGAGAGTTGCTCAAAGCTCCATCAGCATTGAGGCAACTTTTTGGATCACCTAGATATTCTTTTAAAATGATCACCATGTCCTTGCTCTCTTTTAGTCTCAAGATTTCGTGTGAAATCTCGGAAACTAGTGGTGAACCCTTTGGAAATGCCTGTAGATTTTCGATGATATAGTATTAGTTCTTCAATCCTGAGTAGTGAAAAACAAGAGGGAATGCAATAGTGAAAGTGGGACTTACAAATCCAAGGCCAGAAGTCGGAAATATTGGACCGATCATGGTGTACTTGCCACAGTACTTGGAAAGGAGGAGCCTGATATAAGGGAGTTCATCAATAACTGCACCTACTCCACGATTCTTGCTGCCTTTGGAGAGAGCTTCATCAAATTCTTCCAATGTGCTATAGTTTCTTAACATGGAACTGTTGAATTTAATGTCCATGTTATTCTCCAAGAACCCTCTAACAAAGGAGCCCGTCTGGTAGCCAACGTATTCTTTATTCTTTATCAGGTCATAGACGTCTTTGATATTAGGCTGCAGTTGCTCTACTGTTAGCATGGATGTCAAGTTTGCAGTGTAACTCGACGTCAGAACAAACACCACAAACACCCATACAATCAAAACAAATCTTGTCAAGTTGCTGTTCACTTTCTCCCCTGTCATAATTAGTTGAACTAGTTGAACTTCATACACTAGAAGAATAAAGTGTTTAAGGACTATCTGTATGAATTAATTTGGACTTACTGTGTGCAAAAACAAGTGTTGAGAAAGAGAACCAGAATATCATCCCAACTTGCTTATACGGTGGACCCCGGAATTCATCATTTTCGCGATGCTCAATAGCCCAAACAACAATTCCAGTGAAGACAAAGAATGCTCCAAGTGTTAGCCAGAGGCCACCTGTTAGAGGTTTCATAAATATCCAAGCATTCTTCCTCTCGTTATGTCTGATTGGGACAACAATAGCAATTCCAGATTCTGTGAAAGGAAATGTGAAATCTGCGTACTCTGATCTTTTAGCTGTGATTGTCACATCTCCCACCACAGCGTCCCATTTCTGCAGTGATTGTTGATATATATTGTTAGTAAATTTGCAATAAAAATTATATCAAACAAAATACTTAGATGTGTCTTCTGCTTTTACCTCATGGTACATTTGCCTAACAAGTTCATCATAATCTCCGTCGTCTACTTTGAACCGAATATAGTCGATTGGCATCTGATTATATGCCATCTCAAAGAGCCGGATGGAAATACCAATTGGTTCAACTTCTTTTGTTTCTTCATTAGTTATAACTTTAACAAATTCATTGAAACCTTTTTTGTCAGGAACACCAACTATTAACTTCTTCCCACTTAAAGGAATTTCCCATCCTTTAGGCACTTCATCTGTTTTGCCAGGCCATACAATGGGATAAAGATTTCCCTTTTCTGCTTGACGGTCATCTGAGTTCAGCTCCTTTGAAATTCCGCTTTCTTCGGTCCAGAATCCAATCGCATTTTCTCTTGTTTGGTCCACATTAACTATCTCAAATGCCGATGGTTGTAATTGGCCATTACTTATGTTAAAATCACCACTCAACCCTTTTGAGGCGAAGTTTTTGATGAAACTAACAAGTAATGGTCCAGTAGTTGAGGACCCTATTGCTTCCAAATCTGTTGAATTCCCTTCATCAACTGCTTTCTTGAATCGTGGTGATGTCACACCAAATTTTTCGATTGCCTCTGCCAAAGCTGTTATACTGTCATAAGCCCACAGCCCAAAAACATTAAGTTCTGGTATATCCATGTCCGGATTCTCCTGATGAAACCTCTTGCTCCATCTCCTTCTGAACTCAATAACTTGATCAGATTCAGGAATGTAAGCCTTCACACCTAGTACTCCTTGCATTGCATTCATAGTCTCTGAATCCATAGAATCCAAGAGACTAGTCAGCACATCAGCAATTATCCAAGCATATCCCTTTTCCATCATCCCAGCTTCCTTTGCCAGCTTGAAGAAACGGGATGCAAGATCTGTCAGCATATGAACAACAAAGACCCTTGTCCGCATATTCTTCAACTTGCTGAGTTCCAGACGGATTCGATCATCGTTGGCGCCAGAGGAAATAACACTTTGATTAGAGACCAACGCATCACTCTCTAGTAGATCCATTGTCAAATATGGCACCATTCCACTTCCATAATTAGTATCCTCATAAACAAAAACGACTTCCCTCCAACCATATTTCTTCACAATTGCTGCAATTGCCTTGACCTGAGAAGAGGAACACCATGCTGATCTTATAAAGTATTGCGATTCTTTAGGCGTTACAGATGGGCTTGTTGCTGGAGATATTATTGGAACCTGCACCTTGTCACCAATATCTATCACGAAGTTTGCTTGAATGGATTTTTGTGGGCCGAGTATTGCCATCACTTGACTATTCTTTAACAGATCCACAGCTGCAAGAAAATTTCAAACCAGAGCTTAGCTAATTTTCCCAAGCTTTGAATCTATACTTTGTTAAAATGAAAGCGAATAAACAATCTAAATATATACTTATTAAACCATAAATGAAACTAAGCAAGACAAAGAAATAATACCAGCAGAAGCAGCAGTAACAACATCTAACATGGAATCCCTGAAATGGGGATCAATCATGGTGTTGTAATCATGGTTGGAGTAGAAATCTTCGATTGCCATAGAGATGCTAGTCTTGCATATCTTTCCAAGAGTTGTATTAAGATCAAGAATGACTCCGACATCAGCCTTTGCAGCAGTTGCATTGAAACCATCCGATATGTTAAAGCAAGAGCTCATACACAAAAGCAAAAGCAACCAAAAGAAGTGTGGATTCATCATCGGAAAAGCATCAAGACTGAGAAAAGTCAAGTAGTTAAAATATGAAGAAAGCTAATAGAAAAGAGAACTTTGTAATGAGTTTAAGTAAAGCCTATCTATATACATGTATCCAGTGTGAAATTCTAGAATCGAAGAGCACATAACTGCGCGTATTACCAAGTCAACGAAAGAATATACGAAGATATATTTTAGAATGTAGACTTGTCAATCCTAAGAATGAACATTGCAACGAATTTGTTAACTGGGCTAAAAGCTTTGACCATTCTAATCGACATTTAATCGAACACGTGGTG
Organism: Leonotis leonurus; assembly: GCA_026898415.1. Lineage (NCBI taxonomy): Eukaryota > Viridiplantae > Streptophyta > Magnoliopsida > Lamiales > Lamiaceae > Leonotis > Leonotis leonurus. The sequence goes on from JAPKLX010000012.1 coordinate 3,781,948, forward strand.
GGCATGCTAGATTCCTTGCTACTGATCACATTTTCTTGCTGAAGGAAAAAGATGCGAAGTTTAATAATGCTTTGAGCACACGAAACTCTTGTTCATATGCTGTTGAATGTTGACAAAAAAACAGTCTATCACCTGATTATATATTAAATTACACCCTTAATTCCAAACGTGTTTCATAATTTATTACTCCCGTCCACGAAAGTGGTTAACACTTTGACTTGTCACGGGTTTTAATGTAGTATGTTGACTTTGTGGAAAAGTAGAGATAGTGGAGATAGTGGAAATTAAAAAGTAAAAAGTTAGTGGAGTTAGTAAGGGTAAAAGGGTAAAAAGATAAAAAGTTAGTGGAGTTAGTAAGGGTAAAAGAGTAAAAATGTATGTCCAAAAAAGGAAAGTTTTAAGTGTTAACAACATTGGTGGACGGCCCGAAATGGCAAAACGTTAACGACATTGGTGGACGGAGGGAGTATGAAAAATCATGCAAGAAGGTAAGGTTCAATCTGTTTGGAGCTGTATATGATTTATTCATAAAAGAAAATAGAGCCGCATAAGCCGCCATTCTCTCTCTCTCTCTCAGTCTCTCACTGTCATTGCAGAAAATGAGACAAGACAAAATATGAAGGAAGAAGAATCAAGAAAGAGTGGATGGAGATGATTTCATGCATGGCTAATAATTGATTATATAATAAATTATATTTAAATTGTGAATTTAGGTGGGCCCGCCCCAATTTTGAACTGATTTGGAGATTAGATACTGAAATCTAGCGTTAAAGTACTAAACTCGGATTAAAATACTATACGTCAACGTCACTCAATAGATTAATTACTTTTTTCTTCGATTCTATTTTATTGTGGTTTATTAATTAGAGTTTATTATGCCAATTAGGCTTTCATAAATACTTTTAGTATTAATTATTAGTTATTATTCTCTCCGTCCAAAAAATATTATTATATCATGTGATAATGTATTTATAAATAAAATTTAATGTATTATTATTACAATATATTTTATGCACAAATTTAATGTATAATTACTCTAGATCATAAATTGTATAAATATCAATGGTTCAGATCAATTTTTAGTTCTCGGCACCTAAAAATTATTAGTTCTTATTTGATCCGGTTCAATACCATAAATATCTACAGTTTTCTAGGTACCAAAATAAGTCAATGTGACTTTAATATTTATGACTTTATGTGGTAATCAACTTTTGGTCTATATTATTGTGGATATTCTTAGTTAGATTAATATATTAACAAAGATCTTGGAGGACTAAAAATAGAGTATTACTAAGTCAAATGAAAAATTATAATGCAAAGATGTTATACCATATTTGGACTTGTAAAAAATACTGAATAATTCAATTCAATGTTATTTTTGCTAATATATTTGTCTAATTATTCTAGAAAATCAGAATTGTACTTCATGCCTACTTGTCCTATAAATCTACAATTTGCTACAAAAGAAATTGCATGGAAATCCCACTATCATTTTATTGGACATATATTTTTTGTTAATTCATGTGGAAAATTGGGGACTAGAGGCGGTTGAATATTTAATCATCCCTATACTAAAACAAAAATTATTATTATTCTATAATTTTTGTCCATTATCTAAAAATTAATTTTTAGTTTTGTAATATTAAAAATATTAAAAGGTATTTTAAACATAATGATTAGATTTACATTTTTTTTATATAACTACGTTTGAGTTAATTATAATTATATAGCTATTATAGGGGTTGAGCATTTCAATTTATAGAATTTGATCGAAGATTAAACTATTTCAAAAAGATGATACTTTCTCTGTTAATAAAAAGTATGTTGTAAAGAAGTCGATATAAACTTTAAGATAAAATGATAAAATATATTTTTAGCGGAGGAATTAGTAAAAAAGATAGGGACATGTGGTGAGCTTAGTAAGCCATACACTAGAACAAAAGATAGTTTATCTGTTTATGTAGTCAATTTTAATGTTTCTACTAAAACGATAACTTTATAATTCATTTGATCATTTACAGACTAGAATTAAATGAATAAATTAGAAGTAATTTAGAGAATTTTAGACTGTTGCATTTCAATTTCACCCCCAACAGATGAGAGCTCTTCATCAGGACAGATCATTCCTTCTTCCGTACATAGAATACTGATTGCACCAATCTCTGCACTAACTATAACCATCTCTTCCAAACTGATTCTTGGTTTATCATCTCCTTCATGATCTTCCAAACCAGCTGTCGATAACGACGACGGCGTTTTATCAACCCTTTCCCGATCAAAAGCTCCGGCAAGATCGGAGAGCTTTCGCTTGATGGAGCCACCAGTGGTGAGAACACGACGATTCTTGTACAAGAAAAGGAACAAGGATATGGACAGAGCTGATAATGAAGAAAGCCCAGATATCAAAAAGAGACCTTTAAAATGGTCGAGACTGAGGCTCTTGGAGGCGTTTGAAGTTGCATTGCTAGCGCCGCACCCTTCTTCACCGAACCACTTCTTCGAAATGTAGTCCAGTCTGCCGTTATCCTTCACTTGCAAGATCGCTCTTGAAACATCTGGTGCTAGCGGCGAACCCTTTTGGAATGGCTGCAATGTCGTGCTCTAATCAAATATATATATAGAATATGAGAGAGAAGCAAGTGTAAGAGAAGATAAAAGTGACGTACAAATCCAAAGCCGGATCTGTTGTAGGTAGGACCAACGGTGGTGTACTGGTGGCAGTATTTGTAGAGGAAGACACTAATGGAGGGGAGGTTGTCGACAATGGCACCTACTCCTCCATTTCTGGAGCCTCGGGAGAGGGCTTCATCGTACTGCTCGAAGGAAGTGTACATTCTGAACTTGGACTCGTCTGATTTGGTACTCTCGATCACTGACCTCACAAAAGCACCTTCCTTGAACCCAATGTACTCGCCTCTCTTTGTCAGATCACGAATGTCGGTGGGGCCGAGCTTCTGCACGGTCAGCATCGACGTCAAGCTTGCTGTGTAGCTCGATGTTAGGACAAGCACCGCAAACAGCCATATAATCACCACGAATCTTGACAAGTTACTCTTCACTTTCTCCTCTGTCGTTACAAATGTATTCAAGATTTTGAGCGACTAAAAAGAGGACGTATGTGAAGTTGTGAGCTAGTTTAGTGGGGACTTACTGTGTGCAAAAACCAGAGTTGAGAAGGAGAACCAGAAGATCATGCCGACTTGCTGCAGAGGCGGACCGCGGAACTCTTCGTTCCCGCGATGCTCAAGAGCCCAAACCACGAATCCCGTGAAGATGAAGTATGCTCCAATGGTTAACCAAAGCCCCATTGTGAGAGGTTTCATGAAGATCCAAGCGTTCTTGTTGTAGTCGATTGGTACAACTGTTGAAAGTCCCGATTCTACGTATGGAATCGTGAAATCCACGTAGTTTGATCTGTTTACTGTAATTGTGATACCTGCTACCACTACATCAAATCTCTGCCCAACCCAACAACAAAAGTGTTAACTGGTTTACATTTGATAGATAGATAGATAGAAAAGATATGACTCAAGGCTGTGGCTTGTGCATTTACCTTGAGGAATACTTGATAAAGAAGACCATCGTAGTTGTATCCAGCGTTATTGCCATTGTCGAAGGGAATGTACTCGTATTGGACAGGATACTGCATCGATCCCATCACTTCTTCAAACACATCAATGCAGAAACCACTTGCATTTACTTTACCAGTTTCTCTGTTCCATTCAACCTTCACAAGGTCATCGTTTCTGCTCTTTAAAGGAACTCCCACTCTCAAGAGCTTTGTGTTGCCGTTTATGTCCCAACCTTTAGGCGCGTCGCTTGTTTGGCCGGGCCACACTACTGCTCCAAGCCTTCTCTTTTCATCTTTCCCCTTCAAACTCTTTGAAATTCCATACTTTTCTCTCCAAAATCCAACTCTGTATGCTCCCCTGCCTATCACATTCATAATCTCAAATGCTGATGCTTGCAGCTCCCCATTGCTTATCTCGAAATCGCCACTCAACCCTTTTGAGCTGAAGTTTCTAAGGTATCCAACAAGTGATGGTCCAGTGTTTGAGGACCCAATTGCTTCCAAATCTGTTAAATTCCCTCCATCAACCATTTTCTTGAATTTTTGAGATGTCACGCCTGCACGTTCGACTCCTTCTGCAAGAGCAGCTATGCTATCATAAGCCCACAAACCAAATACATTAGCTGTAACATCACTTCTTTCCATTTCCGGATTCTCTTCATAAATCCTCTTCTTCCATCTGCTCCTGAAATCCCTAACTTCATTAGACCATGGAAGATAAGACCTCACACCTACTACGCCTTGCATAGCCTCAATCGTCTCCGAATCCACAAAATCCAATAGGCTGGTAAGCGCGTTAGAGATGATCCAAGCATATCCCTCCTCCATCATCCCAACTCCTCGCGCCATTTTGAAGAAACGCGATGCAAGAGATGGAAGCATGTGAACCACGAACACCCTCGTTCGCATGCTCTTCAACTGTTGCAGATGTTGAAGAATCTCATCACTTTCAGCAGAAGGTGATATAGCAGTCATGTTTGAGACTAGAGCACTGCTTTCTAGCAAGTCCTCAGTCAAAAATGGCAGTAAACCACTCCCATAACTGTTGTCTTCGTAAACTATCACCACTTCTCTCCAATCAAAGTTCTTGATAATTGCAGCCACTGCTTTAGCTTGAGAAGCAGAGGACCACGAGGATCTTACAAAGTATGGTGATTCTTGAGGCGATAGAGATGGGCTCGTTGCAGGTGATATTATTGGAACCTTCACTTTGTTACATATTGCTATAACAAAGTCTGCTTGAGTAGATTTTTGCGGCCCAAAAATCGCCATTACTTGAGTGTTCTTAAGCAGATCAATTGCTGCAGCACAAGTCCAAACCTTAAAATAAGCTGAGCTTATTGCAATAAATAACTACAACTGTAAAGAAAGAGTCAAATTTTACCTGCAGAAGCTGCTGAAACGACATCACTGCTTGAATCTCTGAAGTGAGGCACTATCATTGTGTTGTAACTTCTTTTGGAGTAGAAATCTTCAATCGCCATAGAAATGCAAGTTTTGAAAATCTTTCCAAGAGTTGTTTGAAGATCAAGAATAACTCCTACATCAACCTTTGCAGCACTCGCGTTGAATCCATTTGTGGGAGTAAAATGAAAACTTTGGAAGAGAAACAAATGCAACAAGCATAATTTCAAAACTTGCATAATGGAAAGCATCATGAATCTAAGAATGGGAAATTTAACGTTTATTTGGTATGTGACGTTCTAAGCTTTGGAAGTGTATAAATAGGATGTATATATCTTGTAAATTTCTGCACATTTATAGGGGTGGGGGCCTGGGGCCTAATTGGAATACTGCTCAGCTTGTAAATTTATACTACAATAACATTTGTCCAAGAGAGAGTTCCTATATTGAAATCTTCAAAATCATCAATATTCAAGATTAAGAAGTCAAGTATAAGCAGACAATGAACAATTTTTGAAGTCCCTCTTTTCTTAAGAATCAAAATACTACAACACTAGGAAGTCAGTGTTTAACTTGCTTGAAAATTATAAATTTATTTGAAAATATCAAAATTCAAGACCAGGAAATCAAGTGTGTAAATTGTTAACATGTGTAAATTTCTGGGAGTTTGTAGGGGGAGATCAGGTGGGCCAAACAAGATTACCATCATCTGCAAACTATCCAAAAGTAAAATTGACATCTTCAGTATTTTAACTTTGAAATATCTAAATAAGTTCATTGCACCCTTTACATGCTCACGTAGAAGTTAAGAAAATTAATAATTTATATAATTATATTTCTTAAAATTATGAAGAAATTTAAATCTAAAGATTTTATATTTTATATAAAAAATAAAGATAACTAAAGTATACGTATATATAAAAAAGTATGTAACTAAACTACCCGAGAATTAGATTAGTTAAGTAATGGTCGATATTACTATTAGATAACGAAAACTTGTGAGTAAGTAGGAACATTCAGTTTTATAACAGAGGTATATTTTAAATTGCATTGCAAAGATCTTGGAAGAATATAAATGGAGTATTACTGAGTCAATAATATTATATTATATTGTATAAATTATATGTTTCCATATGTGAACTTGTCAAACAGGTTGACGAATGTGGGGTCAAAAATGATGACATATCTGCATGCTAATATATTCACCATTAATATTATATCTTCCACTATTTTACTTTTCCCTTTATACGTATAAGTTGCGAGAAATCGTAGTGTAAATTTTTTCTTCAACCCAAGTGATTTATCACCTCGAAAATCAGAGAAAAACTATACTTTGTGAAGCAAATTTCAACAAAGACAGAATAAATAGAGTAACATATACCCATCGAGAAGTAGTAAGAAACAACACATTGGAAGCAGAATGGAAAACAAAGCCAAAATATTCAATCACCCAACAAAAGTTGATGATCACTAAGCAGAAAAAGGATTCTTCATTTTCACAGTACTGAAGCAGGTGCCTCCATAACAGAACAGAGGATTGCATAAAATATGTAGAGGCAAAAGACACATTTCAGTGAGCCAGAAAAAATAAATTTGTAAACAAAAAGCCGAGAAAATACCTGGAGGTATTTCCCCCTTGACGCAGCTGATCAAGATCTGTTCTACAGATTAGGACTCTGCCATCTTTTTCTCATAGATTAACCTGCCCAATTCCATTAGATTAACCTATTCGCATGCGTTTACTCTGGTCATAAGCATTTGAATCAGCAACTATCCAACTCACAGGAAAGATAATAAGAAAGAGTATCACAGAAATCGCAACTAATCTATAGAGTCTAGAGATTAACTCCACTAAAAGCTAACTGCGGAATCCAATATTACCATCTGTTTAAGTAAAAGTAATCGACTCCTAGTCCAGAAAGTGTTCGTAATAGAGTTGCACTCGAACAACATTTCAAAAGGAGAACTTTCTTTATCACCTAATTGGGTTTAACAAACACCACATTAATTGTGGTCGACGGGGGTGGCAGCGCGACGGAGGTGGAGGAGGGGCGGGAACGGGCGGCCATTGCTGGTGGTAGGGGTGGATACCGGTGCCCGCCATTGGATAGTGCGATCGTTAGTTGATCTTAAGCCTTTCTAGGAATCACAAAAATTAGAGAATTTGAGATGCGGTAACTTTAAATGGAAGATTTGACGCTTGTTGGTGAGGGAAAAGGAATTGAATGGAAAGGGTTTGCAATTGCCGATTGGAGAAAAAAGGCACAGACGAGGAGGAGGCACTCAAATTTGGTGATCTTAGTAGCTGGGAGCAAATCCCAGTAATTTGTAAGCCTTCAGTAAAACTTCTAGTTAGTGTCAAACACAAACAGTAAACTGTAAGCATGGTGCTCAAGGACATAAAGTAAAATGCAAAAACAATAGATAGAATAAACACTGGAACATAGTTCAAGATTTTACACACAACAGACAGACAACAATAAACTCTCCATGTGCATCAGCTAGTTACTAGCAGGCACTACCTCTTCTAACCTCATACTAATACAACCATGACCTCTTCCATTGTAGAAAAGGGGGCAACAAATGCTTCCAACACAACTATTATAATAAAATTCATGGCAATAATCAATCCCCTTTTCTAGAGCAGCAGGGATGATTTTTCAATCTTAACAAAAACTAATCTAAAATCACAACAGATAAAAACATCAACTGTAGAGAGGCTGCCTATCTGTAGATTTCAGCATCAGCTGCCCATGCCTTCTTTTTATTATATAAATGACTGGAAAACACAAGTGTTTCTCCCACCAAAATTCCATAAACCACAGAAATAACTTCAGAGATCAAGAAAGACGAACTCTTCGATAGCAGGCACCTCGCCTATCTTCTTGAGTGTTTCCTTATTAGGTGCTTCGTCTACCCCGATAGCCATGATGGCCTTCACCCTCTTAACAGTGCGGCTAACGCTCATGAAACTCACGTTCACGTTATTTTCTCCGAGAATGTTACCAACCACCCCTATCATACCAGGTTGGTCAACTTGGCGGCATAGGATCAGATTCCCATCAAGGCTGACATCCACGCTGAATGCTCCCACGCGGGTGAGGTGAGGGATGCCGTCCTTCACTTTCCCCTCGATGCATATGTGCCCGTTTTCCAACAATGCACTTTCAAATTTTGACCCGACATTGCTTATCTGAACCTGAACCGAGTCGATAGGGCTTTCAGGAGAAGAGTCAACAACTACCCTTTCCTCGCTGATTCTTAGGCCTTTCTGCTTGGCTATGAAGTCCGCATTGACAAGGTTTATATGAGCGTCGGAGATAGGCTCAATAATACCCTTTATTATCATGGCTCGGAGAAGTCTCGTGTCCAAGTTGTCAGAGTCTCGTGATGAACCGTAAACAACCTTCACAGACTGTATTCCGCTTCCTCCAGCAACTAACTGAACACCTAGTCTACCTAGCTTCTCAGCCAGAATAACGTAGGGAGCCAACTCAGACAAAACCTGATAGGGAAACATGAATTCTTATCGTCATTGGTGAGTTTATGCAAGGAAAAGTTCTAGGTAAGTTTTGAGCAAATAAAGGATTTTTACCTCTGGAGGAACCATTGGAGCATTTACTGCGGTTGCAGAAAGTTCGCCTCTCAGCGCACCAACAACGGCCTCTGCTATTTCAACTGCAACTCCTTCCTGAAATGCAGGAAAAGTGCAGATGTTAGTATCACAAAAACATTCAACCGAGACGAATAGAAAAAAGGTAAAGATGCCAATATAGTCAGCAAATTCATACTTGTGCTTCCTTTGTGCTAGCACCAAGATGTGGTGTGACTGTGACATTTTCATGTTGCACTAGTTTGCTATCTTTCGACGGGGGCTCCTGTGTGAAGACGTCGAGGGCTGCCTATAAATACCAATACAAAGAAACTACTTAGATTCCGTACAGAAACAGAAGTAGAAATGTAAGACACAATTTACAATGCATAACACATGGAATCGAAATCTGACTGCAGTAAGAAGCGCATAAATAGTTCAAACCTGGGCAACTATTCCTCCATCAAGGGCTCTGACTAAAGCATCTTCATCTATGACACCACCACGGGCAACATTTATTATGCGAACCCCCTTCTTCATCTTTGAAAATGTTGCATCGTTGAATATCTTGTTTGTAGCAGGAGTAAGAGGCATGTGCAGAGATACAAAATCTGCAGTAGAGATGGCTTGATCAAACGATACCAACTCCACACCAAGAGCGCGTGCTCTGTCAGCTGGGGCGTATGGGTCATGTGCAATAACATGCATTCCAAGGCCCTTTGCACGCCTTGCAACCTCAGAACCAACTTTACCAAATCCCATTATAGCCAATGTTTTCCCAACCAGTGAGACACCAACATACTTATTACGTTGCCATTTTCCTGTTAACAGCATCACCAAACGCAAGTAAGGTTTTAAGGCTATGAAATAGGTACTTAATAATTTGGATGGGTTAAACACTTCAACATTTTGTTCATAATAATAAATACATATTTCAAATCAGATTTTGTTAGGTGACAATAAACAATAAAAGTAGGCACATCACAGATCCCTGTTATAAAAATCAATCAATGTGCAGAATCTAATTCAAGAAATATATTTTATTCTTCGACAAACACGACACTGTGTGGGAAAAATAAGATTTAATATTTTAGGACTCAGATCTGTATCAAGCATTTTACAATTAGTTTTTTACTGGGTCAGAGAGCAGTTTATGTGCCGACTTAATTTTGTAGTAGCATGAAAAAGACAAGATGAAATTCAGCACTGAATCACGGATCCACCGTCAAGTAACAAAGAATAAACTCATCATACCAGCCTTCATGGAGGCATCAGCCTGAGCGACATTCCTCGCCATGCCAGCGAGCAGAGCAATTCCATGCTCCGCCGCCGCGATGGTATTTGCCGTCGGGGCATTGACCACCAAACAGCCAAGCTCCGTCGCCGCCTGCAGATCCACATTATCAATCCCAACGCCGGCGCGTCCGACCACCTTCAGCTTCCCCTTCGCCGCCTCGAAAACCTGACGCGTCACCTTCGTGCCGCTCCGCACGATTAGCGCATCGAACTCCCCGATCTTCGCGCACAAATCCTCCTGCGACAGATTGTACAAGCACTCGACATCTCCGTAGCTCCTCAGCAAGTCGAGCCCCGCCTCTCCGAGTTTCTCGGAGACCAGAATCGTCGGCTTCGGTGGTTTAGCCACCGGATCTGAATTCCGCTGCTTTGACGCCAGCTCAGAATCCTGCGTCGTCTTCAAAACGTTGACGACCGCCGCCGCGGAGCCGCGCGAGCTCAGATTCCTCGAGGTTGCTGAGATGGACAATTTTTGGAGAGAAATAGATGAATTGGAGAATGAGAGGCGGGTGGCGGAAGGACGAACGATCGGAAGCGGGTGCGATTGGTGAGTGAGCTTGTTCGCCGCGGAGGAAATGGAGGTGGCAGCCATTTTCGCGTGTTTGTCTTTCTCTAGGCGAGTGTGTGAGATTGGGGTGCGTCAAAAGTTGTTGGAGAGGGAGAGATCTTGGGAGAAGGGAAATTGGGAGAGAGATAGTAGAGATTTTTGCGGAGAATAGGAAGAGAAACTGTGAATATATAGAAAATTTTGATTTAGTGGTCAAGTTTATTAACATCTATGTCTATAACTCTTTCTAGGGCATCACTTGTAGACTTGTAGTAAAACTCGTATTTCAATATTCCTTATTTTTTTCACTAAATTTTTGCCCAAAAAGATTTCTATAAATATAATCCACTTTTTAGTTACTAATTTCTATTTTTGTTTTAAAGCGATAAAATTTGAGAATATCCGCCTAGGCCCTATTGAAACGAAATTTAGAGCAAAATCAAAATATATCTATTTTATTTTATTATTAATTATTTAAGTATATTTCTTAAAAAAATATAAGTAATATGCAAAACAAAAATAGAATGATAGGCTCAGACATCGAGTTTTAGATTATGTATTACGAGAGCTCCTTATATTGTAATTTTATTTTTGCGTATAATATATACTTCCTCCGAAAATTCTTATTTTATTATTTTTGTTCGTTCACAAAATTTTTTACTATTTTAAATTTTTTATTTATAGTAAGTGAACTCACTACACTCTCTACGCACAACTCAAATTAATATAATATTCAAAATCCACTAACTACACACAACACAATTTAAAATAATATATCAAGTGGAACTCTAATTTCACTCAATATATATCATCATTAAAGTTAAAAGCATAAAATTAAAATCCGAAGTCAAATTATGAAGATGTTTCATGTGCGGATGGAATATAATCTTATTTTCGTGCATCCATGTTAATCATTTGTGAGTAATAATTATGGTTAATTATGTCTTTTTAGAATTGAATAAAGAATGGCGAATATTCTAGAATGTTCATTTTCTGTTGTAAAATAAAGGGCGAGCTCCTTATTGTGGCTTGAGTTCGGGATTTTTTTATTTATTTATTTTTTAAAATTGTTCGTACATGAATATATAGTATATTCTAAAATAAATCCAAGCTGAAAAATGTAAAACTCTAAACAGGAAAAGTCGGTTGATATTATCATGAGTCTACTAACCTAATTTATAGTCATTAATTATAATAAAAATCTCCCTCTTCGTGGGCCAAAATTACATTTTTGTCCATAACTAAATCGCATATATGTCTATGTATGATGTGAAGTTGTACTTGAAAGTTGAAAGTTCAAATCCAACAAGATTGGATCCATTTCTCCTAATAAATTTGGAGTGACAATTTTGACCCTTAACCAATAGGGGTAGGTGGAGGATTGTGACAATTGTAATTACACATTAGCAAGAATAAGCAAAATTGAATTTTGAGTTGAATCTTGGCATGTGATGGATATATATGATTGACATCGATTTTTTCTTGGTTGCTTAATGAAAAGTGTTGGCTAAAAGCAACTTACAAGTGTAATAAAAAATAGGTGTTTTATGTCCTTTTACATTCCACGCAAAAATCATATTATAAGGCACATATTTCAAAATAAATCAAAAATTGAAGTTTAATTCGCATTATATATGTCACCATATATATATATATATATATATCATTCTCAATATGAAGTTGAAATAAATACATTAATGATTGAAATTGTAAATCTAAGGTAAGACGTCTTTATAAAATTAGACAATTAAAAACGAATTACCAATTTTCATCGCACATATAAGAGTTAAGACAAATTACACTAATAGAAAGACTTTAATTGTTCAATCTGAAATTATGATCGTTAAATGCAAGTAATTCTAAATAGTATTGTTAAAAGACACTACAGTAGTAGCACATGCAATCCTATTAATTAATTAATTAAACGCAGAAAACTATTTAAATAAATTATGTCCATGAACGTTCGCTTTAAATTCCAAACCCCACAGAGCTAGAGACTGAAATTGAAATTAAAAATTCAGATGAACTTGGACTGTTATATGACTTGGGTACGTAAAGCTGACCCACTCTCAAAGCCTTCATAACTTTCGAAAGAAAAGGAAAAAAAGACAATTAAACAAACAATTTTAGGTGGAAATTTGGGACAATGATTACTAACACTAAATCTGACCTTTTCGATCACTTTTATTTTGCGTGGGTCTTTACAATTAACAGTCACAGCAATAAAATGTAATTCATTCATTCAACTAAATTCGACATAATTTTATTTTTTAGTGTTTCATTAAGAATAATATATTTTGAAAATAATAAAAATTATCTCGCTGATTTTACTATTTTTATCACTTTTATATTATTTTATATATTTTTATTAATAACCGTGTTTAAAAATTTTGCGTCAAATGAAAAAACTAAAAAACTGGATTAAACAAATTTAATTAAAAGAAACATAAAAATTACAAAGACATGATTCTGCATGCTCCCCACATGCATACTATATAAATATTCTCTCACTTAACTTAAATGACTTATATATATCTCCCTTTTTTTTTCTCTGAAATCAATTATATTGTGGGTTCCACATTCTTGAAAATCTATCTCACCTGCTGTAGTAAATGCACGCCCGATATTATATGTTTTCCCTGATAACTTAATTAAATACTCCCTCCTATTGTTTATGAATGATGTTTTTATTTTAAACTTGATATTTTGGATACTGTTGTCTATCGTATTCTTATTTAAATTATGAAAGTTCATTTAGATTTTATCATATTTTTAATATTTAATATATTTTAATTATTTTTATATTTAAATTACTTTATACGAGATTTTCTTTTATTATTTTTACACTAAAATAATTAAAATTATTGTAAATAAATTAGGAGGGAGTAAAAAATATATACTCCTACAGTCATACTATTCAATATATATGACCATAATAAGCTTATGGACACCTATGGTCTATGTTTATATAAACCGACAAACAATTTGCTTTCCCAAAATTTAATTGTTTTCACTTAATTTATTTATTGTAGCAATTAATTTGTTTGTGGTGTTCAAGAAACCAATGCAACGAATATGTGAGATGTCTTCTTGTTTGTCGTATCTTAATCTCATATTTAGTTTTATTTTCTGAAAAAAATGTTTCAATCAGTTGCCTTCGAATAACAATTTTGGTTTAATAGATGTGAAAAAACAATACTTTTGTTCAACAATATTATGTAATCCCTCCGTGTAAATAATATTATGTCACCGAAATTTTAGGCACGGTTATTAAAGAGAATATATAAAATAATGTAATAATTATAAAGGTAGTAGGACACCTTTTTATTTTTTAATGAAGAACGTACTAATTTTAGTGAGACGTCATAATAAAGAAATTGTGTCACTAAGAGACGGAGAGAATAGTAATAATAACATTAAATCATGAACAAGAATTGTGGAAAACATGTAATCTATAAAATAAGCCCAATACCGTAATTTTGGGCCTCTGGCCCATACAAAATTAGCCGCAAAAGTTCGATTAGTGATCACCCTATAAAATATTACTCCGGTATTCATTTACAGAGAAGGAAAAAAACACATGAATCGGAAAATGACAAATTGAAATATTTCTAAGTGGCTAATGGCTTGCTCGATAAGAAAAGTCTTACTGGCCACATGTTTTCAGTATTTAGTTACAGCATAATCGTTGGTTTGTAGGCAATTTATCTGAATGTTTTGGTAGAAATCTGCTGTTCTTGGACTATTTATATGTGATTATCGGTGGTAAATTTCCAGGTATTGTATTTATCTGATTATGTTTCGGACTAGCATCGCAAATAAATGTCTCTGTGTTTTTTCTTTGTATTAATGAAGAAAGAATGTAAGCTCAAGCTGAGTTGGAGATTGTAATGTTTGCAGTTAAATAAGATAATCTGTTGCTGATTATTTGTGTATCTGAAGTAAAACATGTCAGTATTATTTGGTGATGAAGAAAAAGATAATAATAAGTTTTAGAGAATTTGGTAATGTTGAAAACTATGCATATAGCTAAAATTGTCGTGGATTTGGGAATGTTCGTATTAGTATTCAATTATCATTTTTCTGAACATAAATTGAATTTTCTTTGACATCTGCATACTGTTATTTAAGCTTCAGAATATTGTCTCTACACTAGAAACTCGAATTACTATGAGTCTCTGTGATACTGCAACTGCATATTGTTAGTAAAACTTGGTGAATTTGGTTTTTGAGGTGTCATTCATGCTTATAAAAAACTTGCTTTAAGGTCAACTGAGGCTCATTGTGATTAGTTCGTAGTATAGTTAGTAACAAATGATTTTAGTGAACACTCTGAAATTTACTTTTGATTACCCTAGTTGGGATTTCGTGCTATCCACATGGACTTGAATGATCTCAACAAAGTCTGGGAAGTCAAACCTCTAAAGAAGGTTCGTGAAGATGAAGCAAAGGAAATTCTTGAAAGAGTTGCTAAGCAAGTGCAACCTATCATGAAGAAGAGAAAATGGAAAGTGAGGGTCCTCTCTGAGTTTTGGTGGGATGAAATTTCCTTTGTGCTTTGGATCCTTTTCACCTTTGTCATGCTTAGAATGTAGCCTAATGTGTATATTTTTGTTTACAGTCCGCCTAATCCGTCTCTTTTAGGGCTAAATATAGGAGGAGGAGCTGAGGTCAGGTTGAGACTGCGCAGACCAAACAATGAATGGGATTTCTTCCCTTACAACCAGATTCTCGACACAATGCTTCACGAGCTTTGTCACAATGAATATGGCCCCCACAATGCGGATTTCTACAATCTTTTGGATGAAATAAGAAAGGTTATTTTACTATTTCTCTCTTATCATTGCTTGATGTAGTGATTGCATGTTCTAAAACATCAATTTTCTTTCTTCCTGATACATGTCTCTTCTTGGACCAGTAATTCTATTTTTCTAGTAATGTCTTCCAAGCAGTCCCGTTATTTCTTTCATGTTACTTCTCATTGTCAGGATAGCTCTATTGATCTGACTCGAGCAGATTCCTTTTTATTTATTCTTCTTGACTTTGGAGGCTCTTCTGATTCAGATACATTACTTTTTTAGGAATGCGAAGAACTTATAGCCAAAGGCATTAGTGGAACTGGGCAGGGATTTGATCTCCCTGGGAAAAGATTGGGTGGATATTCTCGTCAACCTCCTTTGTCTTCTCTACGTCAACAAGCTCTAGCCGCTGCTGAAAAGAGGGTCCAACGTGAAGCTCTGTTACCCCATGGACCTATACGCCTTGGTGGTGATAGTAGTATCAAAGCCGTGCTTAGTCCAGTTCAAGCAGCTGCAATGGCTGCAGAAAGGAGGTTACATGACGATTTATGGTGTGGATCCAAATCATTAGAGTCCGAGGGGCCTTCTGAAATTTCATCTGGTTCATCCGATACTAGAACTACAAGAACAAATGTTTTTGATTTGAAGAAATACGACTCATCATGGCAGTGTGAAACGTGCACCTTGTTAAATCAAGTAAGCCTTGCTTCCATTTCAAAGTGGTTGCTAATGTTCTTTCATCCAGATGGCTATTATTTTTATACTACGAAATGACACAAACCGCATTTCCTAGTTTGTAGATATATCATATTCATATCATAGTCACCATATCAAAACTTCGATCGTTTATGAAGTACAAACATGTTTTTTGTATACAGAGGCTTAACTCGTTATTAGAGCCTACCTATGATATCGATCACCAGCCTTAGCTCATTTGTTATTAATTCTTTTAAGCATCCTTTCAATCAGCCATTCTTCAAGTTTCCTGTATATCTCCTTGTATCAAATTGCAATTTCCTTCTCCCTATTTATCAATTAAATATGTGTAAATGAGTGAAAGAAAAGTTATTGGCTGGTTAATAAATAAATTAAATATGTATGAGTGGAATGAGTAGTGTCCACATTATTTATAATTAAATATGTAATGTGAATGATTAAAAAGTTAATGGTGAGCCCAAGAATATGAATTTAATTATTTAAAATAGAAGCCTAGTTTTTTTTGGTTGCTTTCTGTGACGGGGGCATACTTGCAGCAACTAGCTCTTTTCTGTGAAGCTTGTGGAGCACCAAAGAGCAAAGGCAACGGAGATAAGAAGTTCAAAGTCTGGTCTTGTAAATTCTGCACGCTCGAGAACAGCACTGAGATTGAGAGATGTATGGCTTGTGGAGAGTGGAGATATTCGTACGGCCCTCCTACATCGACTCTTGGACCGTATCAAGGTACCTAAAGCTGGGAATCATTGTAAATCTTTGAGTAAAATATGGAAGTTTATACCTGTGTATCATACATATATTCATAAAAAATAGCCTTGTATAGTTTATTCTGTCAATAGTTGGGGATTAAGTAAAGTTGATGATGCAATACTTACAAAATGCATGCGGAAGCTAAAATCTTCTGATTAGTTTTGCCACTGTGTGAAAGCTGACTATTAATATTGCCTATTAGTTTAAGTCCTAATTAAGTATCTTATTCTAGAAGATATTGTATGGATTTTGTTGTCACTAGTGCTGAAAACCTTGCTGATATAGGTCTTAGGCTTTATCTATATCCATTACTTTAATGTTGTTTGGTATCAACTGACGCCAGATTGTCTTTTTCTATCTGCTTTGCCTCCTAATTCACATTTAGCTCTTTTGCTTATAACATGACAGCTAATTGTATTTAGATACTTAATTGTTTTGTAATTTGATTGCTAATCTCTTGGCTTGGTTACTTCTACATATTATCATATTTGCTTTTGACCTCTGGAATTTCATTTTATTATTAAATGCGCTGATCATGATAATTAAGAAAACAAATTATCCTAAGTCAACTCTCTTAATTCTTTTAAAGTTTTAGTTTTCTTACTAAATCTTGGAGTTGGGGTAGGTTTTTTCTTCTCTTCTCCTAACCTAACTATAGCTTTTAAGAAGATTGCAATGGATGATCCTATTTCTATTTCATACCTAATTAAAATGACTTGGGACAAGTGTACGGCAATAGAGTATTTTGTGATTTATTAATTGAAAATGTACTTTTCTTGTATGACTTTGCATAGAGGTCTCCTACATACAAGTCAACTAGTGTCTGCTTTTTTTCTGGGTAATGGTTTTCAATGGCGATAAATCTTCCATTATATTTTTGGTAGTGAATTACCAATATATGCATATACTGTTATATTATATGAGTAATGTCTGCAAATTTGCAATAGCAGTTTAGATGAGTTGAGTGAAAATAAATATTAAACAATAGTGAGGGAATTTCCGTCTGCGTTGTGCGTTGAAATTCTGAATTGATTATTTCATGTATAGTGAATCATAGTAGAAGAACTAATTAATTATTCATGTGTTAACGTAAACATGTTCTAATGTGTAAGGAAAGTAGTAACTTTGTCCAGGCAGAGGAGTCGCCTGTCCTTGTCATAAGAGACATAAATCATACGTGTGATTTTTTTTTATAGTTTTATAAACATTTCCAAAATTTCTGCTCGTCGTGATTCTTTTTTTTTTTCAAATTAAATCTCTGTTTAATTATTATTTTGAAATTATCAGTCGCGTTTGACTTGCGAAAATAAATTAATGTGACAGGTCATTTTCATAATTTTACATTGATATATAGTTCTCGTGGAAATGACCGTTGAAATTGTGGTGTGATTTTTCATGTCAAAATTAGGCGAGTGAGACTAATCATAAATATAAGTATAACACATCTATTATTTGGCTGATATAACTTCGACCTAGCATATTGTTCTTCAAATTTTATTCATCTATAGAAATTAGTAACCATTGTAATATAAAATATTTGTGATTCTTTTGATTATATTTCATTTCAGTAATATATAAAAGATGACAGAGCACAATATGTATGATGTTAGTGATATAATTAGTCATAGGGCTGTAATCGAGCCGAGTCGAGTCGAATACTAGTTGGCTCGGCTCGACTCGTTTAATATATTAAAGTGCTCGAGCTCGACTCGAGTTTCTGACTTACTGATCGAGCTCGGCTCGTTATTTAATTATCAAGTTCGAACTCGACTCGAGCTCGACTCGTGTATTACTCGATTTCATATTATTTTCGAGCTTGAGCTCGAACTCGACTCGTTTGATATAGCTTCAAGCTCAAGCTCGACTCATTTAATAAACTTTCGAGCTCAAGCTGGAGCTCGCTCGTGAAAATCTCAAAAATATTTAATCATGCTCGTGATGACCTGTTTTTGGGGCTCGGCTTGAACTCTTTTATATTTTATAAATTAGCAAATGCAATCCATCATCAACAACATCATCACATAAATAATGCTATCAAATAAAATAATTGAAAGCAAAAATAATCCAAAATATAATCATCAAAATATCAATCTAAACCAGCAAAATATAACTAGAAATAATATAAAAAATAAATAAAAATAATACTAGAGACCTAATTACAATGAAAGAGAATTGTGGGAAAAAAAAGGAGAAAATTGGATCAAATAGAATTATAGAAATCAATTGAATATAGAATCATATTTAATTTTAACAAGTGATAATATATGTTCCAATATATATAGATTGAATCAAATAGAAATCAATATCACTATTTATTCATTAATTCACTCAATTAAGATGTATTAATATATATCTATCATCGTTGATTATCAATTGGATTCAATAAATAAAGTATATTAAATTTTAATATTTATTTAATAATATAATTAAAACTCAAAATTAAGAATATATGAATACGTATAACATGGAGAGAATAATAAAGAAAAAAAATTATGATTTTATTGTTGTTCAAGAGGTGCTCAAACCATTCAACCAATACATATATTTATAATTATATAGATATTTACTATGTGTAATATATTAAATATATATATATATATAAATATATTATTACATTCTAATAAAGTACTAGATTATCAAAATAATATGTTACACGTATATATTATATGTGTAGGTTATATATTATGTTATACATACATATTATATATATATATATTAAATATATATTACTTTTTATATTTTAATGTAAATTTAAATTATTATCATATGTGATATTTTTTTTGATGCGAATTCTATGTATAATATTATTATCTAAAAAATTAGTAAGTTATGTTGTTAGCTTGATGATAGTGAATGAGTAATTTGATTTATTTTTACTAAAAGGTCAAGGGATCGAATTCCTATCTTTACTTAATTTTTTATGCATTAAACTCGATTAGGTACTCGATTGATGACTCGATTAAGTACTCGTGAGCTATCTCGATTGATGACTCGATTAGGTACTCGTGAGCTAGCTCGATTAATCTGCTCATGAACAAACGAGCTCGAGTATGTTCACGAACATAACGAGTCGAGCATGTCTTGCTCGAACTCGGCTCAATAAAATTATCGAGCTTAAATGTGCTCGAACTCGACTCGTTTACTAACGAGCTTTTTTCGAGTCGAACCTCGAGTAGCTCGCGAGTAGCTCTGTTCATTTACAGCCCTGACCCATAGAATAAAATGGCGTTCGAGTTGAAATGGTTCCTAACCCACGATAGGTCCGTCCCAATAAGCATGTCACAAAATTTTTAGGCACGATTATTAAAAATAGTATATAAAGTAGTGTAAGAGTGATAAAGGTAGTAGGGTCCACACCTTTTATCTTTTTAAAGAGATAATTTTTACTATTTTAGGAATGTGTCAAGTTTAGTATGACATCCAAATAAGAAAATTGTGTCAAGTTTAGTGTGGGATGGATGGAGTAATATATTTCATCTTATTTATATTTCATGTTAGAATTATCCACAACCATTTCTACCGGTACGTGTCTCACACTCTCTCTTTTGGCGAGTGGACATCTTCAAGTAATTCGATTATCTTATTTAACAAGTTAATTAGCATTTTAATTTAAATAAAAAATGAAAAAAAAAATGGGAAAATAACTATTGAGTCTTAATTCTCGATAAATGAAGTTATACCTAAAATGAACTTCGAAAAAGTTTTCATATACTTTGATTTATTTCACCTATTGATTAGAATTGAAGTTCATGATCGAATATACAGATATCATGCAAGAAAAAGAAAAGAAGAAGACTAAGAATGTATGATGACTCAAATCATAGTTTACATGTTATAATATATTGCACCCCTTTATGCACATAGGAATCGAATGGGAAAGATATACAGATTTACATACATATTTCAGAATCAAATGTTAATGTACTATTATCTTGGTTCATTCCGAAAAAATATGACGTTTTTGTTATTTTTGATTTATTTTTAGAAAGTATGATATTTTTATTTTAAGACATGACATCATATTGATTTTTTTTTTCCTTATCATTGCTATCATAAATAGTGTGACCTTCTTATCCACTCCAACAATAATATCTAATATTTACTTTCATTGTTCTAAAAAAATGGAATCCTTTATATATTCAAATAAAATTTCAAAAAATGTTAATAAAAGTGGTGTCATTCTCAAAGCATCATAAGAGCATCCGCAGTGGCGGGCAGATATGGGGTTCGCAAAATGGGTTTCGGTGACATTTCTGTAATTAAATGGAACTTTTTAAGTTTGGGGTTTGGGAGATTGTTGGTATGTTGCAGTGGAGGGTTCACACTTTGGGGTTTGGGAAACTCTACTAATCATTATAGAATGATTGAATTTGTGAAAATGATATTAATTTAATTTGTTAAATTAAATTTATAATATAAAATAAATATTTACATTTTTGAAAAACGAAAAATATAAATATTTATTTAATTAAATTAAATAAATAACATTAAAAGTAAAATAACAAATTTTAAAAATTAAAATTTCATTACTTAAATTTGAAATACAATACATAATTTAAACCCTAATTTAGAAATTGCAAATTACAATACATAAATTTGAAATACATTACATAATTTAAACCCTAATTTAGAAATTGAAAATTACAATACATAATTTAAATCCTAAACTTATAAATCAAAATCAAACCTACTTTTAATTTGTGCACACATCTTGTTGTGCATCTCGAGTTGCTCGGGAGTCATCCTCGACGTATCCTTCATCAAGATCTTCCAATAAGAAAGTTTTGTTGTTTCGTACGTGAAGTCGGCGATTGCGTTGGAGCTTAATTTCAAAGCATCCAACGCTTCGGAGGCACCTTCGTGGACGGGGGTGGAGTTGGAGGCGGAGGCGGAGGCCTTACCTTTGGCTTTTCTCTTGGCCGCCTTCGTCCCCATCGGACGTTCCTCGGGTTCGGGTTGGGCTTCACCACCTTGAGTGGAGTCGCTCGTGAAGCCTTCTCCCATATTGTTTTTCCCCCGTTTGTTGGAGGAGTTGTCGGGAAGAACTCGTTGGAACTTTTGCGTGTTCCGCAAAATCTCCCAACAATGTCGATATTTGAATTCGGCGTTCTTCATTTGCTTGTACTCCACCAACGCTTTTTGATAGACGTCGAAGTCGGAGTTGCCGCTCGCCCATCGATCGGAGCACCGGTTGTAAATCGCACAAAACTCCCGTGTCGAAGCTTGGATACGTTGCCAATGACACTTCAATTGTCGGAGGTTGCGAGGCCTCGCCGAGTTTTGGCGGTTGAAGGAGTCGGTGATGCGCTTCCAATAGGCCTCGCCTTTTTGGTTGTTGCCGACAATAGGGTCTTGGCTTGTGTCGAGCCAAGTGCGACAAAGTATGATGTCGTCGGTCTCGGTGTAGGCTTGCTCATTCTTGGGACGACCCGAAGTCTTGCTTCGGGAGTGAGCAAGAGGGACGTCCGAACCCTCCTCCAAGGAATCGTTCAAGTTGATTTCACCGGCTTCATCGGATTGTTGTCGGCCGGTTGAGGTGGTTGAAAATGTAGGACTCAGTTGTGAACTGAATGGGGAGTTGAATGGAGGAAGTTGAAACCCGGGATAACTTTGGCCGAGATAAGTTTGACCGGGATAAGAATTAGTAGAAAAAAGAAGAGGGTTGAATTGTGAAAGTGAGAAATTAATTTGGGATTGAGGGGAGTGAATGTAGGGCGAGGGAATGTAGGGTGAATTTTGGGATGAATAATTGCCGGACGAATTGTTGTCCGAGCTTTGATTGTCGGAGCTTGCACCTTGGCTCCCACTTCGGAACAAGAACGGATTGAATTCGTCATCCATAATATTTTTTGGTAAGTGTATGAAATGAGTAGTGAGTAGATATGTTTGAAAGATTGGAGGATAAATGAGATGTGTGAAAATGTGGGAATGGAATGTGGTATTTATAGATAAATTTATAAAAATAAAAAATAAAAAAAACGAAAAAAAAAAATTGAAAATGGGTGGGGCGCGCGCCCGGGACACCTGCAGCGGTGAACCCGCGCGGGGCGCGCGCCCGCGCGCCCGATATCGCAGTTGCCAACCCCGGCGCGCGCCCGAGGCACCCGCAGTGGGGGTTTCGCTCAGGGGCGCGCGCCCCCCCCCTCCCCCCAATGCTGCCCGAGTATCGCGCGCCCATGCGCTGCGGATGCTCTAATATTTTGGGATGGAGAGAGAAATTAATAAGGATATAGTCATTAAATAGCATGCATGCGTGCTTTAATTATAGCATTAATGAATTAATAACTTGATTTAACATATATTGAGCTGCATGTTTACTCTTTTAAGATAATATATGAGTTGGTACTTCTCTTTCCATTTCATGATGAGATGAGGTATGTCTATTAAGTTTTCCCCACACTTCTCTTTCTTTTTAAAAAATTTAATTATATAAATATCAAATTATATAAGTTAAAAAGACATTTTCAATACTGTTTATCTCAGATATAGAGATCACCAACGTCATATAACTAAAAAGGAAAATTTAAGCAACCGACATTTATATGAAAAAGACATTTAGTTGGTTCTAAAAAACAATCTGAAGTAATTTATTATCTAATGAAAAAGAGAATTTTCGCGACGCATGATTCACACCCAAAACCAAAACCTATTAGTCTATTACCTCGATATTAACCTTAGCGTTAGTAGATTTCTCATTTGGAAATATTTAAAATTTTATCCCAACCCCCACACCACCCCCCACCTACACTTGTATTCTTCTTTTCTCTCTTCCAAGAACCTTCTTCCCTTCTCTTTTTTCCATGGATTCATTCATTTCTTTCTCTCCTCAACATTCCTTTCTCTCTTCTCAAATTCTATAATTCCTCAAACCCATGATTTCTCCATTCATTCTCTATGCATCAATCTATCTATTCCATTAAATTAAAAAAGAAAAAGAAAATAATAAAGAGAAAAAACAACTGCAACCGCGTTATTTATTTATTCATTTATTGATTCTGCCATATTCCCACCACCACCAATAATCATGAGGTCTATGCAACCGCCGCCTGCGGAGGCCGGGAAAGGCAACCGCCGCCGACGCTCCGACCTCACCCTCCCCCTCCCCCACCGCGACCCCTCCCTCGCGGTCCCCCTTCCCCTCCCCCCACCCAGCTCCGCCCCCTCATCATCCGCCGCCGCCGCCTGCCCGCAGCTGGACTACTCGGAGCTGGAGCGCGTGAGCCGCATCGGCAGCGGCGCGGGGGGAACCGTGTACAAGGTGGTCCACCGCCCCTCCGGCGGAGTATACGCCCTTAAGGTGATCTACGGCAACCATGAGGACACCATACGCAACCAGATGTGCCGCGAAATCCAGATCCTTCGCGACGTGGACCACCCCAACGTCGTGAAATGCCACAATCTCTTCGACCATAACGGCGAGATTCAGGTGCTCCTTGAGTTCATGGACAAGGGGTCCCTCGAGGGCACCCACGTCGTCGACGAGCGCGCCCTCTCCGATCTCACCCGCCAGGTGCTCGCCGGATTGTCCTACCTCCACCGCCGGAAAATCGTCCACCGCGACATCAAACCCTCAAACCTCCTCATCAATTCGCGCCGCCTCGTAAAAATTGCCGACTTCGGTGTTTCCCGCGTCCTCGCCCAGACCATGGACCCCTGCAACTCCTCCGTCGGCACAATCGCGTACATGAGCCCAGAGCGCATCAACACCGATCTCAACCAAGGCCAGTACGACGGCTACGCCGGCGACATCTGGAGCTTGGGAGTTAGCATTCTCGAATTCTACTTAGGGATGTTTCCCTTCTCCGTCGAGAGGCAAGGCGATTGGGCGAGCTTGATGTGCGCAATCTGTATGTCTCAGCCACCGGAGGCCCCCGCCACTGCCAGCCGCGACTTCAGAGATTTCATCTCCTGCTGCCTGCAGAGAGAGCCGGCGCGGCGGCTGTCGGCGGCGCAGCTTCTCAAGCATCCCTTCATAGTGCAATATGCTTCCCCCGGGAGCGGCGCGGGCAATATGGTCCATCACCAGGCGGCGCATCAGCTGCTGCCGCCACCGCGCCAACATTCCTCGGCTTGAAGAAGGTTTCTTAGTGTTGTGAATTATTTTTGTTTCTTCCTTTTTTTGCTCCAAAGCTTAAATTTTTATGGAGTTGAATTGAATGAATCGTTCTACTACTTGTTTAATTAATCTGAAATGTTAGTTTCTGGAGTGAATTGATGTTCAACAGAGATGGGTTAGTGAGGGGAAATCCTTTGTTTGAGATTCTTCAATATGATCATCATCTTCAATACAACAAGGAGAAAATGAATGAATTCGGAATTCCTATTGTCAAAATTCACTTCATTCTTGCATTATCTTTTGGAAAAGAAGCCAATTTTATGCATTTATCATGTTTTGTATTGTTTTACTCTTCTTTTGGGGGGTTATAATTCTAAATCTTCAAAGAGAGATAAATTATCTATGGCTAATTGAGCGATTGCATTACATGCATCTATGCTTGTATGGATAGACACTATGCAAAAGGTAAAAACTTGTGTGAACATATTCCTTTTCGTCTATTGGAATCCTTATCTTTTCGAGTACTAAATCAAACTTTATTTTTGGTCGGATTCATATATTCCATTGCATGTTCTTTTGCTAGATATGCTTTAGATGCACGTCTTAAACAGCCTAATTTGCTGATTTTAAGGTAATGCTTGATGATCTAATGATGACTTTGGGCAACTTATTGGTTTGAGCAAGATTTAGTGAGTTCTTTTACAAGCCTTTATCTTTCACCTTCTTGCTTTTATGCAAGGACATATCAATAATGAAGCAAAAAACAAAGAGGCAAGTTTTTATTGCAGACGTGTGATAATTTGGTTTCCTTATTTCTCTTTTCCTTTTCTTTCTCAGTTCTCATCAGTGGTTGTCTCTTGCTTTTCCCATGTTACCTTATCTAGGACACCAAGTATCATACAACATTATACATCTTTCACATATGATAGCTTTGCTATCATTGATTGTGTTGATTTTAGAGATTGGTTTCTCCCTTTTTGGCATTATTTCTTTCTATGTAAAAAGGTGCTTGTTCAGTGTTGATATGGAGATATTATGATTTGCTAAACTGTATATTTTCTGAGCCTCTCTTATCTTCTTCTCGTTGGTTCTGAGAAATCTCTCTCTCTAGTGGGGTTTGGCTGATTCAAAGAGAAGTATGGAAAAAGAAGTCAAATACCAAAACATGTATTGGACTGTATATCTGTGCAAGAATTACTAGGAAACTACGTTGTCCACACAGGACTGGACTGAAGAAGATGAATGGAATAATTTATAATTCAAATTTTCTTCTCAAATTTGACTTGGTGAAATTTATTTATTTGCATCACACAGCAGGATTTGAGTCAAATATGAAAACCGAGTTACAAAAATAACAACGAATCACCCAAAAGTAAGAGATGAGAATAATATAATATGTTAAATTATTACTCCATGCATGATTATTATCGAACTAAGACGGATTAAACTAAAAATGTACTATATATTAAAAATATTTAAAGTTGGATCGAAATGGAAAAGATATTGAAAATAGCTACTTCTTGGAAACTTCTTGCAGGCCAGTCCCCTTGAAGACAGGCACACAGTATCTCTCTCTATCTCTATCTTTCCATCAAATGCAAATATCTCTTTCTACTGTGGGCCTTTTCCTATACTGATCGATATAATAGTATCCGTATGTAGAATTATAGCTTTCTTTTTCTTTTCATGTTTTTACCAGAAATATATATATTGGACATCCTGATTCTTCTTAAGTTTCTGGGTTCATTCATCTGCATCAGTAGCACAAATCTTGTAAACTTATCAATAAAGCTGGTAAACATTTCAGCTTCAACTTGTCTTGTTACAAATATAATACTTATTTTTTGTGTTGATATATAGATAGAAATTATTATACTGTTGTCCAAAATCTAATTTTTAATTTTTTTTTGACCTACGATAACAATTTATTCACTTAATTTTATTTACCATCTAATAATAACATATAAATTAATTAAGGTATATATCTAAAAAAAGAAAAAATTCTCTCTTGTATAATTTTGTTCTAATGTAAAATTAATATATCTCATGCGGTAATCAACTTATATGCATTTCTCAATGATGTCCGAATTGATACCAATATCACTTAATTTCTCATGGTTTTGCGTTGGTATTCATGTTTTAAGTATCATAAAGTACGAATTTAAGTGATGTTAAGTGTTAACTATTATCATGCCCGAATTTATATATTTTACGCTATATAAATTTATACTTTCTTTTTACCACTATATTACTAATTTATAATTATAATATTTCCAATAAAACACAAATACTAAACTAGTTTAATTAATAAATACGTGAGTTTGATGCTTCGTTGGGTAGTGTTATATGCTATCTTTTAAGTATCTTCTAACTTAAACCGGTTTTAGTTCAATTCCTGCAGTTACCGTTTGTGGAGATGGGATCTATTGAAGAAAAGACAGACATTGATTCTGATGAGGAGAGCCCATTAAGTGTGTCTCAGTTGACAAATAGAATGCATCCATTGAATTCTGAACACTCTCTTCATATATGGGGTTCAACTTCTTGGGTGATAAGAGAGGTGAATCAAGTTAGCGTCCTCAGAAGTATATACATTATCTTGATCAAAGCGAGGATCAACGTGCTGCTGCTGTTTGGCCCCTTAGCAATTTGTCTACACTATTTCAGCAAAATGCATGTAAGAGAAATGGAATTATCTATATGGAAAGGGGAAAATGCTGAAAATCCCTTAACCCTTATGCAACTCTGTGTGTGTACATATATTTTAATACATATCAGTTATTTATTGTAGGAACTGGTATTCTTCTTCAGCTTAATTGGTATAATTCCTTTGGCAGAGCGCCTTGGTTATGCTACTGAGTGAGTAACTGC